>CM076412.1:40201546-40455209 GCA_038363315.1 Mugilogobius chulae | reverse complement strand
AATTTTCTAATAATTTCAGAAATCAAATACTTTTTAGATTGCTTTAATTTAAACCTTTTGGATACAGAACCTGATCCTCATGAGATAAAATAATAAGTGGACTATGAACTGATCAAACTTTGTAGAAAAAAGGTTAGGCCCAGATTTATTCATTTCTTTTCTAGTGCTTCATGCTGTTAGGGTGACTGAAACCTACTAGAGCCTACTCCAGTGACTTTGGGCCTTAGGTGGGGGCACAACCAGGACCGTGGCCAACTCTTTACACGGTTAGATCCAGATTGATTGCAAATATTTGAAGTTTTTCAGCTTGGAAAAGTATCTAAACTTTCTTCAAACTATATTGTGACTTCTATTATGCCTTGCAAGTTTCAGATGAATAGTCTACTTCAGATAATTGACTTCTGGAGAAAATCTTAAGTAAGTTTTTGTTTATGTTGATATTTTCTTGGTCTTAAGACTGGTCTGGGTACTGTATTTTTTAAGGTCTTGGTCTTGTCATGACTCAAGCCCGTTTGGACTCTGTCTTGTCTGGGTCTTAGAGGTGCTTGGACTCGATTTTGTCTTAGACTCGGCACATTGGGACTCAGTCTGCATAAAATTACAAAGGTTGATCTTGATTTGGTCTCGATGGACCGCTGTCTTGGTCTCACCTTGGTCTCGAAGTATAAAAGTCTCAGTCTTGGACTGTGTGGTCTCCGAAAGGTCTTGGTTTTGATTAGTGTGGTCTTAACTACTACACTAATGTTCAGTAACCATCCCACTTTATTCTATGGTAACTTTAGATATCCAATAATCAGTGCACACATTATAAAATGTTAACTAACCGTTCATGAGAGCGTAGGTGAGGATCATGACGGAGTTGTTGAGGAGTCTGTTTTCTTCTCTGACCACACTGAGAGTAGCCTTCTTCTCCTTCTCCGACGACTCCCGCGACGTGATGCCCGAGGACAGGTAGATGATCACCATATCTGTGGCCGTCACTGAATTGAACACTTAAAGAGAAAAAAATACATACATAAAGTTAATATGTTTTGTGTTTATTGGTATTATAAAAGGCAACTGAAAAACTATACGGACAGATTTTAAATATTGGATAAAGCGTCTTACTTGTGGGGTGCTTGGTCAGACTGGTGGTATTTCGGAGCAGTTGAAAAGCCTTCTGGAAACCTGCTGCGTGCTGTGTGAACCCGTCAGACGCCTTTATATTTGAGATGAAGGTGCCCATTTTCCTCTTGGTCTCGCTGGTGGCTGGAGAGAGCAGGGACTTGTAGCACTGGTCCAGAGAACAGGAACGCACTGTGTCTGCCACTGACAAAATAGAAACCTGAAAAGAAAAGAGGATACTTGAGTGAAACATTGTTGACAGAATCTTGCCTTAATTTTACGTTCTAGAATGTGATGATGTCCATGATAACATTGTATTTTGTTATTAATCGTCTAAAACAGTCTCAAACCTTCTGTTCTAGTGTGTGCTTAATGTAATAGATATTTTATTCACATTTTTGATCGTCCTAAAGACATTTGTTAGTTAATAATACTGTGACAATGGTGTATTCCTGCTCAAGACATGATTTTCTCCTAATTTGACTTGAAGTAGTTGAATTTTAGGTTCAGTTTCGATGAGGTTGTACTCTGAAAGCCAAATCTTTTCTTTGGTGGTACTTGTAAAAAGTTTGAGAATTCCTGTATGTGCAAAAAAATACAAGTATCAAATCTTTTAATGGGGAAACTGCCAAGTTCCCACAAAGAGAAAGTAATTACGATAGGGTTTCTTCACATCACAATAATCAAAATGCCCATATCTAAAATTAATTAATTAATTAAGTTTTTTGCTGTAATACAAAAACCTTAACAAGTCTAGTCTTAAAGATGAGGTAGCTGACTTTTAGTGAAGTACTAAAGCTTGTGTTTTCCACTAAAAAGTCTATGGTAAATGCAGCACTCTGAATAAATGAGAACTGAAATGAATAATAAAGTATTTTAGATCTAATCAGGAGTCGAGAGCTTTGCTCTGATTGGTTGAGCTTGGGAGGTCTTCTACAGTTTGATTTTGCTGTTTGCAAAAGGAGATTTTTAAGCCTTAATTGCAACCAAAATAAATACATCTCGATATTAATCGTGTAGAGGGATTTATGAGAGGAAGTTGTCAGATTTAAAACCTAAATTGAGCTTGCAAAGTGAAATTTAGCTACCCCAACTTTACTAGAAATCACCAGATTGAAAGTGCTTTAGATATTTCATCCTAAAGAATGTTTGTAATATGAAAAACTTTTGTCTCTTGCCCACCTTCTGAACTTACACTTCAATACAATCTACAACATGGAAACTCGGAGTGTAATCTATCTAAAAACTAGATTCAAAGAACTCATTCATTTCATAAAGCTTATTCCCTTTTGGGGTTGCGGATGACAGGAGCTTATCCTAGTGACTTTGGTTAGCACATAGAGACAGACAATCATTTATTCTTTCAATTATTCACTAGGGAAATTTACAGTGTTGTCAGTACCTATACATGCATGTTTTTGAACGGTGGGATGAAGCAGGAAAAGCCTATAGTGAGAACCTATAGTAACATGAGGAGAACATGCAAACTCCACCCAGAGAGATCATGAGATGTTAATTTGGTAAAACTTGAGAGTCAAACTCCTTATTGGGAAGAAAGACCTCTAACCACTTTGCTGCGTGCACCCATTGTGGTTAACTTTACAATTAAATCCTTGAATACTTCAGTCATAATCAACATTTACAAGCACATTCGATAGCTAAAAGAGACAATTTTTATCAATTTTTATCTTACCTTGTCATGCTCGTCGATGGAGTTCAGGATGACCAGCGCAGAGTCTTTGGCGATCTGTAGCTGTGTTTCGCTAACTGAGCTCCATGATCCACCATCACCACGATGTGTTTGGACTGAGGCCGGACCGCAGAAACATACACAGGCCTGCAAAGACACAACACACTGTAAACTCACCAACCCGCTGTCATGGAATCACCACATTAACCAACTGAACATGTCAAATAAACGGGTATAAGAGGTTTGTTGTTTGGAAATTGAGCCTACGTGTTGTTCATTAATCTAAATACGCCTGAGGGCAGTGTCACAGCTGCAGCAGTCAAACAGACAGGTCTCCCTCTCCCAAGACACCTCCACTTTGTGAGAACAGTTTTTTAATGTTGCTACTAAAGTGTTAAAGGGCCTATATTACATTAAGTTTTTTGTATTAATTTTACTGTTGTTCTTCATCAAAAGCAAACCTACAGTTGTGTTTGGTTTCGTTCACACATATTTGACACAAAGGTTCTAAATATTAGGTTGAGTTTTTTTTTTCAGCCTGAAAACACGTCTTTCCACCTTGTTATGTCATGAAGTGCTAACACCGGAAGTGCTTCTATGTGTTTTTTAAGCTCCACACACCTTCATCACAATAATATGAACATTTTCAACCTTGGATTTTCCCATCTTTGAAGCTACAGCTGCTGTTCTGGCCTCATTTACACTGCTTTCCTTGTCTGTGTGATAGGACTATAACGAAAACTGTTGCTAAGTTAAAACTACCACATGATGACATCACAAGGTGGAACGAAGCTTTTTGGGCTTTGGAAATGTAAAAAAACAGGATTATGTAAAGTTTTGTGAATGGAACAAAACATGACTTTGGGTGTGTTTATTATGAGTAAACAACATAACAAAATGGCTAACAACTTCTTGAGTCCGTTTTATGTAATATGGGAACTGTAAAAGTGATTTCTACAAAAAAAAAAAAAAAATCTCAGTAGTAAATAAAGGCTTAATAACAATATGATTTGGTGTAGTTAGTGTTCTTTTTTTATTGCATTTTCAATCGAAATGAACACATAGTTTTATTAAAATGTTTAAGACCATTTTCATTCATTTCTACCGCTTGTTTTCATTGGGCTGGCAAGTGACTGGATCCATTGACTTTGGGCCTTAGGGGGGGAACACTCTAGACATTGGCCAAGAGAAACAGACAACTTTACAGTGATACCCAATTAACCTTAACATGCATGTTTTTGGAAGTGAGAGAAAGGCCAAAGTACTTGAAGAAAGCCACGGGGAGAACATGCAACGTCACGCATTTTAATTTTAGGAAATGAAACAGTCCTTGTTTTTACATTTTAAGCATGATGTAAAGTATCAAAACTAGATAATCGCTTGTATCAATTCTTAGACTCAAAATAGATTTGAAGAATTAACTATGACTACACTTACACACAATAATTAATATCTGTTTATTGCTTAAATAAGGAAAAAGTAACTCTAAAAACTCAATACAGATATAAATGAGTGATTCATTTCATTCTCATTTTTGTTTATTTATTGCAGGTTATGCTTTTTTAACAATAACGTGCATTTACAAATGTGTTATCCTAAAGATAAAGCAAAAGCAATAACATTTTCTTTACAAATAGTCTCATAAACATGATTATTTGAACACCAAACTTGTTATGGAATGTGTCCCACTCTTTCCACGACGTACAGTACATCGCTAAAAAGGAGTATCTGTGTGTGGTCTGTTAAGAAGAACAATAGCACTGATGTACTTACAAAGACTTATTCAAACTTCAAGCTCAACCCTGTTTCTCTGATGGCTATAGGCCAGACAACTGACTGGACCGAGAGGGAAGGAAGCCAAACACATACAACCAAAGCAAATGACCCAAAAACCGGGCAGTTAGGAAAAAACAAAAGATACATGAAGAAAAGAGGGAAGAAGAAGAGATGTCATTCAGCAGTGGTGGTAAAAAACCACAACACTGGAAGGTGTGAAATACCATCGGCTTTAGTGGCACGGCAGCACATTCCTGCCCGGGACATGTGTGGTCTGTGTGAAGGCGCCATGCCACCAACCTGCCCCTGACACCCTCCCCCACCGCAGCTGGGGCAGGGGTCATAAGGGTAACGTTCTGAGAATAAGAAGTGTGTCATGTACAGTATACAAGTGCTGGTCAACGAATTAGAATAATTTGAAATGGTGCAATCATGAAATTCTTTGAATGCATTTGTTGTGCAGAAAGAAATTCAGGTGTTCACCGCACTGTCCTACTCGTTAGAGTAATCACAGAACTCGTTACCTGTAAAAAACCTGCTCAGCTGAGCTTTCCAAAAGGTCCATTTAGGCCATTTAACTGTGACACTGTTGTTCCATTGAATTAGAATAATGGAGAAACCGTTTCATTGAATTAGAATAATTTTTATTATAATTAGAATCATCACTTTCTCAGTATTTTTTTGGCTGCCCCCTTGGCTTGTATGACTGCCTGAAGTCTCCGCGGCATCGATTTGACCAGCTTGTTGCAAGTTTACGCACTCACAGCTTCCCAAGCAGTGGCGATGTTCTGCTTCAGTTGGTCCAGCGTAGTCGGCTTTCTGTCGCGAATGATGATTGATGATGGCCCAAAGGTTTTCAATGACTCGGCTTCAAATATCGCGTTCCAGCAGTAAAACCCATAGACATACTATGGTAAAACCGATGCTGAACAAGAAACAAATGCAGAAACGGCTGAAGTGGGCCAAACAACACGGCGAGTGGACTGCTGAAGACTGGCAGAAAGTGGTCTTCAGTGACGAATCACGCTTCTGCATCTCCTTCGGTGACCAAGGTCCTCGTGTCTGGCGTCGTGGTGGCGAAACCTACAACCACGAGTGCGTGAAAAGATCCGTCAAGTTTCCCCAGAGCGTTATGGTCTGGGGATGCATGTCTGCTCGGGGTGTAGGGAAACTCTGCTTCCTCAAGAAGACTGTCAATGCTGCCGTATATCAAGATGTTCTGGAAACGTTCCTGATTCCGACTGTTGAGGAACAGTTCGGCGAAGAAGACTTCATATTTCAACAGGATCTTGCACCGGCTCATGCGGCAAAGTCGACCAAAGATTGGTTCACTAGAAAACAGCTTGAAGTTTTGGCATGGCCGGCCAACTCGCCTGACCTCAATGTCATTGAAAACCTTTGGGCCATCATCAAGCGGAAAATTCGCGACAGAAAGCCGACTAAGCTGGACCAACTGAAGCAGAACATCGCCACTGCTTGGGAAGCTGTGAGTGCGTAAACTTGCGACAAACTGGTCAAATCGATGCCGCGGAGACTTCAGGCAGTCATACAAGCCAAGGGGGCAGCCAAAAAAATACTGAGAAAGTGATGATTCTAATTATAATAAAAAATATTCTAATTCAATGAAACGGTTTCTCCATTATTCTAATTCAATGGAACAACAGTGTCACAGTTAAATGGCCTAAATGGACCTTTTGGAAAGCTCAGCTGAGCAGGTTTTTTACAGGTAACGAGTTCTGTGATTACTCTAACGAGTAGGACAGGTGCGGTGAACACCTGAATTTCTTTCTGCACAACAAATGCATTCAAAGAATTTCATGATTGCACCATTTCAAATTATTCTAATTCGTTGACCAGCACTTGTATAAGGAACGCTATTTACTATGAGAGCAATTTGCAAAAAGAAAATACTTCCATTTTTGAAGAACCATAATTGTATTGTCAAATAACATATTCTGTTTGTTTGTTTTTTACTAAAAACTATTTCTAAAGAATAGATCTGTGAAAATACAAATAAAAATGTGATTATTGTAATAGTTTCTCAGTTCATGATTTAGCCTTTTTGTCAGACACAATTTGTACCAAGACACAGTAGCTCAAGGATGTCAAAAACAAATGAAGCTGGGGCCAAGTTGGTTGAGGGCTGGAATTAAAATATGTACGGTAATTGTATATTCAAATATGGCTACTGGGCTATGTAAAGCTAATCCTTAGATATAACACATTTACTGCATGTTCATATTTTTAGTGTAACTATTTACATTACGTTGCATTATAGAATACTGTACAGACTGTCATTCCAAGAAAATATTAGACAAATTGTATATTTTCACATTAATTCTGACTATCCACTCCGTACCAAAGACGGTTTGGTATATGGAGTGTATATCCCAAATCGTGTACCTAATTACTTGTATGACAAATGTGGTCTCGCCAGTGCATTCTGGGACTTGTAGTTCCAATTTTTACATGCTTTTTTCACTTTCAATAATAATCACAAATCCTCCCTGGGGCCACATGAAATCATCTTGGGAGCAACATTTGGCCCCAGGCCCCAGTTTGACACCTCTGCTGTAGAAACAGGATTAAGATATTAAATTGAGAAAAAAAAAAATCACTTTGCTGACGCAGTATTAGCAGAGATTGTGGCGCTGGCAAAGAAATTGTATCTCAACTAAGAGTAAAGTTACTTCATCTTTATACTCAAGTAAAACTAGGCTTATTTTTCACAATACTCTGGGACTCATTTGAAATAAAAGCATAAAAGCATATCTCCCTAATCGAATTGTAAATGGAATATTTGTCTGAAAAGTCTCAACTAGGTATTTTTCTCAAATTGTGCAGCCCTACAATTTACATATAGGTATTGGCTACATCAAAGCAAGTATCAATGTTCAAAAGGGCACATTTGGACATTTTGAGAACTGTTTTGATTGGCAGTTATCTATTCCAGAACTAGTATTGTAGCATGGAATAGTATACCAATGTCTTCAGGTAAAAAGCAATTTTGCATTATCACTTTTTGTTACTTTCATATCTAGTTTGAATATAGCTCTAGTCAATTGGAAAGTAGAATTTTTCACAACAATAAAACCCACTGGAAAGCCATGAGTGCTATGTATCCACCAATATTTCTGTTTAACTTTACCTGCTGCGGTGCTCGTAGGTCCCCTTGCACTGAAACTTGTGGGCGGGAAACACAGTGAAGATGCCCTCCTCCGAACTGAAATACTGCCACTTTATACCAGGGTTGGATTTCAAGTTGTCAGCCAGCACTGCAAATAAACACAGAATGTACAATGAGCATATAATACATACAAGAATCAACACATGAGCTAGAAGACTACAAAACAAGAAAAATAACAGTTCATGAATAAAATGTATTGCCTGTTTTAAGCTGTTATGTAATTAAGATACCTATTTAGCTCAATTTGGGGTTAAATTTGGGTGTATATACCAAATCGTGCAACTAATTACTTCAGCATGGCAAACAGCTAAGTCGATGGTTTATGAATGAATGCTTGTTTTGTCACTCGAGCTCATTCATAAGTGTAGGCCTGCTGCACTGAATAGAGAACACACCTTTCTTTGTAACTAGGCCGACACATAGTAAATATGCAAATGATCTCCCCATTCACACCTCAAACTGAATAAATTAGGCTCACTCTGCCAACAACTGCAACTGTTTACATCAGGGCACTTCTTTTACATAATTTCAAGATGTAACAGTCACAGTTTTGTGGTGAAGCATCCCATAAGTTATCAGAAGAGAACCAAATTCAACCAACACAACTAACTAATACACATCTGCACCTTTTCCAAAGTAGCATGGACACAAAACCAAAAAACAAAATAATCAACTAAAGATGTGAATTTTGCTGGATAATTTACCCTGTGCATAGAAGTTGTTTATTTTCAAATCATCAGACTTTAGCGTTAGCATTGACAGACAAACACATCTTTTTATAAACACACTTTGGTCCTTTGGTGAAATATTCTCCTCATTTGTAAAGTATTTAACATGTTTTCAGAGAAAACCACCAACAACTCACTGTTCACGGCAAGATCTTAAAGTTGTTGTTTTGTTTTTTTTGTTTTTTTCATTTTAGACGGAGGTAGTGAAACCCCATAGAAATGAACTAAACAGGAAATGAACCTGCCGGCAAGATGTTAGCATTTTTGAAAATAAATAAGCCAACCTGACCTCTGTGCACAGAGCCAATAATAAAACACAATATATGCTTCATAAATTTGCAATAATACAATAGGAATCGAGGTTGCATGTAGACAAGTGCAGTCAAGACGCAGCGACTTAAACTTTTCATGCCAAGTGCAACCTAGCTGTTGAATCTATCAGGTAAATCTTAATAAAAAGTATGTAATCAAAATAATGACTTAAATTGCAAAAATAGGTGTAATTTTAAAAAGTGGCTTGCAGTTTGCTCTCCTGTATGTACAGCAGTGTCTTCAAATGCATATTTTAGTTCATTGCATTTAACATTATTTCAGTCCTCTTTTATAACTGCCCGGGATCCAGAGTCCACACTTCAGTAACACATTGTGAGTGGGTCTGGCCATCACTCCCCTTGCTGTAGTTTTAGCTTCTGATGTCTGACTGACTCTAGTTTTAAGTGAGAAGAACATTAGACAAAAGAACACAAAAGAACATCAGGGTTCTGGGTAAATATAAGAAGCAGTACAGCTGAAGTCACTAACCTGGGCCAAAATGACACTAGATTTGGCTTATTTCGGGTTTTGACAATTCCGCTTCAAAAGCTGAGGCTATTTTTATATTAAAAAAAAAAGTTTCAGACACTTGTATTACTAAAAAAGCTTAGGCGGAACCTATAAAAACTCCTATTAAATTTTGGTGTATATTGCGGGTATTTTTATTTGTAAACTTGGATCCATCCCAAAATGGTTGATTTGACTTTAAACAAGAGGATTTCAATAATACATTTAACATGTTAGAGAGTTTATTTTTATTAAATGATGGACAAAAAAAAAAAAATTAAGAAAAATTTGGGTTAACAAACTCAGTTGGAAATTCAGACATGGAGCTGATTGGCAGAAGAAATAGCGTTTTCTAGTTTAATAAACACAGACTTATTAAATTTGTATGTTGTTTACTATAATATTTGTTTTGAATTCTTACTTGTCTGACAATGATGTTATTGTAAAAGCCATACAGAGCTCATCATGTATATTCAGTGATCTTCTTTCAGCACAAGTCTTTCATTAAAGTCGACCACTTTGTTATTATTAGGATTTTGGTTTCAGTGTTCCCAAGTCAAGTTTCAAAAGTTTTGCTAATTGGGCCTGAAATTATTCACAGACATCCTGACTAGCAGTCCCCGATGACAACTGAATCCAAACAATTCCAAAATGTGGTTCTTGGGCTGACAATCCCATGCATTTATCACCTGCTCTAATGAAACTTGCGTTGACCTTTGTAAACATTGAGAGCCAAATTTCTCTCTTCACATGGACGTTGGAAAATTGCGTCTGAAACAGTCAACAGGCCGGTTCATAACATAGTCGTGTTTCCAATCCTTTTCCTTTACTTAGTAGGTTTTTGTACATTATAAATCGTGGTTAGTCTGTCAGTCCATCCATCTCAGAGGCCCATATAAACAGGAACCACTCACTAGTGTTGACACTGGGAGAAGGGCTCTGTATACATTAGTAACATGGACTATTGCTGCCTGACACAGTGATGTTAAAACCTTCTTCCCATTAAAAAAAACAAGTCCAAATCTACTATTGGTGATTCAGTGTTTTAGATGTCATAATCAAAATTAAATTGTGCAAAAGAAAATAATTGCTGTATACCATGCTTGATTAATTTCAAGTGATACCAATGAAAACTCTTTTACTAGTATGAACATTAGGATTAGATTTTAGTAATGTCACGAAACTAACATTTTAAATTCAATTTTGATACTCAGCACCAATTTCTTGGGATGCACCAGTCCAGCTTTTTTCATTCTGATACCGATTCTGATACTTTGGCTTTAAGCATCTTCCAATACCCAATGCCAACAGATACAAAGCATGGGAGTGAAATAGCTGTTTTTCTCATTAAAACAAAAATGACCAGTGTTATGTAACTTATAACGTAATCTGAAAAAAATGCCAAACATTCTGGGATTTTCTGGATTTGACTGTACAATCCTGACAATAAATATAAAATATATCGCCTGGCCACCATAGGTCCCTCTTTTGAATTTCATAAATGATAGATTAATTAAGTTCCAACATGGTTGCTTATGACAGAAAAAAATACAAAAAATATAGAAAAAAATTTACGTGGAACTGAAAAACATGGTGGATTTCTGCAGAATCAATGAAAGAAGCAAAAAACAATTTTTAATGTGAGGTGAGTGAAGTTAGATTTTGGTCTAACTCACAGACAAACATTATATCATGGAGTCGATACCTGATTCAGCAAAATTTCCTCAATCGGCACCGATTTCTGATCCCAGTATTGGATCGATACATCCCTACCAATTTTGATACCACAACACAAAAATGTTTAAAAATTGTCTAATTTTCTTTTAGGCGTGTACAATTAAAAGAGATATTTAAAAATCTGCTAAAAGTTGTGTTTCATACTCTGATTATTTAATGACTTTGCTACAACATGTTCAGTTTAATAACTATATTCACAATCAATAATAAACTGAACTTTGCCTCAACGACAAAGCAAAAAAAATGATTTACCCTTATTTATTTTCTTGCAAAAGTAATATTATTTATGTGACGCAGTGCAGTCATTTTCATGTCACTATGTCTTGTTATTGCTCTGACAAAGTTTGAGACTTTTCAAAACTGTTCAGAAAAAGTCAAATTTTCTCCTGTTTGTGATTTTCTTAAGCATCAATACTTGCTCAAATGATTATCTAGATTCAATACTAGTTTAGTATCGATTAATATCTGATATCCATCATTTGACAACCTGTGTACATTTTTTAACAATGCACTTATTCTCACTTTAAAAGATTCAAGTATTGTTTTGATCATACCTAAATTTATTTTCTATGTTAACACAGACAAAATTGCATCTATTTATTTAAGCGTAAAAATGTCAAAAAGCCAGTCATGATTTATTGTCGTTTTGTTGATATAATAGTGTGCATCAATTATAAAGAAGTCAGAAGTTATTAGGTAAAATTACTATGGGAAGTAGCTCTAGACAGGTTAATAATACTCTCGTCAAAGATTTTCAGGAAATGATTTACGATTGGTTAATTAGTAATGTAGATTACCGCTTTGCCGCTGCCTTGTTGCAAAGCCTTGGGGCATTATAAACATAACAGCAGACTTTTTGTTGAGCTTACAAGAAACAGTACATAAAATAGTTTGTTCATGTGTTATTTTTAATGAATACCAATGAAATCCTGATCCTAATCTAACCCTAATTCCAAGCCCCAGACCTAAAGTTACCCCTTTCTGTAACTTCAGATCTAAACTTAGCCGTTTAACCCAAAGCAAATGTCCCTGTGTGGCTTCAACCAAAACAGAAAATCATAAGACGTTAAGAAAATAGCATCTCAGCATAAAATGTAGTAAAAGCAACAACATCTTCAGGTCGGTTTCTTCTATACAATTAGATTTTCTACCTCTCCACACCACTAGCGTCTATGCCCTGTCTTCTCCATCAGGTAATGAAAGAAAAGTAGGCAGAAGATAGCAGGCTGACAATGCAGTCTTGACACAATTACTGCCGCTCCTTGCTTTGCCATCATTCATCATTGTCTCTCTCTCTGAATACTCCCTTGGTTCCCCTGTAGCTGCTTGTTTAGACTGGCTTAGACAAATGGGACTTTCGGGTGAGTGTCCCAGGAGCAAAGGGGTCAAGGAGTGTGTGAGTGCTCAGGACAGGGTGCGGATAGGTAACTTGAACTGCCCGTTTCTGCTTTGCTCCATGAGGAAAAACAAAAAAAGATGGCGACGTGTTATGGGAAAGCCTGTCACTGTAAACGGTGTGTGGAGAGAAGAGCGAGCTGGGAAGCCTGGAAAAAAGTTGGAGAATTTCCAGATAAGACATGTACTGTAGTTTGGAGAAGACAGTGTAAAATTTGGTATAGGTTTGTCCGTATAGGTTTAGAATGAATAAACAAAAGTGTTTAATAAATGATTTGATGGCATGTCTATGAATAGTTAAAATAAATAGTTTCACTTGGGGAAAACTTTTGCATGTTTCAGGCAGCACTCAGGCTATGTGTTGCAGTATTTGTTTGACAGCAAGTGTTGGATGAACGTTAACCCCTGTAGTACACTGAGAGAGAGTTTGGGGAGTGCTTAAAATCAGTGCACCCTTGTACACAGACCTCGGAGCAGTGTAGGTGCACGTGCTAGACTTGCATGGCTGTGCAGAAAGAATCCGTAGTGTGACTATTTTTCCCGAAGAGAAAGGCATTCACATCAACTCAGCAATGTAGCCGACTATTTGAAGTAACTTTCAAAGGCAATTAATTCATAAATACATTTCAGAATCTACCATGTTATACGGGCTTTTCAGCTACTAAGTTGATTTAACAGTGGAAAGCATCTTTGTCAAGATCAGAGGTCTCAAACTCAACTGGAGGTTGGACCAAAATTATTGAAGTAAGAGTGGGTCAAGAGCCAATTTGCCTCACCGTGTTATGTTTGATATAGAAAAAGTTATTAATGACCATTAAGTCTAACAGTACATATAATATATGTTCACAGTACACTGAGTTCTATTATATTGTTTTGTATTGTACAGTTTAACCAAGTGATTAAAAAGAAATAGAAGTGGGTAACTAGGATCAGAGTATGTTCTTTATGCCATTTGTCATCTCCGGTGCATTTTAGATGTTTCATAGTGTAGATGCATTTTTTGTTCATTTGAAATGTTCCTGCCAAAAAGTAGTATTGTTAGATGGGTTGCTATATTAAGAAGTTCATGCCAATATGTGATTCGATAAAATGTTAAGGGGGCTGAAAAGTGTGGTACAAGGGGTTTGTTTTAAGTAACACTGGGAGATTTTGTAGGGCTGTTTTGACATGGTTACAGCTGACAGTAATTGACTTAGTTCTGACAATAAAGCAACAACTTTTGAGCACCAAGCTGTAACCAAACTTTTTCAAAGTCTTTTAGTAAATAATGATCCAGAGAGCAAAGACAATCAAAAACCCAGATTGTTGGGTGAAAATTTACAACAAATCAGCAAATCAGGCAGACTGCAGTTCCTTTGCAAACAAAATATACATCTTGTGTATGACTAAATCAGTAGTTTAGACCAGTTATGTAGTATATGTTTGGGGGTTTTTTTATGTTGGTTTTGTAATTTAATAATTTTGATGATACAATCCCAGAATAAAATGATATACACCTTCCTTCAAAGCTAGTGAGGGGTCACATCAACAGGGCTTATTTTTGTTGGTTATGTACATTATATGAATATTCTTGAACATTCCTAGATTTTTTAGGCGAAGCAAACATGTTTCGATTAAGCAGTTGCACCTGAGTGAAATTTCAGCCCAAAACTTCAAAGTCCAACTGAGTCTGTTTGATCTCAAAGTAGAAAACTACTTTTCAAACTCGAGCTTTGAAAAGGGAGCGAGGTGAAGACAGGGACACGCTTCAAACTCAAACCATTTTCGACATAAAACACTCGTTATTTCTTTCTTTTGGTTTCAGCACACCATCCGATGAAACATTTATTAATTAAAACGTGTTTCCATGGCAACACTAGCATTTTAAGCATGCAAATTATCCCAGGGCAAAACTGGAGACTTCACATCAAATAAACCTTGAAAAAACGTGGAGAGAATACATTTAAAAGTTCCAGACCTGAGTTGAGATCCCGCCCGGGGTTGAAGGCTCTGCTGTTGACGTTTGGAGACAGCCTGTCACAGCAGATGGTCTTGGACACGTTCGCATTGAAGTTTCCATCAAACCTAAACACAAACAAATACGAAAAACGTGAGGACTTACAGACGTCTACGGCGGCCAAATCCTGCATAAATTAGCGTTAACTTATAAACAAAAACATGCATATTTCCGAGCTTGTTCTAATCACGATGTGGTGTAGAAATGCAAGAAACATCTGCTGAAACTAATAGATGTCTTGGGTTTGATTAGACCAAAAGTGAGCCCAAGGCGACATCCTCATCTGTTCTGCAGGCCTCGTATAAAGCAAGAAGAGTTATAGAGTTGTGTTGTGAGGAATATTTTCCATGGAAACTGCTTAAATCCCACTTTCTCCCTAACAAAGCCTATATGCAGTTCCCTGAATACATCTGACAACGATTGTGCAAAAGAAAACTTTGAACTTGACTCCATGAATGAGCTCATGAATAACAAGGCAATGGCGACTTTATTTGAAAACAGAAAAGGATGATTTATGATTATTTTTAAGATAGAGTGTAATAATCAAGCTTCCATGGGTTAAGAACTTTTAGTGACAATCCAAAAATTTTAGACAAAGTTGTAAACAGAAGATATAGTACATGTAAGTCAAAATGAATGCCGCTGAACATATGAAATAAATGTTAGCCTAAAAGGAAAGCCACAAAAACTGCACTTTTTCATAGCTTTAGCAAATTTATATTTTTATTAGACTATTTGCAAACACATTAATCATAATCAAAACTGTTTTTCTACTAAATAGGCTTTTAATTCAAAGTAGAAAAATGCAAAACAATCCTAATTTTTGTTTAATACATTCTTAACCCTTTAGGCGCTGGAGTTTTTAGATCTAAAATAAATTTCTTGAAACATATTTTAAAATTTTCAACTGGAGAATCAAAACTAGTATTTGTCTGTATTATTTTATGAATCCACAAAGTTGCACTTGCTGTTGTGCAAGCTTCTGAAACTTATCAAAAACAGAGAAGTCTAAAGACAGAGGCTGAACCGGCTTGATGCAGAATTGCTACTTTGGCGCTTAAAGGGTTAATACTTCGGTTAGCTCTTAAACATTTTAAGTTTTTATCTGTGGTCCTGCCAAGGGAGAGGGCGGAGGTACACTGGACATGTTTTTAGTTGTGTCATAGGGGAAACCGGAGTACTCCAAGGAAACAGCCCATGGAGAGAACATGATGCAACCTTACAAAAAAAGGGACTCCTGGGATTCAAACCCAGAACCTTCTTACATGAGGCCAGGGTGTTAAATACTGCCCCGTGTCCTCCAAGTTAACAGTATTTTCAGAGTAAAACAGGAACATAGCATTAGACTGGCAAATTTTAATAAATATTTATTGGACCAGCTGAAACAGTACCGAATTAAACTGCATTATTTTTTAGAATGTGTCATAGCATATAAAGTAGGACTGCAGTCAACCAAAGAAATTCGTCCCAATTGTTTGGGAGTTCATGCAAAAAAAAAAAAATAAATAAAAAATACAGAAAATTAATATGAGTGTGTTTATTCCATAAAAGCAGATTAGATAAATGATTTGATCCCAAAATCTTCAGCTAAACTGCTACTTTTTGTTGCTGTTCAACATGAATGTATGGAAAAATACAAACTTATAAGCTAACAAGCAATAAAAAAGCATGTTGAAATAGTGTCATAATAGTGTCTGATGCTAGAAAGCGTATATAATAAATGTATTATATTATTATTATGCTATATTTTGACCTAGATTTTTATGATGACTTGCCAATAGAACCAATAGTTCTTATTCCAAGTACATTTTTGCTGATTCCAAGTTAGAATAAATGTACATTTCTCATATTTTAAGCAAAACAAGATATTTCATGCTCAATCTACTCAAATACGTATGTTAAATGCTGCTTATTTCAGGCACATATTCACTCGTTATCTAATTTAAGTGACAATATTTATCAGTGTTCATCCTCATTATCTAAATACAAGAGTTAGTCGACTAATAAAAATGTTGGTCGACTACAAAGCATCAACCGATTAATTGACTAAACGACTAAAAGAAACTACAGCAGTATTAGATATTTTTTTTTACTATTTCAGTGTTGCCCTTGAAAGTCCATGTTAACCACAAGGATACTGCACATGCACAAGACAATGTGCATCATGTGAGTTTCTTAATCCCCATTTCTATTAATATCTCATATATTTCAGGCACGTGTAGAGTAGAGCTCATTCTTAAAGTGCCACTGCTGCTAAGCCACAATAGTGAGACATTATTAGTAAAGACAGAGTTACACCTCAAGCTGTGATAAAGAGGTGACGGAAACAAATCGTGCTTTCCCATCATCATCACACAGAACCAACTGAATTTGACTGAAAACTTGCCGTTACCATTGCGTAGTGTTAAGTTAAGCACTGACTAGAATAGAGGAGAGTTATTCACAGTTTGTTCTGCACTGCACCAAGCAAAGTCTCCGCGTTTTGATCCATCCACGCGCGCACAACTCGCAGACACGCACACGCTCGTAAACAGGCCCTTTTCCTGGCGCTGGCCCTGTGTTTTGAGTGACAGGTGCTATGATGTTCAGCCCCTATTTGAACTTGGCTGGTCCATAAAGTCCCACAAGGCCGCAGTCATTACTATTCTTCTGCTTCATTTGCATATAAGGGGGCAAGCGAGTGAGGGAAAAAAAATGCGTGCGCTAGATAAAAAATACATTTGCAGGCGCTTTGAATACCACATCAAACAAACATTGGATGGGCGAGCAGGAGAGAGCGAGAGAGAAAAGCTATGATTATAATCAGACATTTTAACGAAGGCAGCAAAATGTGGTTTGCAGGATGACTGAATTCCAGCAAGTGAAGAAATGCAAGAATTCAAATGTATAGTGCTTGCAAGAAAATATTGACGTTAATTTAATGAGTCAATTAATAATGCATGGACGGGGAGACTCTTAATTAGCCTATAGCCCAATCAGAGCTTGTTTGCAAAGCAGGAGTTCTAATTGGACACTTCAAATGTCCTTAAGAAATATTCAATTATTTATATGTTCCCTTGAATTCTGTCATATATATTTTCTATTTTGCTAATGGTAGAGCTGGGAAAATGTAAAGTGAAGACGATTTTGTTTCACATAATACTCACAGCAATTTTTAATTTATTTTAATTAAAAAAAGGTGGCTTTCTATAGATTTTTTGAACATGAAGAATAAATCTATTTTGTGACTATAAAAAACCTTTTAGAATTGTTCCTGCAGTTCTAGATGTAAATGTGTACAAAATACAGTTTTTCTTTCCCCTCTAGAGTTGGTAAAGCCTGCTTTAAAACATGCTTTCAGTCACAGAATTTAAAATGTATTTCCCCTGAACACAGATGTCTTTTAATGTATCTAGTTCAGGTACAAATTCGATCGCAATGTTCTGAATAATGTCCTGTTTGTTCACCAAACTCCACAAAGTTTGTCCGATGTTGTTGTTAGCATTGTGGCTGATATAAATACCTGTATCTCTCACTCCTCACAGGCTTAGAGTGCCAGTAAGTGAGGAAAACAAGTACACTTAAGTTAGATGCTTAGTGGTGCAGTGGTGGGGTCTGCACATTTTCCTCATGACTTTCTTTACAAAGTAGGTATTTACAAATAAAGTAGAACTAAAGTCATTAAACGGTTAGAAAACTCAACAATGACTTCTAACGAGGCTCTGACCGCTCCTCATGTGTTCAATGGGTTTGCACCAGTTGACACTAACTCGTGATTTGGGCTAATTAGCTAGTCGCCAAAACAATAGGAACAATGAGGGCTCACTAACAAACAAATACATCACTCCAGAGTCATGGAAGTATATGTCCGGAGTCTTTCATGCAATAACCTTCTGTAGAAATAGCACAAAGTAATGGTAGCTTTTCTCTTGTGTACTAGGTTTTTCTACCAAATACAAGTAAATATCAGGCCTCTGAATATCGGGACACTTACTAAAATCATGTTCCCATTCAGTAGCTAACTGATAATGCACCTGTGTACCTGGGGACTCCTGCACTATCAGGGCACCAGTTAGTGCATGCAGCCATCTTTGTTCACTAACAGTAAATGGGTTTATTAAAACTTAAGAAGACCCAAGCTAATCATCAATGACGAAAAATTTACTTATGATAAATGTAAAATTCTATTTCAATCCACAGCTCTGTCAATTTCAATTTTAAATTTAAATCCATGGACTGATTTTTTTTTTACTTTTGCCGCAAATACAAAATAGCAAGACTTTGTGTTGGATTAAAACATAGCCTGCGGTAAACTCTTTCATACACCGAAGCCACAGATAACATTTACTTCATGACGCAGGCTGCTCGTGTCTTTGATGTCACTGTGTGAACATCTGAAATAGAGAACATGCTCACTGCTTTATGAAGAGGGATTAAATGTCTTACGTATCTGGTATTGGAAAGCAGCACGTTTACAGAGCTGGTGATGTAAAGTTTATCAAAGTCTTGGTGATTTTTGTAGAATTTTAGAGTCAGGATAAGAACACTAGGCCAGTCAGTGTAGATCTAAGACATATTATAGACAATATACGATCATAATGCATTAATGTACTGTGTATGCGGTTAGTCAAGACTATCTCATACAAGTCTTTTATTTTGACAAAATTAACTACTGGTCTGAGGTTAGTTTTCCACATTACATAAAAACTGTACATAAAGGAAAAAGCTCGAGTGGTCCATTTACAAAGTCGCTAAAAATTAAATTCACCATCCAGTTTTTGCAGACTTTATATTATACTAAAAGCCTGGAACTATTAAATGGCCGCTTATGTTTATTATATAAAGGTCTTGCTAAGGCTGCCAGTTGAAACAAGATGCTTTTCCAAAATTATTAACCGCTTACTCATTTTATATCCAAACAAGGTAAAAGACTTTTGCATGGATAATAGTCAGTTGAGGGGGAATACTAAATATAACACTGACACAACTCTTTGGCAAGGAATAAGACAGGATCAAGTAAAACAAAAACAAACTCCTCCTAAAATTAATATCTGAGAGCATAAGCAGACTTCAATTAGTCGATGTGAAACCATGCAATTAAGCCTGTGAGCACACTTGTCGCTTTTACAGCTGCAGATAGAAGAAACTGTTGAAATGGGGCACCTGGAGTTGAAAATACAAACAAGCTCACACTCGGGTTTGACTAGACACATACGTTTGCTATTTTCAGGTGACTTGGAGGCCCATGCAGTGATTAAAGCATACCAGGGGGCCTGAGCATTGCCCGAGCGTGGCCTCTCCAGTCAAATGATAGGCTGCTAGACCGACAGCGAACAGACACCGTGTGAACAACCCGATCCGCCCTAAACTGGCTGACCTGACCAAGACCCCGGAGCAGCTGAGGATCCACACCGACCAGGGCCACGAACCAACTACACACCAGCAGAGCAGGACTCATTAGGAGCTGCTGGGTTTGCAAAGTACTGCAGTAAGTAATGTAGAGGAATTTAAAAAGTAAGTCTGCCTGGGACTGTAATCAAAACAGCAGTTCTTTAAGTGTATTTATTTTTGTTGGATAGCAACAATAAATAAATAAATACTCAGAAGATAGACATTCATTTGCAGCAAATACTTAGGCTAAATGATTTTGATGATGTTCTTTAGAGGGATTATCGACAGGTAACTTTCCGCCCTACTGTGCACGTCACCTGCAGAAAGCTGTCAGGGATCCATCTTTGATAAAAACAATACAACGAGACGAGAACTTCGATCAGTATGAACCGATATGAACGAACATCTGGCTCCTCAAGCTTGAGACAGTGTTTTTATCTGTGTTTTTTCACTCACTGAATGTAAAGTGTATGGCTCGTAAAGACAAATTTCATTCACAAATGTTGTTTTCACACAGTGATAAACTCTTGTAGTTAGCCAACACCACCGCTAGCTGCTACAGCTTTTGTCGTGCAACCCCTGCGTCGATAAACTAATGATCCCTCTATACCTTTAACTATTTTCACAAGCTATGGCTGTTCTTTTGAATGCAATCCAGTAAATATAAAGTGTTGAATCTTTATATCGGGGGAATCCAAATTGATCACTATTACTCAAGCTCAACTATTAGTACATAGTTGAGTCTGCAATTTTTCAAGATGCTAAAGGTGAACTTGGCCTGGAATGACTTAGTACAGAATTCCCAAATTACATATTAAGAACATACTCTCAGTCCAACATAAACATGCAAAAAGTGTCTCAAATGTGTTACTTGGGGCTTGGCTTAATTGTCAGAAAAATTGGAAATATTTTTCAAATGAATTTACAAAAGTGCAACCATATAGTTAATTTTCCTGTTTTAGAGAGCCCTTTAGAAATGATGTTTAGCTACAATATTCTTTATCAACACAGGGGATACGCGCAAAGCTGAATGGCAGAAAGAGCCACAGCTGTCACTAGCTGTAGCAGCACACTAGCCAGCGCTGTTGTCAACTAACTACAGGAGTTTATCACTATGCGAAAAAAAATTTTATGCTGCTAAATCAACATTTGTGAATAAAATTTGTCCCATACACGTTACATTCAGATGAGAAAAAAGTGCAGAGAAAAACCCTGCCTAAAGCCTCAGGAGTCAGACGTCTGTCTACCTGATCAAATACAGTTGCTCTCATCCCGTTTTGTTGTTTCCCCTGCCAAAACAATGGACAGCATTTCTTTTTGCAGGGGACATACGCAGTAGAGCAGAAAGTGACGTGGACTAATAATCCATCTACACAGCTGATTCAATATATTGCCCACCTCTTCTGTACTTAGACATGTTCAGTGTACAGAGTAGAATTGGCATTTTTGAAAAGACAATGACATATTTTTGAAAGAGAATTTCACATCGAGCTGCACATCCACAGGTGGCAAAGTCCCAAGTCGGCCGGAGTACAAAGGGAAAACACAGTGACCTTGGACTTGTGAAGTTCAAAAAGAGGAACCGCAGCAACTGGGTACACAGGCTGATAAAAGAAAGAAAAGGGGCAGAGAGACGGAGCCAGGTGGAGAAAGAGAGATTTGGGGGAGAAAAAGAATGGACACAAGTAAAGAAGAAAAGATGGAAAGGAAAGAGATAGAAAGAAAACTGGAAAAAATTTAAGAGATAAAGAGAGAGAGAGGTGCTTGTGAAGAAAAAGAGAGTGAAGGAGAGCGGAGACAGAGAATGGGTGTGTGTGGGGAGAACAGGGAGAGGAGAGAGACATCTGTGCCTCTGTAGATTACAACTCAAAAGCTGCCCTCTCTCTCCCAGCTCGGCTTTGAACTGGGTTTTCAGACTGCTGCATTCAGGGACACCGTGAAATTGATGGGCCAATTTAAATCGCATTCAGACATAGAACTATGCTTCATATTTTTACAGATATGAGTGAATCCATAGAAGCCATTGTATAGAATTTTGTATGTATGCATGGCCAACAGTCTATTAAACAAATAGAAGTCAAAGAGGAAATTGGATTATGTTTAATCTATTTTTGCACCATTCATTAAAACTACTCAAAAGATGAATGCATCAATGTAAAGGCAGACCTAAATCTGAATAAATAAAATTAAAACTGCAAAAAGGAAAGCTGGGGAGCTAGGGAACTAAATTATTATTCCATTTTGTTGTACCATTTAAACATTACTTTAGGTCTCATATGTGAGAAAAAATAAAATACCTTTTTTAATTGTGATGTTTAGTTAGGACAGGGCAATATACCCCAGTAAAAGTTGGTAGAAAAAGAGCTAATAAAAAAGTAGAAAGTTACAAACAAATGTTACAAATGACTCTTGGTTTGTGCTAAACAAATATCATTACACAGACATTTATTTATACTACAATCTAGTACTCGAGACCAGTCTTGGTTTGAAGACTGATCGCAAGAATATTTTTAAGGTCTTGAGATCAATTTTGTCTTGGTCTCAAGAGAGCTTGGACTTGGTTTTATCTTGGACACTGAGCCCACATTTTATTGGCAACATGCTCTGCTAAACTTCCACCAGGAACAGAGTGACCTGTCCCAGTCACAGTGTCTAATAAGCAAAGATGATCTTGATATGTTCTCGATGGCCTGCAATTTTGGTCTTGACCTGTAAAAGTCTTGGTCTTGTCTTGATCTTGAAACTGTGAGGTCTTGGTAAGGTCTTGGTCTTGGTCTTTCTTGACAACTACAATCACTGTTTTAATGAATTGTTTTTTATGACTTGCTTTCCTGAAATAGTCTTTACAACTTCAACTCAAATCTTTAGCTTAAATAAACTTACTGTTACTAATTTTAAACTTACTGTGTTACTAATTTTTGCACGCGCCTTGTGCTCTGCATTGAAGCAGCAAACAGCGGATGTTTGCTCTTCCTCTTTGTGTTACATTTTAGAAAGCTGCCAAGAGATTGTGTACCAGTGTCTGTAAACTGCAAATCATGCGATTAAGGTAAAGCTAAAGCTAATCCATGGCTTTGTTCTTTTCTTACATCAAAACAAGAAAGCGATTCGCCATTTTGAGACAGGATTAAAAGAGAGTCAAAAATAGGACTTACTCCATCATGGAGCGGGTATGGAGCAGCAGTCCTGGATGGCAGTAAGAGGAGAGGTGAGGTGGGCTGTGTACGATGCCTCCACCACCTGCTTGTTTCGGTTCACCACGTCCAGGTAACGGTTGAACTTCTCACGGATCTTTTGGCCAACTGTGCAGAAAAAAACACGTTAGAAAGGCAAATGATGAAATCTGATGAAGTTATACAAGTGATGCCACTAAATCGTTCTGCAACTTTTATTTATTTTGTTTATTTATTGGTTTATTTGAATAGGACAGATACATAAACATTGACTAACTGCAATACAGCAGTCTGATGCACGCATCATAGTGCTTATAGCCGAAGCTAATTCGCAGCACTTGTCCCTAGAAGGGCTTTTAACAAACATAAAAATACAGAAACAGCAAAGAGCCTCATTGGCCCAATTCAAAGAAAATTTAAGTCAGAAAGAGCCGCAACTATAGTCAAATAAAAATATAAAAGACAAAAAGGTGAATATACACACATTATACAAAGTACATCTATCATGCTTGATCAAAAAATCTGTCACTTTCTGCATTCTGGTGCTATTTAGATGCTATACTAAAAGTCAACAACCTTTAAATTAACTGTATATTTATATAAAGCTTGAACTGAAGAGATGAAATTGGTCAAGATGTGAATATATTTGAATATTTTTTAATTTCTTTAAGTATTTCATGTTATTGTTAGAAGACCCAGATTGAGTTTTTTGTTCCCTGTCCCTGCTTTAGTGTTCATATGTGACCTCACATGAGCCATATACTAAATTTGTATACTTTTATCATGCAATTATCACGTGAGTGTGCTAATAACAATAGAAGAGCACACTTGTATAACCTGATGACAGTTCTCGGTCTGCAGACAAGTATCACATTTCCACACTGTAATACCATATGTGTATTTCCTAATTCTCAATGAGAGCCATAAGAGCCACAATGGAGTATTTAAAGAGCCACATGTGGCTCTAGAGTCCCTGTGCTAAATCAATACCGAATAAGTAAGGATTAAACAACGAGGAGCCGTGCATTACATCTGTGTAATGCACGACGCAGAGTCAAGTACATCACGACGCGCAGTTTTATTTTTGATCACGATGAAACTTGAGTACAAACTCTACAACAAAAGCTATCTAGATACTGTATTAGATATAAAGGATTAAACTAAACAAGTCCAAAGATCAAGCAATAGCTATAAACTATGATGAAGGCCAGCAGGCTTTGGAACTCTGTGATGTCCATTTTGACATGCCATAACTAATAAATGCATTGTATTTAAAAGAAAGTGTCTTGTTTTTTTCTGCAAGTTGATGCAAATAGTAATAAATTGTTGCAACAGAGGCCTGCAATCAAGTCCAGAAATGAGAATACACCACATGGAATAATGGTTGAAAATGGCCTTATAAAATTGAAAGGAAAAGGCCGTTAACTTGACTAGAGGGGTTTTCAATAAAGTTCTGTGCGGTAACTAGACCCCGTTTGTTCGTGCCCGATAATTACCGGTTTGTACAAAAGGCCTTTGATTCAAACCAGAAACAGGGAAATGCACCACGACCCACTGACCGCTGCTGCAATCATCAGACAGACCAGTGCTCTTATTAGGATTTTAACAGGAGCCTGAGGCAGAACCACAACACACCAGAGTCTCCCCCTAAAACCCGGCCACAATTAGGCACTATAGGCTTGGTATTAAAAAGGTGAAGTGAAATGCTTGTGAGTTGAGCTCATGAGTGTTCCACAGCAATAGGAACTAGAAACTTACGAGAAACAAGAATTAAAACATCTCAAAGTTAGGGTTAAAGCCCGTCACTGCAGTTAATGCCAACCACTACGATCTCTGCTGAGTACATTATAGGCATGTTACTTTCAAACACTGTCTTTTGCATCATTGGCATCATCACAAAACATCACATACGTACAAAAATGTTACGTACGCCACTTTTCTCGTTAAGTTTGTGATTTATTAAGCAGCAACTTGACATAGAAATGAGAAATTCAATCCAAAAATATCCCAACTTTGTGCCTAGGAGGTGTCAGAAAGAGATTTGTTCTGAGACAGATGATAAATTATTAAGTTTGTAGAAATTTCTGTTACATTTGTATGTACACTTTCAGTGAGAAGTTATATTAATGAGACCAGGACTGTAAGAGCTGAACTACAAATGAGCCTTGAACCAGACCAGTTGCATTGTTGCACCTGTAAAATAAGTTTTGTATGTACTGGTCAAACAAGGTTTTAAATCATCATCACCTTATTGTCAATCACTGAATGAATTTAGTTCTTCTGGTTCACATTGATTAGGCAAGCAATGGGGGCAATGATTGGGGGAATAAAAAGACTAGCATAGCTTTGAATTCCTTACAGTCAAAATGTCTTGACTTCAAAAACATTGTTTATTCAAACTTTTACTGTGATGAGTGACTTTTGGACGAAAACCTGGCATCTCCAACACAAAGCTCGGGAGCCACCAGTAGGCCTCACCACCACCTGCCAAGTACTTCCCCAAAGGACTTTGGATCAGACATACCCTGCTTTATTACTCAAATTGTTTTTATTATAGGGCTGGAAAATCAAATGAAAAATTGAGAGATCGAGATTCTGTCATGTTGATGTTAATTATTTGATTGAGGGTTTTGAATTGAAAGATTGATAACTACTTCTTTGTCAGTGAAAACTTGTGGTATAGGGGAAATATTTTTTCCCAGATCGCCCAGCCCTATTTATTACATGCCTCGTTCTACTGTAGATGTATCTTTAAGTGCCTATTTGTTTATCTCTAAACAGACAATGTTAATGTTTCATAGGCATCGAGCTCACCCATTTAACTTCCATGTTTTGTGCTCACCAAAAGTAGCTCACCGCCGGTTTTTGTTTTGCAAAAGTAGCTCTCCTGGGGGCAAAAAGTTGGAGATCCCTAGTCTATACCAACTCTAACAAGTAACCTATAGATCTTAATTTTATATTACTGTACATTCAATCACCATACAAGGTTATTTTAGGTAACACCAGGTTGTCATTGTAAATGAGAAGTAGGGCTCAATAAACCTCCATGAACAAATAAAGTCTAACTAAAATAAACAAATTCTGGTGTAAATATAAGATAAACCTAGTAGATATTTAAATGAATATGACTGACACTGTGCTGCATTTTGCATCTCCCTCTGATTCATTAATAATACTATAGTTTTCATAATTTACTGTTTTACTCTGTTGGACAAAAACTATGGTATTCAAACATATCCAGATTCGGCCCAGAGAACCATCTCGTTAGAAAGGGACAGATGTGTGTCTGAATAATGAATCCAATCCTCTGTGCAGAACTCATCTCCAGCAGTTCTCTTGTGTCCACTACTGCAGGCCCCTTCCTAATGGGGCTTTGGCTCAGACACCAGGCCCTCTGCCCAGGGAGAAGCCAACCGTTCCAGGGCTGTCATCTTAATTAATTTAGAGCCTGCTGAGCCCAAAATGTATGGGCACTTTACGAGCTAGCTCATAAAGTCACTTCTACAAAAAATTGAAAAAATATGGAACCTTGTGAATGGTCCTTAAAACCTGCAGTGCATCTACTCAACATGCACTGGCGCATGCAGGAGGCAGGATACAGAGAAAGGATCAGAGTCTAGGGAGAAATGCAAACAAACATAAACTTGTCTGTTGTCGCTGGTGGCTGTTTACCGTTTTGCGGCTTATTGTCACTCTTCCAAGATCCCTGACGCACGAGTGAGAAGCATTCAGAGCACACACACAAACACGCTACAAATACACAAACATACAAACACGCACTCACAATGCCTTTGATTTATTAGACTTGTATTTTAATCTGTTGTTAAATACAACAACAAAATGATCAAGATTTCAGAGAGTATTTTACTGAAAATTCCTATGTTTAAATAAACAGTAGTTCTGCAAGGGAATAACTAGGATAAATTAATACTGCATCAGCACATCATTTATCCTTTGTAGACTACATTTTATCATTGTATCATTGGTTTATCATAGTTTATTATTAGAAATAGATTGGAAAATTAGATAGCTTTATTAGAAATTCAGTCTTGATTTTTGAACTTACAAAACCTCTGTCCTCAGGCTCACACTGCTTCATGATGAACAAAGCATCATAAAACAAGCTAAAAGCAATAGTCGCTAGCATAAAAGTTGCACAGTCAATGCATTTAGAAACTCCACCGAGCCACTGAATGTAAGTGGGCTTTAAAAAAAAGAGAAAACAAATTACTGTTCCACCTAGTAATATAACTAAGTGGGTTTATCCTGATTTTTCAACAGCACTCCACAATATGAAACATTTAGTAAAAACTTATTATGAATTATGATTTGCTTATTGAGAAGGCAGATTATTAGTGTGCTTAATAACATAATGAGAATGACTAGATACAATTACATTGGGTGACAAATCTCACAGAACTTGTCTGTTGTACCTTAGTACAAAGTTAATTTGTGCACAACAACATAAACACATGAATGCACTTAAGAGTTCATGTTAATAATCCTAGTTACCTGATTACACATTTTTTGCAACCATTAGAGCAACATTAAAATTTAAATTGATTAAATCAGACCTGGGCAAACGGCGGCTCTCGACCTGTTGTGTTAAAGCCCACAGCACA
This sequence comes from Mugilogobius chulae, assembly GCA_038363315.1. NCBI lineage: Eukaryota > Metazoa > Chordata > Actinopteri > Gobiiformes > Gobiidae > Mugilogobius > Mugilogobius chulae. The sequence continues at coordinate 40,427,612 of CM076412.1, read as the reverse complement.
TTTTTAAGAAAAAAAGGGTTACTTTTTAGAAGTCTATTTTTTCATTGACTTAACTATGGATCATGGGTCTGTATCTTAATTGTTAGCACAATAAATGGCAACAGATGAAAGCGCCTATATTTCACTGAAATTTGCTCTAAATAATAATTTTGTCCACCAATAATCGTAGTCCGGCCCTGTGCCACTTCTATGAATTGAAATATGGCCCTCGATGAAAAATAATTGCCCTGGCCTGGATTAACTACACACTCCTGCATCCACACGTTTAATTGAAACTAAGAATGCACATTTTTAAGTTCTAGGATATAAGCAAAAATAGTTGTAACTGAACAGATTCAAGGTCATACAGTGGAGCATTTTAGGTATGGCAATAATAAGCAGGTACCAAAGCACACACAAACAAACAAAAAAAACAGATTTTGAAGGTTCAAACTAGTTCTTCAGCTGTCTCTAACACCAAACAATCCTCACAGAATGAATCATAGCTCTTTTTCCAAACTATACTAGTGAGTTTCCCCAAAAAGTCTCAATTCTCACATCTTGTTCTGACTGCAGCTTTCATTGTGAGCAGTGAGAACGAGTGAAAACACAGACAGGCAGCTTCAAAGCCAATGAGACAGCAGCCGTAGAATTTTAATAAACCCTTATTTTTCCTCTGATGGGTCGTTCTGCACTCGTATGAATTTGTCTAAAACGTGTGGACGAAAACAACACGAGCAGAGCATCTTTGGCACACGTCCATATTATCTAAAATGAAGGAAGAAGGGACAGAACTCACCTGCTGCACCTCTGTCTCTCCGTTTGAGGTCTTCTCCGTGTACACAAAAGAGTTGAATATCCGCTGGAAGAGAAAGAAAATAAATTAATGCATGAAAGAATGTTTATTTTGGTGACTGAAAGTAAAAAAATACAAAAAACAACAGCAACTTAGTAATTGCACGACACAAATACTTGAGAAAAATGACGAGTTCTTGGAGAAAATGTGGAGAGACATTCAGATAAGTAAATAGCAGTAGTTAAAAGTTGTGTGATAATTTGTTCGGAGAAAAGAAACTTATTTTCTATCCAATATTGTATATATTATGAACACTTCCTGAATCATGTTAAGCAGTGGCTTAACAAAGAAATATGTCAGTGTCAAAGTTTATTTCTAAAGCATAATTACAACTTTTCAAAACCTAAAGTGCTATACAACTGAGCTCAACAAAATAAAATCCAACAGATAGAGATTGTTAACATTTATTTAGGAGAAATTTTGTGGTTAAAGATTGCAATTACTGTAGGAATAGTATATGCATGTGTCGTCATTTACTGATGTAGGGTAAGTAAAGACTGAAATAATCACAGTTAAGCTAAAAGAATGATTTGCATTTCAGAACATAGAATTTGCATAGCACAAAACATGTAGCTTTTGTGATTTTTTTTGCAATAAATTGTATTCACCTTATTCTGCCCCGCTCACTTTTCTTGGCACTGCATGTTAGCTTGTCCATTTTCCAAGCTTCAACAAACTTCTAGGGCTTTAACAAGTTAATGGAATCATCGTAAAATAATTGATTATTAAAATAATCGTCAACTAATTTAGTAATCAAATAATCGTTTACTGGGTTTTTTAGGTTTCAAAACAGAGAAAACCTCAGACCTAAGAATGTTGAGCAATGAAAATCGTGTTTGTTTATTGTTTCTGTGACATAAAGAATAGTTTCTACACCTTTAAAATGTTCTCAAAAGGCTTTACATTAGAAGAAATAACAGACTTGATTAAGCTAATATAAAAAAGTACCTGAAATAACTAAAATGTATTATGTTTTGTGCATATTTTGTCTTTCTTACACTAACTAATTAAAGCAAGTTTTGTTCTTTTTTGACGTGTCGTGAAGTGACTTTTTTTCCTGTTTTCAAGTGAGACCAAGCTCATCATTTCCTTATTCTAAGTAAAACTACATGCTTTATATAAATATTTTCATTGGCAAATCTTAAAACAGTCAAAACCTACTCAAAACAAGATTAAAATTTCAACCATTCATGAACTTGGAAAGAACTTGTAGTTTATTAAGGTTTCCACTGTAGCTCAGCAGAATTCAAGTCAGTCATACGTTCTAAACAAGTAATCCATTAAAAAAATATTCGCCAAAGCCATTACCAAAATATCATTTGTTGCAACCCTATCAGAAATATGCTGCCAAGTAAAGTGGGTAAGGCAAAAAAGGTGAATACAACAATACTGGGAAAAAAAAAAAAAAAAAGCACAAAAGCTACTTGTTTTGTGCTCTGCAAATTCCATGTTCTGAGATGCGGGTGATTCTTTTAGCTTAGCCATGATTATTTCAGTCTTCTGTCAAAAGTGAACTCCTGTGAATGGGACTGAGCTGCGAAAAAAAAGACTGCGAACAAAATCCTGATGCGAAAAACACAAATCCCAAAACCACTGACCATTACTACAGCGTCCACCACCACGGAGGAACATGACTCACCGCGGCCATTCGGAGGGTCATCCGCAGTAACACACACTTTCACCACCAAGACTCAAAGCCAAGCCAGATTTTCCTGTTTCACATTTAGCCTATAACTCTTTTAAAACTCCCAAACTGACATTGTACGGTAAAAGCAAACACAGCTTTGCGTTAGGGTATGGAGAAAGTGAGTCCTAGAATGACCTCAACCTTCACAAATCCCACAAACACAAGCCTCCTGGGCCCAATCGGATAAATATTCCTCTACACATGTCACACACACACAGCGCCGCTACGTGTCGGCAGCAAACAGACTAAAGCTAATGTTTGTATTGAGGCAGCAGCAGCAGGCAGGTGTCCTGGCGTAAGCTGCCCCACTGCGCACAAAGCCCTTAATTGCCTGGTTCCTCGCGGCAGACATTTCCTGCTACCTGTCTACACCTTTTGTTAGACACATTCCAGAGGACAGCAATTACCCACAATGCACTACCGCCAACAAACTTTTATGTAACTATGCCTTGATCTGCCACTGCCAGATGGAACAAGATTGTGTGCAGCCCAAAATGTTGTCACAAAAGTCTTTGTGGATAATGAATTAAGATTATCTGTTTTTATACTGCTAAATGTATGTACCAGCACAGTGCAGTCTTTGGCCTCGTAATTATTCCTTTATACTTGTTCTCCAGTAGATTAGACGTCAAATGGAATGTTCTGAAATTCAATTAAGCTAATTGTGCTCTATTAATACACTTTGGCAATGTTTTCAGATAAATTTAAGTTAGTCAAATGACTGACAAAGAGGAAGAGATTTAAATGATTAGTATATGAAGAAGCATAAGACTTGAATAGGTTGGATACGTTTTTTTAAACACAGGGGTCTGCAACCTTTAACAACAAAGAGCCGCAATGTCATGATTTGAAGAAAATTCAAGTCAGAAAGAGAAACAACTATTAACATATAGAAAAAATAAGTAATATACGTACATTTTTACTAAGTAGGCCTATTTGAAAATGCTAGAGCAAAAAACTGTCAGTTTCTGCATGCTGGTGCATTTTAGATGCAAAAATGTCAGAAACCTACAAAATAACTGGCATGTTTTTTAAAAGTCTTGGTCTGGAGAAATGAGATTAGTCAAGATAGGAATATTTAATATATTTTTGAATGACGTACATTTTTGTTGCTCTCATTCCTCTTTTTTGTCACAGGTCCCTTCAAACAGCACATGTGTATTATGTGTATGTTTTATCATGCAATTATCATAATGTGCTAATAAGCACAAAGAAGAACACTAGTCAGGCGCCCAATACAAGTACTGTATCACATTTACACACATTTAATAAAGTCTCCAGTTTTTATTTTCTAGAAACTGAAAAGAAAGCGAAAATCTGAAGTTTTTAATGGCACCACTGTTAGAAACCAACTTGCTGCTGCTGCTGTGGTGGAATGCAGAAACGAAACATATTACAACACGCCATACATTTATCCAAGTCACTCATATCAGAATGATTTCCAACAGTTAAACAGAGCTTAGACATGCATTTGGCTCTACGCCCTTCTTAGTGGAAAAATATATTCAAATGACAAATGAAAAACTCAAGCTCAATTAATTTTAAGTTGGGTTCATTTAGGTCACATTTACTATTATTAAGCCTCTTCTCATTCATTTTAAAAGGTGTTTGCGTGACTTTCTTTGACCTCTGTACATCCCAGCGCCACCACAGTCAGAGCACATTAGTACACTTTAACAGAAACATCAGGTCAGTGCTGCGTTCAGGTGCTGTCCAACATCTCAGACACATGCTATTCTGTGCTATTCTAACTGTAAAACATTACACAGATTCTAATTTAGATGAAATGGTTGTATGTATTCTAAAGGGTATTCTAGAAGTTTTAAGACGCCTATGACACACGGATGAAAGCAACAGGCTAATGTTAAGCCCTAATGTTGATTTAATGTCTTTATTGCAGCCATTTAAAAATATAGATACAACTGCAATATTATACATTTCAACATATGTCCCTCTTCTAAAAAGTGAGTAAAGGGCTGTTGTTGATCAGGCAGCCGCTCTGCACCTTTCCCCCTGCGCCTGCTCTGTTTGTTGTTGCACCTCAGTGGTTTTCACAGCTACAGGGCAGAAGTGGAGGAATGCCTGGTCCTGAAACCTGAGAGGACTGAGGCTGTCGGGCCACTGTGGACCGGTGACCTGCTGTGACCTGTGATCAAACACTGACGCACATACACACACATATGTAACACTAGAGGAGGAAAGACCACTAAAACGGTGCTCTAAATCTAGTGAGGAGATATTGGATGAAATGCACAGTCCATAAAAGATTATTAAAAGTTAACTGTCAAATAAAGTGCATCGAGGTACAAATCTTCTGTGTGACCCCAGTATGAGATATTTTGGCCCCTGTTGGGTCAGAGACAAGTACTTTTCAATAAAAGGCCTTAGCATAAGCTCTGGAGAAATGCATTCAAACTGTGTTCACTGATCACAGAGTCATGCTTTTGTCTCATTTGGCTGCTTAAAACCCTCCACCTCTGGGTTAATCTCACCACAACAGAGTGCTCCTCAGGAATGGACAAATCCCAATCAATGGTTTATAAATGTTAGTCTTTTGTAGCAAACATTGAGCTTAAATGTATTAAACAAGGCTTAAGTTATTGTCCTATTTGAATACCTGCTTTTTTTTTATCAGTGATATTCAAGTCCTAAGCTTTTTAAGGTTGTTTTTAAGGGAACCACAGTTTGGAACAAGGGTTAAAAGAGCTGAAAAATCTAAATCAGATCTATTTACTTTACTGTGTACTTTAAATATCTAAAGTTTGGGATTGACCAGAAGATATGTATTGGGGGGTTCAAACTTTTTTCACAGTGGGCCACATTTTGAAACATAATGAAGCGGCGGGTCTAAATATACATTGTTATGAAGTGAATAATTCAAAATTTTCCATTTGACCTAATTTTAATGAACCGCAACATTTTTGATAAAGCATTAAACATTCATTTTAGACCATTATAACATCAAAATGTTTGTTATTTTAACTACAATTGAAGAATTGTTCAAGTTTGACAATAGAAACTAAATTTTTTTTGTCATTTGGACCAATTAAGCAGGATGTTTAAGGGCGAAAAAAAATTCGTCCAAGGGCAGCAGGCCCAGTTCGGACATGGCTGTATTAGACTATACATTACTATAAAATAGGGCTAAGCCATTAATCGAAAAATCGAGAAATTGAGATCGAATCAAACCAAATCGTCAATTATTTGGTGGTGGGCTTTGAATCGAAAATCGATATTTTGTAAACAAAAATGTGTAGTTTGGAGCAAAAGTAAAACTTTGAGGTGGAATATGATTTATAATTTCAAAAACATCTAAAAATTGTGACATATAAAAGTTTTTGTTTTGTTTATATTCATGAATGGCATTTTTCCTTTGTTGTTGAAAAGGTTAAGCAAAATCGAATAAAAAATTGAGATCAATCCATATGAGAAAAAAATATGTGATTATATTTTTTCCCAGATCGCCCCGCCCTACTATGAGACAGTTTTCTATATGTCATATCATTAATGAATGCATAGATGAAACATTTACACAAAAAGAGATTAACTCCGATCTTGCTTGGTGTATAACTAGATATACTGCTGAATATTTTAATCTCTTTGGTACATTTTACAATTTTCTGTTCTCTTACCGACATGTTTAGGTCCAGCACTATTTATCAGCCAATAGGACCATCACACAAAGCCCACAGAATCCACAGAATGGATATGGGCTGTTTTTAATTGGGCCGGCCTGTTGGGACGCCTCTGTCAGTCTCCAAGGGAAGCAATAAAGTCGCCCAAGAGCCTCTTCTCTTTTAAGTGACTCTTTCATTGTTAATGGAGCAGCAGCTAAAACCCAAACAGCACAGACGGGCTCTCCCTAAGAACAAGCAGCACTAAAATAAGGACCATGCCCATAGTTTACACAGAAACAAGGACGCCAGTGAATTAATCTGTAAAAGAAAACCAACATAGCTTTATGCTGGTAAGACTTTTCAGAGATTTGCAAATTCTTAAGAGAGAAAGCTAGTGTTCATAATTCTACATTTGTAATCATGACAATAAATCCAGTTGTACCTAAAGCTATTTGTAATTTAGAATGAATAAAGTAATAGTGTGTAAAGCCTATGCAATGCAAAACACTGTTTAGAAGGAGAGTTCACTTACAAATAGTAAAATACCAAAGAAAAAGGTAGATTATAATTTATAGCTACAGCTGTTCCAATACAAACAATTAAAATAAATACACATTTTGTGATGTGCTCTCTTTACATCCAAGCCTTTTAAATAAAACTAACTCTTTAAAACAGTTCAAAATTAAAAAATGCTAGAAAATCGTACATTTAGTGATATTTGAAGGTGCTCATTGGTGATTGGGAACACAAAAGTGCATAAGAGTGCCTTAGGTCCCCTTTTTTCTTTGCAAAACTAACTCTTTCCTTTAAGGAGCTGACCTAGCCCAAACAAAATATCGACTAAAGACATAAGGCCAATAGCAAATGTGCTAAAAAGTACAAATATCTGAGCAGTATTATGATTCTGATTTGAATTAGGTTTGAATAGTAGAATTTAGTTCAAGTTCAGATTTTGATGTTTGTGTTTAGGAGATTTGACATAATGAAATATGATAATGAAGTGACACAGGAGCTATTTTAACCTGTTTGTACAGACCTAATCTACAAGATTAACTGCTTTTGTATAAAGATAAATATTTTGTTGTTTATGAAGAAAACTATGAGACTTCCAAAACCACAACCTTTACTGCCACTTGCTGGAACAATTGAAATAGTGTTTCTAGTACAAATCTGATCTAGTTTGCAATGAAATCTTAATTTTCAAGTACATTAACAGTGAGAATATAAAAATACATTTATCATCATCATGCCGTGTACATGTTACAGCATCCTGGCTAAGCCTTGAGAGATTGGTTTGCCGTACATCTGACAGATAAAAGCCCCAGACTCCAGGGACAAGAACTGGCTCTTCCTCTGTGCAGCAGGTTTCCTCAGTACTTTATCCCAGCAGCCTCGCCCCCCACCAGCCCCCATCCCTGCCCCCCAGCCAAGGCTCTGCTCATTGCACTACAAAGGCTCGGGGTTTGGGCTGCGGCAGGCGAGCTTAGCCTGTGATGTGCATGTGCTGCTGCTTTTCTTTTGCCTGCACAAACTACCTTTACTACGTCTCTCCATCTTCCACCTTACCTCCCTGCCATCTCATTTTGCTAAAGCGCAGAGATAGTACACAGACTCGAAAAACTCAGAAATAATTGCAGCTATAGGACACAAACTTCAAAGATAGAGAGGAAAAACGGTTGTCGTTAAATGTGGATGCACAAAAACAACAAGTATTACTTAGGAGAGCAGTACAGTAGGTGGTAAAACAACATTCAAGCAATGATCAAAAACTGATTTTCAAACTTTCTCTCTCTCTCAAAAAAAAAAAGGTTTCCAAATACTGTACAGAATTTGCTTGCATTTTTACAGTGGCTGGTACGATACAGGCATCACCAGTTCAAATGCTACTCAAAACTTTTCAGACATAGTAATCATGGGAAATACAGTCACAATATACCAAAGAATAAAATACACTTAAAGGTTGCATGATATTGGAAATTGCATTGTGTAACTGAAGATGGAACAAAAAGACAAAACCAAAACAAATTCAAAACACTATTCACAAAAAGCTCTTCGTATTAATTTCATGAACATAAGCTATGTAAACATAAACTTTTAAAATGTGCAATTTAACAAACATAATGACATATTTTCATCCCTGAAAGTCTGACTTCTGCCATAAACCACAAGCTTTTATACAGAAGAAATGTTCCTTGACAACTAAATGTTGACCACTGGAGATAACAGAATTTTTCTCATTTTAATTATTTGCCAAATTCTAACTGTTAAAGCATGCTTTAGAAAATCATGCTTGTCATATTGTTTTTAACATGGCTATTGCGATGGGATAAACTCATGTTGGGTTTGAGTTTAAAAAAATATTTTATAATAACAGTGCTGAACAATTGCCTGATATATATGTCTTTTAAAGGTAAGGTAGCTGATTTTTATGCCGCAAACATGGTTTGGGTTTTAAATCTTTTTTTTCATAATCTTTCGACATGTGGTTTTTATCATCATATATTCATTTTGGTTGGAATTAAAGTCTATCAACCTCTTTTTACAAACAACAAAGTGAAACTTTAGTGGGCCACTCAAACACAGTCAATCAGCGCAGCATTCAGCTTCTGGTATGAACTAAAAATCTTTATTATTCATTTCAGACTATACTCAGTGGTCTAATTTTTTCACAAAGTTCTGCATTTATCATAGAATTTTTACTGGAAAACACAAAGTTTACAAATTCTAAAAAAGTTAGTTACTTCAACTTTAAGCTTTCAATTCCCCCAAGTCCCCACAAATAAACCATCCATGCAGCATTTTTTACTGAAATAGTGTATTCACCATGACCAGCCTGCAAAAAGGACAAAACCCAAACCATAAAACAAGAAACATATGACTAGACTGGAGTCACTGAAATTGAACCGTGGCTAATGAAGTGTGTCTCCATCTTAACCCAGCGAGACAGGTAAAGGCTAATGAAATGACTGTGTGTCAGTGTGTGTAAAGTGCTTACCGTTGCATTTAGAAGGTGATGAGGTCAATTTGATTTGCCTCAATCAAACTAATGGACAACCTGGGGCAATGACACACAAGTTCCAGCCCACACAGTCCGGAGTGTGAGAGCAAGCTGGAAAATACGGTATTTCTTTGTGTCAAGTTGCCATGTATTTGTGTCCTGTATATTTTGTCCAGCTGGAGAGATGGATGGTTTGTGCAGAATGTCCTCATAAAAGCTGGCTGACAATGTTATATGGCTTGAAATTGTAATGGGGAAAACAGGCTTGATCCAAAACTGAACAGAGAAGGTAGGACAGAGCACAAACAAAGTGGTTTTGCATGTGACTAATCTGTTTGCATCATGTTAAAAACTAAAATGGTAAATCAAAACTAGAAAATCACAAACTTGATTTGATTTTTCCTGGAAAGCTAGCACTGTAACACATCTACATTGTACCCTGATGTCACACAAAGTGTAAAGGAAGCAAGCCTAAACAAGCCGTGCTGTACAACCTCACACATAATTCCATTTTCAGAACTAGTTCTCGTAAACAGTTCAGGCGGTTTTAGCCTAAATTTGTTGCAGTGTCGTTTCTGAACCTCAAGTCACGTCTGAGAACCAGCTCAACATACAAGGCCAAAACATTTTGACATCTGCTGCAAAGACCACATCCTGGTGGCTAAATCAGAACAGGTTTAAGACCAGCAACGAACTGGGCTGAAATCAAGAGCTTACATTTTGAGATGGTTTCTGCAGCATAAATGGTCTCTATTTACATAGTGCTTTTCCACCTCAAGGCACCAAGCGCTTTACAATCAAGGATCCACTCACCCAGTGTAAGCAGACACCTGAGGCAACATGATTCTTGCCCACACAAGAACACCCCTTTGTTGTCCCACTGTGGCACCAAGTGTTCCAGCAGTTCCCCATCCAAGTACTAACCAGGCCCCAACTTGCTTAGCTTCTGAGACCTGACCAGATCAGGCTTTGACAAGCAGCTATAGCCATCTACAATGGTGAACATAATGTAAATGGCAATTATGATTCCAATAAAACCAAGTCATGTGATATTACAACATTCTATAAGCCAATAATGTTAAACTTAGATGGAGGGCAGCTAAAAGAATGTTGAAATGCAGTTTTTGCCGCATTATGTCATGTGTCTAAGTCAATAATAGGAATCACCAAACACTGAAGACAAAATGATTGCTGCCCACTATCTAGCTTTATGACTTCATGACATACTACAGCATAATGTTTGTGAATAAATGCAAATATCTACGTCAGTGCCATCTTCAAAACAGTTTTCCAACCCTAAGTGCCTAGCGACGGCCTGCGTACCAATGTATAAAATCTGTGAACCTTGTACTTTAGATGTCATGTTCTGTAGTGCATGTGATTCTTGTGTAAGTTTGGTAGTTTACATTGCAGTGAGTCAACTAGAGGAAGTAAATATTCCTGGACATGTGCATAAATTGCAAACTTTGAAAAGAATTACACAAATAAAACATTTTTTTGCTATGCGTATCGCAATAACAATGTTTGTCAAAGGAAAAAAAAAAGATATGTTGCCAAATTTGTTCAGTGTAGACTTGTCAACTACTGGCTGTTGTGGTTCTGATATAACAAGAGCCTTTTTAATCCAAACAAACTAAATCCAAAAGTGCACACTCCATCAGCCTCACTACCACCAGACAGGACATAATGCTTTCCACATGTGAGGGAAAGAGAGAGGAATGAAGGGGGTTGGGAAGGTAGTAAAAAGTGAGGAGGGTCTAAAAGTAAAAAAGTTGGTAGAAACTAGGGCATTTTAGATAATTTAATGATAGTTTGATGTTACAGCATCAACCTTATCTGGAGAGGGCTCTGACTGATCTGATGATATGTTTTAGAAAACTTCTTATCTGAATGACACGTTAATATGATGAGTTTGGGTTTGATGACAGCAGTGATCACAAGAACAAAGCCACAGGCCGCAATGGGTTAATGTTGTTAAGCATCAGTAAATAAAAAAGAAATCCCAGTTAAAGACACGTGTGTGCATTTTGATAGGGATGGACTATAGCACTGAAACGAACCTTGTACATGCAAACCACAAAAATCCTCTAAAATCTACATTGATACTTGGGCCTCAGGATTGTGTTGTTGCGAGATGTAACCACTTTATCGATCACTATGCTTAATACAACTTTCTTTTCATCTGTATACTACTTTTAAACAATTGCACCTACAAAGGCAATTAAAGAGACATTTACTATTGTTGTACTATGTAATACCTTTTTGGTAATACAAGATTTTAGATGGATTAATTTTGGATTAACCTTTTCAGTTATAAATTGACAAACTTCATGCTTTCCACTAATAAGTATACGATAAATTAGGGCTGGGCGATAATTTAATTTATAATCACGATTTTTCTCATATTGATCAATCTCCATTTTTGATTCGATTTTGTTTAACCTTTTCAAAACAAATGAAAACTGCCATTCATGAACATAAACAAAACAAAACTTTTAATATGTTCCATTTATTAGGTTTATTTAGTATATGTTTTTGTAGGGATGTCCCGATCAGGTTTTTTTGGCCCCGAGTCCGAGTCATTTGATTTTGATGATCTGCCGATACCGAGTCCCGATCCGATACTTTTATAAAACATTAAAAGTTAAAGTAAACAAACCCAGATGACTTTTATTTTTTATTTTGTTTACCTTTTAACATTTAGCACTAACATTTGACTTCTGTGACGTAGCTTGAACAATCAAATAATACATAAATTCTTCACTTGCAGTGCAACAGTAAATATTAAATTAAAAAGGTCTAACATGAAAAAACAGCATCAACTTAAAATATCCAGCAGCATAAGAAAACAAAAGTGCCACAGTGTTTTCAAGTAAGGCAAGTAATGTGTTTTTAAGAACTGCACTGCAATCTCCAGCTTTCATTTTACAGAAAATTCATGTTTTTCTTGATGAAAACCAACATCTCTTTGCCTACTTCACGTTGTACTAAGAATCTTAATTTTTCTTCTATTTTTCACCCCGTCCCGCAATTAATAGTGTAGGATTCAGGCAAACTCTAGCTCTCTCTCTCATCCACGTGCACGCGCCTTAGCACCCAAACATGCACGCGCAGCACCGAGCAGCCGCAGGAGAGAAGCCAGAGAAAGAAAATAGACCCAGGTAGGACTAAACGGCTCATACAAAGCGATTCTGAACAGAAGGAACAGCGCTGTTTTCACAAACACGTTCGTTACAAGTTAAGCTGTAAAATAATGTGCGGTTTAAAGCAGTCTGACTCATATTTGTGGAGAAAAGAGCCTCGTAAGGACGTGATTTAAAGTTTGTGTTTGAAGTCGGAAAGTTTGCGATGTTTACGGTCGTTCACGGAGCTTCTGGGCTCGGTACATGTTGTTTTAGTGGTTGTAATCTTTGTAGTTGACGTATTTTGAAAGAGCATCGGAACTTTATTTTGTCTCTGCGCGGCTTTTTCTTGTGTTTTTCCTGCTGAAAATTCCGGGAGACGCGCCGTTGACGCTGATAATAGAAGTCTGATCTATTGAGGGACGCGTAGCGTATTGACGGCCGTCAGACGAGCGTCTCACACCGCTGCTGTAAATTGTTAGAACCAAATCAAACTTGATTCCATTATGAGCGACTCCTGCGCGTATGACGGCCGTATATAACGTGCTGCTGCAGTTACGCGCTGCTACTGCTTTGAGGGCCACTGTGCCACCGCGTAACTAGATATGATGTTAAAGTAAGTAATGAGAATAAATATTTCCGAGTCCTGATCGGGAGATAGCGTCCGATTCCGATCGAGTCTGAAACCACGAGATCGGGGCCGATTTCCGATCACGTGATCGGATCGGGACATCCCTAGTTTTTTGAAACTATATATCAATATTCTGCCTCAAAGTTTGACTTTAGCTCCACACTACACATTTTTACTGACAAAAGATTGGTTCTCAATCTTTTGATTCAAAACTCACTCCCAAATAATTGACGATTCATTTCGATTTGATCTCGATCTTTAAAAAATGAGACCACTGAGTCCTGTCTGAATCGAATAATAAAGAATTTAAATTCTACACAGGAGTTGAATGCAGCTTTCTGATTGGTCGTGCTTGGTTGGTCCTCTACAGTTTCATTTTCCTGTTAGTAAAAAGAATTTTATAAGCCAAAATTGCAACCAGAAATGAATATATGTCAATATTAACCATGTGTCGGAGGATTTATGAGAGGATGTTGTCAGATTTAAACCCTAAATTGTGTTTGCAATGTGAAAATCAGGTACCCCACCTTTAAGCAAAATGCAATTGTCAGTCTTGATTTTGACAGTTTGCCTCAGGGCAGCTATGGAATGAATTTTTAATAGTGCAGACTAAAGCACACTGGGTGACAAAATACATTGATTAACTTCTATGACAATTTATACAAAAGTGTTCACTTCTGCTATACTTACTGCACTCGTGTTTTTTTATTATTTACTGAAATATTTATCTGTATCACAATTTGAAATGTGTTATTGTGATTAATAAGTTGATAAGAAATGAGACAGGCAAAAGTAACAGGTAGCTTCATAGAATACCTGAAGACGAAATAAATAATATTAGTCAACATTAAATAACCTCAAAAGCAAGTAAAAGAAACGACAAAAACACTCATTACAGGTGAATTCAAATTGCTGCCAACAGGTCACAAAGGTCGACTTGGTGGGTGTGCGACTGTGTTACTTTTCGAGGCAGAAGCGCCAGTCTCGCAGTGCATGCTGGGAGTTAGCGGCATGCTGTTAAAGTGAAGCCAATGTGAAAAGGTTCCAAAGACAGATCAAAGCGGAGTATCTGAGCACCTCCATTTAGCTGATACAATCTAAGAAAGAAAAAGAAAGCAGACACAAACCTCACACACAGCCAGCAAATTAGTCCCACCAAAGGAATGCAGCTTAATGAGAAAATGCTGCGGTTTTATGGCCTTTTCCAAATCAAAACGTGAGATAAATAGCAAGGTGTTTGTTCATGCAGCTCAAGGGCGAAACAACAACAAAAAATATAGGTTATTCACAGGAGTTATAGAGGAGAATTTAGGAAGAGAAAGAATGTTGATCTTTATGTACGTGTTAATTTAAATAAAAGGGTTTGGGTTCGCTCTTAAAAAAAAAAACATAAAATTGTGTGTATTTGACTTATTCTGTCTTTAATGCTTTATGTACTCTAGGCAACTTTTGTGTTGAACCATTGAATCGAAATACAGATTATCATCTAAGAGAAGACTTTGGACTTTAACGTCATAGCCTCCTTTGATATATTTTGTGTTCAGTCAAAAATGCCCCATCTGCACTCGTCATGTGCTGTGGGCCTCTGTTATCTCGAGACTAGTCCAGGCATGTCCTCAGACTGACCCTGGGACTCTACGTAAACTGGGTGGAATCTGTGACATCGCCATACTTCAACCGGGTTTTCTTACAAAACCTGTGATTAATAATATTTTAGTCAGATGTCAAGTTAAAATACAATTTCTTATCAACTAATTAAAATTCAATTGGGAATGAAATATATAAATGACCTTGTTAAGATCATCTCTAATTTAACTAAATCTAAACATAAATGAAAACACTTATCTGAAACAAAAACAAAAAATTGCAGTTATAGAGCTGAACTGTGAAGATACTAGTCTTTCCTTATGACACTTGTGGAACAATGTTCTGAACTACTAACCACACTTGTGATGTAATAGGTTGAGATCTTCTGCACTATTTTACTACATCCAGTCATTCAGACTTACAGTTCTGCAGCATTAGCATATCAGGGGTCAGCCCTTCAGTCCCCGGTCCCATCAATCCCCGGGTCCGTCAGTCCCCGGACCCGTCAATCCCCGGTTTCGCAAGTTCCCAACTTTCCCGGGGAGTGAAAGTCCCTTTGTGCATATATGGTACCGTCAGTCCCCCTGGCCTTTGTGTTGCACTACCTCAGCGTGCTGAAGTCGAGCGCTCCATTTACGCACGTGCACAAGCACGCCAAACCGCGTGCGTGCTGGCACGCGCGCTGAAGCCATCTACGCGGCGTGGCACTGATAATGGCAGACTGACAATCTCTCACCAGCTTTCTTAAGTCCCGTCACCACACACACACCATCCTAACGTGTTTTCATTGAGCGTATAGTGTCCCGCTTTACTGTCAGAGCAGAACAGTTGACAATTCATCAAAGTGATGAGCCACTGTCTGACAAGCTGATCTAATACGCGCGGCACTGGTGCTGTGTTTTACTGGGAAATCTGTTCACAAACTTGTTGTGCATCCAGAGTCAGAGCAGTGCGCACAAACATTCACATTCTGCTGGAGCTGTGTGGCCGTTCACGCGGCTACATCCAGGACATCCCGCTACATCGACATTGACGTCTAATTGTCGATGTTGCTGCATTATCATATATTTTCACACATCCCCGTACTCCAATCTCAATCTCGACGGTAGTCCATTATCGACACACCACAACGGCCCAGGTCCTGTGCGCGAGAAGACACAGCTTGCAGTGGCACTGGTGCGCACGAGGACAGACAGGCAAGGAAAGAGATTATTTAGGTTCTAAAGTGTATCAGTTTGGCCCGTATGTCTGCTCTTTACACATCTTAAGAGATTTTTTGAGGATTTTTTAAGAAGACGATGTTAAAAAAAAAAAAGAAGAAGACGATGTTTTATTTAAAGACAAAAAACAAATAGGCCTAAGCCTACAACACATACACAACTTTTGGAATATTTAAGTAAATAAAATGTTTATACGAAAAACAATATATAGCTACTGTATATTTCCAAAATCAGCCAAAGAGCCACGTAAATTAAAAAAAAGAAAAGTGCGTGGTGCTGAAGGAAGTCGTCTAGCGATGCGTCGAGCCTCGTGTGCAATGCGATATATATTAGACTAATAACATGTTATTATTTTTTATTATTATTACTTTAATTCGTATTGTTGAAGTTTATAAAAACAAGGAAAAACGGACTATTTTAGAAGAGAACGATAATGAGGCCCAGACCTGCTCACGAGTGGACTATAACGTACAATGCTTCTCCACGCTCTGGACTAATTATTATTATTATTATTATTATATTATTATTATTATTATTATTATTATTATTATTATTATTATTAATTAGTATTATTATTTATTTTAATTATTTTATAAACCTAAATATATTTCATTAGGCTATAATAAAAATATGTTGGTCTTATGAAAATGATAGCCTAATCATTTTTATTTGTATTGCACTGACTTTATATTTGATCCCAAATCCCACTCACGTCTGGCTGCAGGTCTGAGTGCTGTGGGACAGGGCGGCTGCAGGTGCAATAAAGCCTAGGAGCGGGACGCGGCCTCGGCCTGCGGCTCAAATCAAGCCTGCGGCTTTGCGAGTCCGTCTACGCGGCCTCCAGATACGCGCGTGGCGCACTGGCTCGCCTATCCCGTGAAGCTGCACGCTGCACCAAAGGACTTACCTTTTTCAGAAAGCGTGGGCCTACAGGAGGCATAAGAGGAGGACAATAAATTGCCAGTAGATTAGATATTAATTCGCTGTGGCTTCTCTTGACGCGCGCGAGGCTCAGGGAGTCCAAATGGTGAAGCACGCGCTCTGCCGTCCAGTCTGCTGCTCTCGGGCCAGTCAGAGACGTGAAGGATGAGGAAAAGCACAGTGATCTCTGCACAACTGTTTGCTTCGTTCTTTGGGTTTGAGAAGTAAGTTGTAGAAATTATTTTGTGAATAGATGCGGTATGAGTAGACGTGCCAACACCCTCGGAGGTAAAGCCATAACTGCTCGTGTAGAAGACTTGAGCGCTCACATCTGCTTATTTCTTCTCAGCTGACACTGACAGTATACACCTCGTGCGTAAAAGCCGCTAATCCACATGCATTCTTAAAGCGCATAGACCCAAGCTGCTGCATCAGCTCACGATCCGCCGGTTCTCATTGGTGCACCTGCCCCTCGTGCGTTCACATAGACTAGAGTCTATCCTCACAGCCCGCCCCACAGCACGTTATTATAGCATGTTTCAGAGAAGACAGAAAAACAGGCTGAACACGGGGAGTAACGGGACGTCATCACAAGTGCGAGTCCCGTCAATCACCGGTACGCTAATCCCCCGAGGAGAGGATTTCACCGGGAAGTGGCGGGGCCTTAATAAGTACGAGATCCCGCTACTTCCCGGGACCGTTACTTCCCCGTCTATAGAAACGGGGGATTGACGGAACCGGGGACTGAAGGAGCCGGGGACTGAAGGTATGCTCCCGCATATCAGACAAGATCTGTTTAATTAATCCTGCTTAAAAGTGAGGTAGCTGATTTTCACATTGCAAACACGATTTAGGTTTTGAATCTGACAACTCATAAATCCTTCTGTTTAATATCAACATGTATTTATTGTGGTTGTATTTATGACTTTTTACAAACAGGAAAGTGACACTGGGGAGGGCCACCCATGCACAGCCAATGAGAGAGCTGCTTTTGGCCTCTGACGAGTACTAAAATTCTTTATTATTCAAGTACTCGGTGATCTCAGTGCAGCATTTATCCTCCACTTTTTAGCGGAAAACACAAAGATAACTAATTTACAGCAAAAAAGCTTCCCCACCTTAACTCAATTTTTAAGGCCTGAAACACTTGTGTGTGCTTTTTTACAGTTATGCAAAAACCGATAATGCATCATATTTATCCAATGGCAATTCCACATTCTGATCATACATCCAGTGTACTCATGAAACCTAAAAACAGTTGTAGCTGTTCAGTTTGCAGAGTCTGTATGTATGCAAGTGTGTTTTACTCCACAGCTGGTCCTTGTTACTAAGTGAAACCAAATCTTGCAGAATGGCAAACAACACCACAGTCATAAACAGTGCAAACCAGTGGAAAACCCTCAAACACAATTAACCTCTGGATCTAGATCCAGTCACTCCGGGATCAGTGCCAACCAGCCCGGCTGCCTGTGGCACCACTGCTCCAGTCACACCCTGGTGGTACTGTCTGCCAAAACGCTTCCACAGCCTAGACTCCTCAAACTTTACTGTCAAGGGCATCAGAGAGAAAGCGTGAGACAACATCGACAGATTAAGACCAAGTCGAGCCAAAAAACCCATTGAGTAAAAGCTGCTGTCACATGTGAATGCTGATGTTCACTTCCTGGTTTGTAAGAGTGGAGATGGGCGCCTGGACTGTCTGCACAAACTCGGCTGGATTAGCTTCACATTCTTCTGCTCTGGACTCATCTGTCAGGTTTATGACTGTGGAGGTACAGACAGCTGTGGGCTGAAAGCATGAAAAAGGTTACTCCAGAAATAAACACAGTGAGGCCTCTGGACACAAGCAGGGTCTTCTTAAAGTCTTAGAAAGGTATTGCCTTTGATTGTGTTAAAATCCACATCTACTTACGGAAATTGACAACAAAAACGCATCTGTTCACAAACTCAATTAAGAAGAAAAGCAATGCGATATTGGCAAAGATAATAATGATTGGATCTAAAACTAAAACTAATATGAATACCAAATTAAACACTTTATTCAAAAGTAGCCTACATCTCTATCAGTCCAGTCATTCCCAAAACTCTGTCTAACTGCATTATCCTTATTTCCTTATGGTTCACAAGAATTCTTACAATAAAAATAAAAACATGAGATAGTGTTGAAAGTAAAGCAAATAAGACTAGAAAGATATTGACGTAATCATAGTTTCTTCAACTTTCTTTTCAAAGTTTTTAAAGTCAAGCTATTAAACAAAACTCACTTGTCTTAAGTTTTGAGCCAGTGTTCTCTCAACATACCAAACATTACTTGAAGTTATAACTGGCTTGATTCATTCATGTTTGAGTAATGTCACCTATCCCCATCCACTTGCCCTCTATTTACATGTAATTACTCGTAAATTACATGTAAATACAAACAAAATGTTGTAATTTAAAGTCTGCTGCTTGTTGAGTTTGCAATAAAGAGGTGGGGCAGTTTTAAAAAAGAAGGTAATGCACCTGTGTATATTTCTGAGCTGAGTTAGACCTCCACTCTGTTCACAATGTTCAAGTCTTAAATCAGTTCTGCTTAACTGTGCAAACAACTGAAAACGTTTTATCTGTGCTAGTCCAATATTTTAATGTTAAAGTTATAACACTTTTTCTTTTCTATAATTCACTTGCAAATCTACCTTCTTTGACAACTCTATCATATCGTCCCTCAAAGTTTTAGCCTGAACATTCAAAGCCCTTATAGACTACACCTGGAGGTCCCTTGACAAGGCAGCAATATGAACAATCTGATGTGAGGCGTGCGGGGCTCAGATGGGCAAGATAAGGAGGAGTCAAGGACAGAGGAGCAAAGCTGTTCCCAGGGTGGTCTCCTTCTCCGATTCTGTTCTGATGTGAGCTCACGTCTGGCCCTGCGCAGACAGGAGGCTTTGTACTACTGCGTGTACTCCCAGGGCACTTACACAGGCTGATTAACAGAGCCACTGCACACAAGCTCGGGCTATATTACTCTATGATCCCGATAAGACGATACGGCTTTTCCTCCTGCCAGGCTGAACCCGACCGCCGCAACTGACCCCGAACGCCACACGAAGAATGCGTGTGATTTTAATAAGATACAAGTGTGAAGCGTGTTGGAGTCAGTTGTAAATATCAAAGTTATGTTTAGGTTACAGTGGCATGGTTTAGTGACTTGCTTAAAATAGGTCATAAATGCAAAGAACAGATAGATTATAGTGCAAAAACAGTTCAAAGAAGTAAGAAAAGTCTGTCTTTCATAAAAACAAGTTATAAAAAATCGTGCACACGCGACCCCGAAAACACACCACAAATATTGATAATTCTGTAAAATGATTGCTAAGGTGCTTTCCTAATTGAAAAGTTAATTTGCAAAAACAAGTAAGTACCCTTTTAAAAGCAATGCATAATTAAGTCTATACATAGCAATGTCAACTAGTACTTTATTAAAGTGCGGGACGCCACGTTTTGTTAGGTCTACTTCAGGACTTTTATTTTGATAATCAGTGTGCCTCGGAATATTTTTCTACTTGTAGCCTGTAAGTTAGGACAAGTATAGCCTGTAAGTTAGGACCCTTTAGAGTCTTTAGGCCACTAACTGTTTGGATCCACTGATGCACTCCCACCTCTAGATTTATCATTTCAACCATCTATGATCAAATCCATTAATATTGACCACACTGTGACTGATAATATTGTTTAAAAATAACAAAAGATCAATTCTTTTTCGCAAACTTTCAAATGTTCTTTTGCAACATGACCACATCTACATTTATAGGAAAGTTATTAACCCTATAAAAACCTAAGTTTGAATTTATGTTTGGCTTAAAAGGTTGATATCTGCTGAAGCTAAAATAATAATGAAATGTGAAATGTACTGGTTCTTGTCCACCTAATTATCACAGACATTTGATTCATTCTATGTTGATCCAATTCAAACAGCCTGGTTTTCTGCAAAGACAAAAGTACTGTTTTAAAAAGGTTAATCTGGATAAAAACGCAGAAGCCAATTTATTATTTTTAACTAAACAACTGCATGACATTGAGCAATTATTCAATACAGTTTTTGGGTCTGGACTTCTGTCACAGAGCCGCTTTCATTCGGCTTTATGAAATTACAGCAATTAAGTCTGGGATTTGTGTTGGCCGCTACACATACAGAGGATGTGAGCTTGGGATCTGTGGTGAGGAAGTCAAACATCATGTTATATTTGGCAGTTACAGGAATAAACCTTCAAAAATGTTCAAGGGAGTCATTTGTGATAATCCATAAGCAAATAAAAGCATTGGAATGTCACTTGTCTTAGCAAAGATTCTTCAAACCAGCTATAGTCAAGCACATAAACAGTCAGAAAAAATATTTAGGTCCTGCTACACCATTTGAATAGATGCAAATTAAGCTGGGCATATATAACATTAATATCAAAATTTTCTTGGAGCCAGGCAGATTACAATTTCAAGTTTTCTGATTATCTTTGAGGTAAATAAATCCATCTTCAAATGCATAAAATTCACTCAGAGCAGGACAAAGGCTGACCAGTGTTGCCAGATTTTCAGAAAGAAACATGCAAACAAGTCTTTGAATAAAGCCAGAACAAGTGATTTCAGCTCTTCAATAAAAAGTTATTAAAATAATCCATTAATTGAATATTTTGTCTCAGTAAAACAAGTGATAACAATTTCTAACATTCTCACTTTTTTATAACTTGAAAGTGCAGCCCAAACACGCAACCTTAAAAATCATAAGAGAATTTAAAAACAGAAGCCCAAAGTCACTTTAAAGAAGGGTACTTGTCAACTCTGAGGTAAGAAAAGTAGGATACAAAAAAATAGTCTGTATTTCAACAAATATATACATTAAAAGAGAAATGGTAAATCACAATATGACAATTTCAGTAAAAAGCCCAATGTCAAATAGATGAGCTCACGATTCAATTCTTTATCAGAATCAGGAAGTTTTTATTGCCATTGACAGTGAACAAACAATTCACAAACTTGCTAGGAACTTGCTACGATATGACGACATATAACACGGAAATACAAATAAAGAATAAAAAATATCAACTATGATAAAAAATATATATATATTTAAGACATTTAACAATCAATATAAGGGCATGCAAAACAGGCCAATCACAACATTGCCCAGCTCTAGATACAAATGAAATATGTTGGTTAAATAATACAAAAGTCACATATCAAAAAAGTAGATTTAAATCTAACTATGTATTTTGACAGGATACTTTTCTATATATGCCCTATATATTGTGCTTATTATTACCACACATTATCTCATCAGAAATCTGTCAAGTTGAGTTCCTCGACAGCTCCAGACCTGTGGGATGTCAGTGGAATATGCATCAGCTTTTTTTCCAATACTGTCTAAACATCTGAACCATCTCCCATTCACATTCATGAGTGGAGAGAGAGAGAGAGAGAGAGAGAGAGAGAGAGAAGAGGAAAGAGAGGGGAGAGAGAGAAAGCTGGAGAGAAAGAAGAGCCAAACAGAGGCAGAGCAGATCCCCAAAGACTCTCACAACTTTCTCATATGTAAATCATCAGGGTTGTGAACTGGAGAAAACGAGAACTGTTTTGTTGTCAGCTGGATATGACAGCTTGGAGAACACGGTGGTCCCATAAAAATTCATCTGCAATCTCATTATCTCCATTAGGCTTTAGACAAAACCTTTTAGAGTGCTCTGCATTGTTGAACCCATGTAAAATAAACACTGATAATAATAAAGGAAAGATGAAGAGGACAATGTTATAATAAAGTGTTTCATGCATGTGTGTAGCGCTGAACATTCCCTAGTAAGTAAACACACATCCACATACATAGTATTACTATAAAGGGTATTATTAAAACAGCCATTGAAAGGTCTAATTAATCTACCTAAATAATTGTAATGCGTCAGCTTCTTATTAGATCATTTAAATGCTAAACGGTATTTAAATAGCGCTTTTTTACTTTTCACAGCACTGAAAGCATTTTATAATCAAGGATCCACTCACCCAGTCTACGCAGACACTGAGGTAATGTGGGTTAAGTGTCTTGCCCAAGAACACAATACAGTCCATTCTTGTCATCCAACTGTGGCACCAGCAGTCTCTCATCCAAGTACTAACCTGGCCCGAACTTGCTTAGCTTCTGATCAGGCAAACAGGTATGGCCACATTTAAAACTAAACTCTATCATTTTCAATTTACTTTTAAAGCCAGGTTCTCAGCAGTAATTTCTCATTCTCCATAGCAAAGATGCATCAAATGGATTCCTGACAATCATCATATTTCTCAGGTCTCACGTTGGCACAAGCAGCAAATAGCTCCAAAAATGCAGACAGACATTGTGGTCAAGAATTCCAGAGTACTGGAGTGTCCACAATATCAGCCTGAGCGTTCATGTGGCAAAAGATCACATATGTTCAATTAACAATTAGAGACAGTAAATTTGCTAAAGCAATCATAAACTAATTTACAACATCTTTAGAAAATGCATTGAGAAACAAAGCAACCAGGAGTTGAATTTGCCGTGTGGATCTGGTCTGGAGCCAACATCAAGCCAGACTGACTGAGGAAACTGGCAAGGCACCAACCAGCCACCACTGGCAACAAGAAGCCTCTCCAAAACAAACCATGGATCAACATGCAACAACACGGATGTCCGGTCTAAATACGACACTTCATAATCGAAAGTCCTGAGTAGATCAACCAGAACTGCTACAGACAATGGCTTTGCTCCTGATGTTTTTGGAATAATACAGCTGGAAAATTAGTTTGATTAGAACAATGCCAAGAATCTAAAGTGGAAAATTTACAAGTATTTTTTCTGCTGGAGGAACTTCAGAGTGAGAATGCATTTTTTCCCAGCACCTGTAACTGACAACATGCAAGATAGATATTAATACTAAGGCTATTCACTGAAAACAATAACTTAGGATGGATGGTGGAGAGCACTTTTTATGGTTAAATCAACAGTTTTGTAAAGCTTTTGCAATGAGGCTGCAGTTGTGATTTCAGGCTTTACAAAACTAAAAGGAGTTGAAGTATAAGTACATCTAGCCAGAGCAACAACTAAAACTATTCCAAACATGGATGTGACTTCAGGTTTGAACAACAAGGTATTTCAGAACACTTCTTCCCATTTCCTAATTAGCAAGTCTCAGCACTGTTGGCCTGTGTCATTTTCTCTTTGGAAAATCAAACCCCAGACGGTCTTTTCATCTTCCATCCAAGCTCAGCTCCACAGATACGGGCAGAAAGTTCAGCTCATTAGCTCAGGTCACTTCCGGTCTTGTCTTCAAAGTGGAAGACACAGGACGACAGTTCAGACAGACGCATGGAGAGACGGTGTTTGGATTGAGACACAGGGGAAAGAAGAGTCTAGACAATGGAAAACCTTGAAGCACCACACATACATTAACAGTGACATAGGCAAAGTCAGCTTTTAAGAGTTTAACCAAGTTCCTCTTTGTTTTACCTTGTCAATTCACCTAGTCAAAATGACTATAACTTTTTCAATCATCTTTATTCTAATGCAAAGAAGATACGATTGCTCCTAAGATTCAGTTCTGATTTATCCACTTCTCTGGATTCAGAAATATTGCGTAGTATAATGCACCAGTACTCATATACTTCTTCTAAATGTATTTCTTCTAAAATGGCTCATTTGAGTACAGCAGGCTATTCAAATAGAGGTCTGTGGGTCAAATGCAGCAATATAATGTGGCCCATAATGGTAAATTAGGTGATGGGCTGGATCACATTGCAAAAAAGCCAGAGAAACGCTCTGCTTCTGACTTACAGTGAACAGTAGTGCAGCAAGCAAAAAGCTAAGCAATTAAGACTGGCCCATCATAGTAAAGTGGGCCATGGACTGGGCCTTGAAGACCATTTCAAGTTATTTGTGGATGTTGAACATAAAACATAAGTTTGTGGTGCATTTTTGCCCTCTGGCCTCACTCAGACCATCCATTTTGAAAAATCTGGTCCAACATAATATTGAGTAGCCCATTCAGCACATTCTACAAATGATTTAACAATACAATACTCTTTTTTTACTATCTTATAGATATTCTTCTACAATTTTTATACCAAAATAAATGTCTCTTCAAAAAGCTTTAAAAATTACTTTATTCGAGTTCAACACGTGTTGTTCCGAGCTCCTGCCTCAAACACACAGGATCAAGTGGGTGAAAGCCGGTGAAAGCATATACTGCCAAATTCATTAGTAGTTTTTTGTTTAAGGCATTAATATCTGATCAGTTGTTCTCCTAATTGACCGAAATTTCCAGATAAAAAGGTCCAACGTAAACTCTAGTAATCAGCAACTCCCACTCTGTGAGTGTACATTTTATTTGATTTGCTAAAACTACCATGTGTGCATGTATTACATTATCAATCTCAGTGGACATGCCTTATCAAGATCAACAAGGATGAAATCGTGATCTATTCGAGGGCAACATAAAATTCAAACTTTATTGTGAGTATGAACGTACCATCTGTAAGAAAACTGCATAAAAAGTATTCTAATTTGGCTACTTAAAATAATTACACCATTTGTTGCAAATTGTTGCAGTGAACAAATGTGTTAAATTTTCTTAATTTTGAAAATTGCTGCCACAAATAGCATAGTGATTATCTTGTACAGTCTCCTCTATTAGCTTTTGTGATAATTAAGACATTTCAATTATTCTTCACATGAAATACATTTCCTAACTTTAATATTTAAAGCTATTGGGTTATTAATATTAAATGCAAAAGTTAGATTTCAGTGTATCTTTTTGCATTGTTGGCGCATAAATTCCAAAGTCAAAACAAGGGTAGAAAGTTGAACCTGTTGAAGCTGCTGAAAGGCATCGTCAAATTCTTGGCTGACACTTCCCTTACCCTCTGCACCTCAGTTAGCATTTCCACTGCGCATTATCCCTCTTTTTTTCTCAGTGGAAGTCACCCAGCGCAGGGGATTTACTCATGCTGTCAGATCTGCACCCAAAAATCGCGCCTTCCCACCTTCCCATACACCAAAATACCTCACAAAACACAAACCGAAATTTATGACAAATTTGGAAACAGCCGTTCAACACAGGTTTGGGGTTTTGCTTTGACTGTGAGCTCCCATATGTCAAACGGAGCCCTGGAGAAAGGTTTTGACAGAGGGAAAAATAGACTAAAAGGACTTGAAGAACATTGTGATCCAGTTCTCCGCAGTAGGAGCTTCCATGCTGCAAAGGACCAAAGCAGAATGGGGGTTGGGTAAATGCTTAGTGTTTGGGGGAGGGAACTAGGATTTGAGGTTATTTTGCTCAGTGCCCCCCTGCTCCTTCATCCTCTCTGCTTCTCTTTCAGGGAGAGTTCATTTTAAGTCCTGGCTATTGTGCCAAGTGAAGGGAGTGACTTGCTAAAGGGTGGCCCGGGGACCCCTGTCTCAGAGCAGGGTCACTAGTCTTTTGGAGCGGCCTGGAATCTGGAAGAGATTAGAAAAAGTGAGGTGCACAAAGACTGAGAGCCAATGAGTAACGGCAGCTCTGCTAAGAGGAAAAATAAGAAGTCGGATGTGAAAATAAACAATTGCTTACTCTCACTGAGCTAAAACTAATAATTACTTACACTTTGTGGTAGTAGAACTATCAAGTTATTTCTTTTGCCAAGATTTATTCAGAATCATGCGGGCCTTTTAAATACAGGTATGATGCTCCATCTTTCCAAAAAAAAAGTTGGATAGTGTCAGATGACCAGTCAGAAAAAGTGGGTCACCTGAAAAAAGTTTGAGAACCACTGTCTTAGTCAACTAATTCAGTTTTTTAGATTATAATGATTCAGAACCCCATAATTAGGGACTTTGCTGAAGATTTTGGGAGTGGATCATTAACTTAATATATTGAAGTATAATTAAAATACCTTGCACATGAACTAATTTCCTATTAGGCGGGCCATTAATCGAAAAATCGAAAAACCAAGATCAAATTGAACCGAATGACAATTATTTGATGGTGGGTTTTGAATAGAAAGATCAAAAATATTTTGTCAGTAAATATGTGCAAAAGTCAAACTTTGAGACAGAATATTGATATATAGTTAAAAAAAGGGACATATGAAAAGTTTTTTTTTGTTTAAGTACATAAATGCATTTTTCATTCGTTTTTGAAAAGGTTAAACAAAATAAATCAAAAATTGAGATCGATCAATATGAGAAAAAAAAAAGTGATATTTTTTCCCAGATCGCCCAGCCCTGTTTCCTATTTTCTGTATCTGTGTTTTGTGTGTCGTTTTAGGATAAACTCCAAAGCGGCACGGTGGCAGAGTGGTTAGCGATCTCGCCTCACAGCAAGAAGGTCGCGGGTTCGATTCCCGCATGGGCCCGGGCCTTTCTGTGTGGAGTTTGCATGTTCCTCCCCGTGTCTGGGTGGGTTTCCTCCAGGCACTCCGGTTTCCCCCACCAACCAATAACATCAACAGTAATATCCTCCAGCTACGGTAGACCTGACCAAGCCTAGCAAGAACAACTTGAGATGGGTCCTCGAGCGCTGCACTGCAGCGATCACTGTTCCTGGGGAGATGCCCCAGAGGCATTGAAGGATGGGTCAAATGCAGAGGACAAATTTCCCTACGGGGACAATAAAGTGTACCTTAAACCTTAAAACCTTTTGGAAGCTATTAAAGTCGTTTGACTTAGATAGGTATCAACTAATCAACTGACAAAACAGTCAATCAACAAATTTGGCCAACTACAGCTCTATGATGTGTTCACTTATAGTTTATAACAGGGGTGAGCACTAAATTTACACCAATTTCTAGATTTGAATCAAGTGGCTATGGGTCCAGCCGTGGTCACTGGCGTAACAAATTCATATTATGGCAAGCACATTTCTGTAAAATATCAGCCATTTAATCTGTTAATTTGTCAATTTATTGTGATATTTATACAGCATAGTAAGAACACAACTGCAGACAGATACTTCATAGAAAGATTTCATAGAAAGACACACGTTAGCTTAGTTATTTACTGCAACAAAGACATCCAAATGATAAAAACATACTTTTATTCGATTCCATTTTTCGATCAAAAGTTACACAGTGAATCTTTAATGCAACACACATTCACACAACAGAATGTGACAGACACAACAAGAACAAGGCTGTACAAAATCAACAAAAGGCCAAACGAGTGTTCATCTACATTGACGCTCATGACACAGACTAAAAAAAAAGCTCT
This sequence comes from Mugilogobius chulae, assembly GCA_038363315.1. Classification (NCBI taxonomy): domain Eukaryota; kingdom Metazoa; phylum Chordata; class Actinopteri; order Gobiiformes; family Gobiidae; genus Mugilogobius; species Mugilogobius chulae. The sequence continues at coordinate 40,399,770 of CM076412.1, read as the reverse complement.
CAGATTCAGATGAGACATTGGGTTGTGAGGGAACAGACAGTCAGACTGACGGAAACCACAGCAGCTGGTGCAAAGGAGGGACGACATGGCTCTCGCTGATCCACCCAACCGCACTCAGACCAGGCCAACGCACACACTGAACCAGCCCCTATCTGGCTCCTCTGATTAAAGACAACTGATTGGACCAAATGAGAGTCGAGTTGTCCAAAAAAAAAGCCACTGAGAAACTTCACATAAGGCATAAATTTGAGAAATGGCCACTCAAATCTAAGCAAGATAAAGTAGTATTGAGAAAAAAGCAGGACTATACGTGGTCAGAATTTCAGTTTGTGTTAGTTGTCTAATGGACTAGCAGCCTTTGGTCCATCAATTCTCACAAGAATTGGAAAATCAATGTTTGAAATCAATAAGAACACAACAAAAAAGACAAACTGTGGAATCAGAGAATGCATTATTGAAGCTTTAGCTGCAGAAAAAATAAACTGTTTCAGTAACAAAACACTAAGCACATAAGGTCAAGCCTAAATCCTGAATCTTTGTTAAGATTTGAAACTTCTTCTGTATACTTCGACTAACATTTTTTCATTTGACTTAGGCATACATTGAGAATTAGATACTGTATATAGCAAAACCACAAAAAAAAACATTCATTGTGGATAAAATTACGTGCTTTGTAAATCTCATTAAAATTGTAAAAACTCTTCAAGCTGATCTCATTAGGGCTGCAACTAACGATTATTTTACTCATTGCTTAGTTGAGCGATTTTTCTCTCAATTATTGATTAGCTGTTTAGATCGCAAAAGTGACCTGAATACAAGCTTTTTGACAATTTTGTCACTTGAGGATGTCCTGAAGATGTAGATTTTAGGATTGTCAAAATAATTGAAAATCAGAAAAGATTCTGTACTAAAATTAGGGATGCACCGATCCAGCTTTTTCTGTTCTGATATCGATTCCGATATTTGGATTTAACTATATGCCGATACCCGATATCAATCGATACTAGTGAAAGGACTGAAATTGCTTCTTTTTCTTATAAAAAACGTAATACATTTGGTCATATTGTGTTATGTAACTGTTGTTTATAATGCACGTCACAACTTAACAACTTAATCTGAATAAAATGCCCAATATTGTGAAACGTTCTGAATCAACACCACCCTATAAAATAGTCTCATTATGTCCAATTAAGGCACAACTATCCATGATATCGGCTGAACCATATCATGGAGGCGATACCCGATCCAGCAAAAAAAATGTCCTGGATCTGCGCCGATATCCGATCCAGGTATCGGATCGGTGCATCCTCACTAAAACTGGTATTGAAATGAGATAATCTTTTGACATTAACAGGGCACATTTTTATATTTTTCTGAGGATATTTGAGTTTTATAAAAGCTAGTTTAAGGTAAAATGTGTAATTGAGAAAGTAATAGTATTTTGTTGAAAAAAATCTCTGTCTATTGTAACCAAACTTGATTTTAAAGAGCATTTTTATTTATCTTTGTAGCATCATCATAACATAATTAGTATCAAGAATCAAGACGATTCCTGCATCAATACCTAAATTTACACAATTTTCATGTAGATTCTGTTCAATCTGAAGTTTTTTCCACAGCTCACTGAATGCCTATACAGACCACTTAATGATTATTCAATTACTAAATTAGCTGGCTAGTTGTGATTAATCAATTAACTTGTTGCCGCCCTAGATCCCATGCAAAGTATTATAATCTAACCTAAATAATAATAATTGGCCTAAGTGATGGATTTTGGTCGACTAAGATAAGATATTATCAACCAATTAATTGACTAAACAGCCCAACTCTACAGAGCAAATATATAAAAACGTCCAATCTTTGCCCTAAATGCAAGCCTCAGTTAAGACAGTTTGCAGATGTTTCCATAAGACAGCGTTTTCAAGTTAAGGAGAGCGTAGTTTGAAGTCTGGGTCACCACAGAGCTGAGATACTTTCAATATACGGGGCACCTAAATGCTAAGGGTTTGGAAAAGGGCCAAAACACACAAGAAGCCCCACATTTAAGAGAAAACATTGCACTTAGCCGAGGTCTCCAGTGCATAAAGTCTGAAGATAAAGAGGGTCTGCGCAACTGGGCTGGTTTCCTGGTTTTGGACGGGCCAAGAATTCCGAGCAGTACTGATGGAAAAATGGGTCCAAGTTTGTAAAATACTGCAGACGTCGCTGAGGGAGATTGCAGCTGTTGGCAAAGTAGCTTATAAGAGGGAAAAAAGATTCTTTTATTCATGCATTTTAGAAAAAGTAATATTTATGTAATATTTTTGGAGTTTACAATTGTAACAAGATTAGGTTACATTTCCCTCAGTTAAAAAATCTTCAAAGTGCACCAAGGCTTCAAGTGAAACCAATTTAACCAATCTAACCAGCCAGAGTCAAAGTTTAGGTTTGAAATTTTCACAATTTCAGTTTAAATTTCAGAATTTCGAGTTTAAACTTTGAAATCAAGTTTAAATTTAAATTTTGAGTTTAAAATGTTCTCCTCTGGCAGAAATGGGCTTCCATAAAACACACGTTTTTTATACCATGAAATATTTTGTCAATTCAATTCACCCATTTCATAGCATGCCTAATCAAAGCTGTGTTTTGCGTCCCTAATTTTGCATTTGATTTTACATGTGAGCAAATGCTTGTTAAAGAGACCCTTAGTCTGTGTTTAACATGTGATCTTAGATGAAAATGTTTGGACAAGCATACCTAAAATATGCCACAACTACATTTCAACAGAGCTGGCAAACTGGGCAATGCTGGATAAGTAAAACAGCAACAGAGGTCAAATTATAAATAAACTGAATTGATTTAAAGGGGACAGAAGAGTGGATTCTGAAGACATAGGAGCATTGTGATTGGTCAAAACAGATATCTGAAATTGATACAAAGAGATTCAGAACAGTAGACAACAATATTTAAATACCCTTAACGCAAAAAGCTAAATAAAAGTTGATTTGGTGTATAACTGTACATTAAGAATCTTAAAAGCCTTTTTTTGTCTCACAATTTACCAGTTCTTGATGAAAGTACAAATGTGCACATAAGTTTGACATTCAAATAGGAAAATGTTCTCTCTGTTAGAACATGGGTCTATAGTTCAGCACAGCCTCACTGGGACCATAAATTGTCCGTCTTCCCTCAGATTTACGGCTGACCTAAAAGAAGAGTTTAGTCTGCACACAACAATGCATGAGCTAAAGCAAAGCACCTGTAGCTCTGAGGATCTCACATCCAAACTGACAAAGCAAACGGAAAATCATGTCGATGTGTTTTGCCCAGTGCATTATTTCATACTTTGTGCCCAGAGGGAGGAGCCACAACAAAGCCTGCATAATAATCATAAAAATAATGGGGCCTCAAATAACTATAGCTTTACATTTAGACATAAGGTGACTGAGAAAAAAAATTCTCATTGTTCTTCAAGGTCTTCCTTATTATCAATAAAGAAGCAACTTTAGCATAAGAAGAAACTAAATAAATGTGTCCAACTTTCTATGAGAGTTGTGAGCTCATGACAATCTCGTGACAATCTGCTCTATTTTTGATTAAAGTGTTTTATTAAGACTTAATCTTTCTTTAATTGATGCAGGTGTTTGTTTAAAAACAGGTCAACCTTTGTCTTGATTTAAGTGACAGCTAGATTTAACCAATCACAGTAGACTTTCTGAAAAAGCAGATGATTTTATTTATATCAAGACAACAGGAAAACACAGTCTATTTGAATCGTGATGAAACTGAAATCCTTATCAGATCAAAACTAAGCTCTATAAAATCTTTTTTTTTTTCTCCCAATACTGTGCATATTCTGCTAGGTGAATACTGTCTGTGAATGCACATTAAACTCAAATTGTGTATTTTTCTGGACATCATTCAAGTAGAAGTAAGAAATATTATCAAAATTATACCACAAAACTAAATCACAAAGTAGATTTTATCCCAAAACATGAGAAAATCTACAATATTTGAAGTAATTTTCTTTGTCTTCAAATAGTTACTTTATTGTGATCGATTAAATCCAACTATCATTCACTCAGGGCATGACAAAGGGACTATTGGTTAATGTCACTTTCTGCTTTACTGTGCATGTCGCCTGCAGAAAGATACACTGCCCGTCTCGTTGGCTGGGGAAACATCTTGATAAAAATTTATAAAAAACAATAAAACGGGGCGAGAGCAGCTGTTTGATCAGGTTTAAATTGGTAGGACAGAAGTCTGGCTCAGAATTTCATTCACAAATGTTGATTTAGCAGCAAAACTTTTGTTTTCGCAGTGATAAACTCCTGTAGTTAGCTGACAACAAGTGCTGGTTAGTGTTGCTGCTTCAGCTCGTGGCAATCAGATGCGGCTCTTTTTGCTAACCTGTTGTAAATGCATCCCCGTGTTAAACAAAAAAAAATCTATAGGAAACTGGGTTGGAAAAATTGTCTCTAATTAACCAGACAGTTGCATTAAATTGAGAAAAGGCAAATTACAACGTGATCATTTCATCAAAAAAGCTGACTGTCGTACTCATAAGCTCATAATTTGATTTTTTATCACGATATTGTCCAGCCCTAGATTCAAGCATCAAGTTGGTTATCAATTACATCTAGGGCTACAGTCATACATTTAATTTGATACAATGAAGTCAGTTGGACTTTTATAGTTGGATTGTTGGTTGAAAATAGCAGTGCAGCAGCATATAAGCTTCAGAATAACCTTGACAGAGCGCTAAGCTGTGAAGTCAATGCAGCAAAAGGCAAAAGGCTTTGAAGCCACGCTGCTGAGAACATGGCAGGAATTCTGATGCCCCGCTGTACATCTTCAAACCTGCTCCTCTCCTGCTCTGTGGACGTCTACCTCTGCAAAATATAACACTAACGCAAGGCAGCATCTCTAAGGAGAACAGAAAATGCACAAAATCTGAGAAGAACAAAGCAGACGGAGAAGAGATGATACATTTAGTACGAAGAATAGAGGGGAGAAATCAGGTCAAATGGTGAGCAAACAATCACACATCTGTCATTTCTATAAATCAATTATATGTTTATGTAATTTTAATTAGGAGGTCTAGAGAAAGTCCTTTGGCTGGTAACAACTAAAATTCTAGATAGAATAAAGACACGTTCCATTGATAAGATAAATCAGCCAACTAAAATGTTTTGTTTTGTATAAATTTAGGTTAACGATTGTAAGCAAATATACAGAGAAGTAATAGAAAGCCCTGTGTTTCGATGTAAAAAGACACATTAATGATTGACGCACAGATTTCCTAGTATGAATGTTGGTTGACTCTGATGACAACGGGAGCGCAGCCCTAACCATCAAGAGACATTTCACAGCTGTTTGAGTTAGGTGGGAATTAAATGTTTTTACAAAGAAAAAAATATACAGAATAATAATAAATAGATCAAAAAATATAATTGTCATAGCCGAGCCGTTCTATAGGTCAAAACTAATCCAAATGTCTTTGAACCTAAGATAAAATAAATATATTTTAAAAATGATCCAATGACAACAACAAGATTTTCTCTTTTCTTCTACTGCCCTCAAATTACTATCAATATTCAATCCGATGTTGGGATCCAGAATAGGGAGTTTTGAATAACAAAAGACACTCTCAGAGGATTAGGGTTCTTAGACACTTTCCTTTGCACGATATTTGGGAGAGGCCTTTTGGAAAGAGCTGTGAGGGTCGTGACCTGCACCTCAAACGCTGATGAGTGGAAATCTACACATTACCAGGCCCTTTCACTTTAAAGAGAAATATAGTTTTAATGATCTGCAATTACCAGAATACTTGTACAAAATTTCAGAAATAAGTTATTCTAGTTAGTTGGCCCTGTTAGTTACATGTCTGCATTGTTCATAGATGTTAATAAATAAATGTTTGTAAGTAAAGATAAAAAAACAGACAATCACCAAAAGCAATAATGGTATTTACAAGATAATATGCACTAGTATTGTAGTCCTTTAGTCGTTTAGTCGATTAACTGGTTGATTGAGTCTTAGTCGACCCATTCTTTTAGTTGGATTATATGGAGTTATATTGAACAAAAGTAGTGAAGATTTGCTTACCTTTTGCCTTTTTTGAGATAAACACACTGTTTCTTAGTAGATTGTTGCTTTTCTATGAACTCAACAACGTTTTATGTCTTTTCAAACATGGTTTGGGTTAGATAAATCAGATCAGAAGATACTTTTAGCTTTAAAATGAATCAGTCGATGGAACATGTCTTTGGTCGACCAAGAATTTCTTTGGTCCTATTACAGTATGTGCAAAACGTGTTATACTTAATTATAAATCCAAGTCACAAATAAACAAATTGACAAATTATTAAACACACTATGATACAGACACTTTTTTCATTTACTCTTCAACTGATTAAACATATTTGACTGATGGATGTTAATCAATATGTGTGAACTCTTATAATTAGTCTATAGTGATTTTATCAACCTAAACATTATTATCACCCAGACCTGTTTACATTAGAGCAGAGATTCTCAAAATGTGGTACATAAAGTCTAACACAATCTCAAAATGTGCTTTATTTAAAGACAAATGAATTGAAGTTTTGTCCTCTTTTGTCCTTTTTTGTGCATAATTCAGCTTAGTTTTAATTTTGACCTGCTTTAGCCCTAATTTCAGGCTTAATTTAAGGCAAAGGTCAGGCTTAAATCTGATGGTGCAAGGAAAGTAAAAATGTAGGTGCAATTTCTTTGTTCAGATAAAAATGCAGCCTTGCTTAAAATGCATGCACATAATGAGACAATGATCAAACAATGAACCAATATTACGTTTTAATAATGTGCGTTTGCTGATGTTAGATGACACCTCTTTTCTTAAACACAATCATTGATACAGTGACACTTGCTGTACCAAAAGGCACACTTGTGGTTGCCCCATCATGCCTAACAGCTGCCCTGTGTACAGCCCGGGTGCACGCCGCGGAGGATAATCGAGTGCTTTAATGACAGATAAAACAAGGGTGACCCAGTGACTGAGCAGCCCCAACAAGGCTGTCCTCAAATTACAGCAGTGCAGAGAATGAGAGGTGGAGTCAGCCTGTCTACAATTACACTTTGCACAGGAGGCGAGGGATGCTGCCGGCTTCAAAACAAAAACCCACGGAGCCCGACCAAAGAACCGCAACCATGACTAAAAACACGGTCATTAAAATGTGTTAGTCAGCCATCATAGAATTCAGAAGTGAGAATAATTAATATTCTGGGTTGTGACTAGCAACTTTCAGTAGTCTACTATAATCCATTTGTTAATAATCTTCTCATTTAGTAGACTATGCTATTAAAAGCACTTTGTGTTACATTTTATGTGTGATAAGCGCTTATAAATAAAGTTATTATTATTATTATAAAATACCTCATCAAAGCTCAAGTATGCAAACTGGAAGCTTCTTAGGGATGGGACGATATTAGAATTTGCACTCACGACTATTGTGACCAAGATAATCACAATTAACAATATTACCAGAATAATTTACTAAACATACAGGTGTACAGTTTAAAGTCTCTAAAACACGTATTACTTCACAATATGCATGTGTTTGTATGACTACTTATTGTATTTTGGTCAAAGTGGAATCAAAAATGATTCAAAGTGAACAAATGTGAACACATGTTGAGCAAAAATCATTTAACTTTGTCTCAGAGTCTGTAATTAACTCTGAAAAGGCTCATAATCGCGATTATCATCATGTGCGATTATCATCATATATATGGAAAAACTTCACAATTATTTAAATGCAGCCCTTTAGTATCGCAATTAAAGATAATATCGTATATTGTCCCGTCCCTAAAGCTTCTAGACTGAGAATATGTAGAAAAAGTGTAGAATCAACAAAAATCTATTTACTGCCTTAAGACATTTTGATTTTTATTATGTCAAATGTAATGTAATATGTAAAATATTATCTTAATGAGAATGAATTATCTATCAAAATTACAAGTTTTTCACTAAAAACTAGCTTAGTATTTTAAATAGCTCACAAAATGTGTTTATTAGTCAAAGTCAAAAACTTAAACATCCTTGTGTATCTGACTTTGCACCATGGCTGCTTGTGCCACCATTTTGGCCTACATAACATCACCTCATATCTTGACTGTCTTTAAATCCAACAAAATCTCTTTTAAATATATATGTTAAAGTGTGTGTGATAAGTTTCAGTTATCACAGCGCGATCAGCAGCAGCAGCAGCACCTCCGCTCTCCTCGCAGATCAATAGCTTATGCACATCTGTGAATACAAGGCTCTGACTAATTCATTACAGGCATAGCTTCAATCGAATCCCACTGGTCCACAACTACTCGTTTGGTTTTCTGCCTGCTCCACACCACAGCAGAACTAAGAAACACCCGCTATGCGTGAGTGTGTGTGCCATTTAGGTCATAAATATAGTCAGTTTTTACAGAAATGGAAAAGCAAGCTGATATAAAATTATAGCCATAGAAGAGCATTCTTTACTGTGTATTGTATATTAGAAATTATGTTTTGTGCTATGGTTGTTTTATAGAACAATGATATAAAACATCCATAGAAAATGACATGATCTCATTTTATATTTGGCTAAGATAGACAAGAGAGGAAATAGAAGGAATAATCAAAATAACTGCCCTGTCACACTAAATCATCTCTTAGTTCAAGATCACAGGACAGACTGTCGGTGTAAATTGTCCAGGAACGGGTCATAGTTGAAAATTGTTCATGATAATCATCTGGACAGTGTTTTTGAAATCTGGGGCCAGTACTTTCAGATATCACTTACATGTTCTAACACAAAGGATTGTAGTAAAACAACTGCAATATTACTATATACCTGCTACAATACCAACATGAAAACCACGTTTGAATATACTTTACACATTTCAGTCAGACTTATGCTTTTGATCAGTTTGCTCTTTCACTTGTCCAATTTGCTCCACTTCATTGACAAGTTCACTCAACATGCATTTTTTTTTAAAGTTTGTCAATATCACTCACTAAAGTAGTTCTACACAAACCAAACTGTACAGTCTTAGATCAGAGCAAGATTTGGAAGGTTCAGACAAAAAAAGTAAATATCTAAGTCTAAGCGTGATTTGTTAAAGTTTTAAGCAAAACATTTCAAAAATTCGTTCTACTCTGCCAATTTTCAGTCAAATCAATTATACCCAACAACTAAATAAGATACCAAAATATACTCTGTAAATACTTTGTATGTAATGTCAACAAAATAATTAATAAATCTAAATATGGCTCTATCAATTTTTTGATTTGCTGACCCTGTTATTTACCCATTTTTCACCCAAAAAGCCTTATTTCTATATGAAAACATAACATCATAAAAACTGTGAGTAAACTACATCACAACATCACACACTTTTTTACTGTTCACCTGCATCGTTTCATTTTAAACTGTGTAAAAACAGGTCTAAATCAAGACTACTTTTTGTTCAGCCCTAGTGACAGATCAACTTTTGTCATCCAAATCAGGCCAACAGCGTGAGTGTGAAGGCCAGAGGAGGATGAGCAGTGACAGGGCAGATCTGGCAGGATGAAGGTGCGTGGCTCAGCGTGGAGGGGCCTGTGAAGATCAGCAGTATTTGTGTGCTGCCCAGGCCCCCTGCTGCACTGCTGCCTCTGCCTGCCTGAAGCACAGAGCCTGGGAGCGCCTCTGAAGTGCTAAACACAACCCCTCCACAGACCCCAACACCTCACCAGGCACCTCCAGCCATTTGGTGACTCTATAGGAGAAATACAGTCTTTACAATGCATTAATGAAAGCAACTGCAATATTTAAGATTCATTTGAGTAATTGTATGGTGATGCATTAAAAAAAAACACTCTAGTTGCATGAGCGGCATTGGCAGCACTGCATTTGTTTTATAATGTTTATAATAAGGGCGGTGTGAAAAGAATAATTATTAGCAATCAAAAAATCATTAGACCAGGCTATAATTTTAAGATCTAGCTTGTGCAGGAAATATCACTGTTCCAATCAACTGTAAGATATAAACACACATATAGTGAAATTAAAACACAATAAAGCACCAAAAAACTGCAAAGACATTTCTTCATCTGAAAATGAAAAGATTAGGATAAAAAAAATCACCAAGGATAAACAAAATGTGTGCCTGGTGACGTGTAGGTGAAAATTAACACCTTGTAACTGTCTTTTTAACAAGAAGTGGTTGTAATAAAGAGAAAAAACGGCTTTGTTAATTCGTGAGAGGTGTCAAATTTAACAGATTAGTGCGAGCAGGACTCTGGAGCAGCACACAAGCCAACAACAGCGAATCTGCTACGCGGCTGATGTCCTAGATAACAAACTTCAAAGCGCTCAGCGAGGCGAGGAGAAAGACACAGAAAGACATTTGATTTCAGCCCACACAACTAAAATAAGCCTTTGCATAAAAATAATCAATAATACCATTGTGCAGGCCTTCTGTGATCCTTGTGTAAGCAGCAGAGCGTTTAAGTCAGCCAAAAGTCACATGAATGTAATGCGTAAGCAAGTAAACAATTCAATGTGTGATTTTTACCTGCATGGTAAAGACTCCCAGCTCCTGCGTGGACAGCTTTTCATCTGATCAGCCAAAACTTGCGCTTCTTCCAAGATATTAAACTCCTCAGCCTCGCAATATCCACACGAAAGAGCTAACCAGATGAACACGAAGCTCCAGGAAAAAGAAGCCACCGTTCGCCTGTAAATCCCTGCATTCCGAAAAGAAGTGCGTAAAATCGGCTCAAACCCGAGAAGTTGCCCCGTGTCCGCCTCGCCATGATGGCTGTGGGTCTGCGGGCTGGAGAAGTAGCAGGAGTCCGCTTTGGAGGAGGAAAACTTCAAAGGAAACTACTTTTTACAACTTTGTGGCGCCAGCTCTTTTTCTCCAACGAGAGTCTCCGAAATGTCCAAAAGCGTGGACCATCGCAGCTCCAGGAAATCCCGCAACGAACAGAAAATCCATGCGTTAAAATATAGCGTTTGTACGTGTTTCTAGCGTGTCGTCCTCGAGTAGATCCAACTCCTGGCGAAGTCTAGCAAAGTGTGTGTCAGCCGGAGATTCACCACAATGGGGGAGAAAGTGGGAGGCGTGGAAAGTGCGAGCCCCAGCGGCGCCTGGATTTTGGATCAATGGATCAGGGCTGCGCGCCGCCTTCACGTGCTATGGAGACAAAAAAGTGAAGACTTGGTGCAATTTGTAGTTTTTTATTCGATTAAAAGTTTTAAATGAAGGTAAAGTTTTATTTAAGAGTAATAACCTTCCTTTGCATTGTCCGTAACAATTAATGATTGGTGAAGGAAGCAATGAACAAAAATCACGAATTCTACATCTTACATAGTTCTAAATATTTGTGAATGAGCTTTGTTTTCTAATAATTTAATAAAGCAACACACTTAAATTTTCACTCTATGTAAATTACCTTTCAGACTCCACTCCAGCGGAAATCCATGTCTTGTTTTAGCCTTCGCCTCAACTTTCACTGTCAAAGCTGCTTTGAGAATTTTTCAGAAGCCAGAGCTGCACAACTCTCACTCTGGTCTGGTCCAGCCTTTTACAACCAGCATATTTCAAGGTCACGAAGGTAAACAAGACTGAGTAAAACTGCTGGTTAATGATTCATTCAGTCATTTGTCATCAAGAGTGTTTTGAAAACGTGTGTAATGACGGCTGCATAATGTTACCTCATGTATCCTGTGTAAACTGAAGAAGTAGACCGACCTGAAAGTCCAGGTGACAGAACATATGACAATATGAATAAAGCAGACCAAAGTGTTTATGAAGAGATTAAGTGTACTGAGAGCAAACAGACACAGACAGTCTGTAAAGCAGGGGTGTCGAACTCATTTTGACAAAGGGCCACATTGGCATCAGTGTTGTCTTCAAAGGGCCGGTTGTAACTCAATTTACCTTGCTAATCTTTTACATACTATAAATATTAGTTTTTGTATTTGATTATTGCATATATTGAAGTGACAATTACTGAATATACAGCTGCATTAGTCTGAAAAATGACTTAGTCTTTAAAGTTATTTCATTAGGTTAAGACACCCAGATTACTCCTGGCACTAAAATGAAATTTTAGTAAATCTTATAAGACCTTGAGGGTCACATAAAAGAGTGGAGGGACGCATCTGGCCCCTGGGCCTTGAGTTTGACACATGTGGTGTAAAACTTATAGGTCTGAAATGTTCCATAACTAGGTATTTTTTCATTATTAATATTATTGTTAGCCTGCTAACTTGTAAAAAATACAGTAATAGTTGAAATATAGTGGCAGAAGGCTCACAGTTGGAGAATAATTACAAATAAAGTGTATTTGCTGAAATACATATACAAGGTATTTTAGAGTCTGTACTGTCTCGATAATGATTGTTAGTTGATTGTTTTGGCCCTATCCCTAGCCTCCCCTTGGGGACAAACCTTTAATGAACCAGTCAATTTTTCACATCTGCGTTGTGTGAATAGATTTCTCAGTGTAGAATTGTAGAACACAAATCATCGTTAGTAACAAGCCATCATATTACAATTAAAGAAGTACATTGGGTTTGCCTTCTGAACACTGGAAAAGATAATGATAATCTTCCTGTTGGATTGCCAGAGCTCTGTTAGTAGATAGTAAGTCGTTACTGTAGTAATATTAGAGATATCGGGATTAGTCTGCAGGTATGCTGTATGTAGCTTAACTTTGTGATTTATTTTTTTCACAGACTTGGGTAAAATTACATGCAACATTGCACCAGTTTGAAATACATTTCTGGAAATGCAAAGTGTTAAAAACTGTCACTTGGAGAATTAAAAGTAATATTTCTTTGTGTGAGTATAAAAAATTACTGGTACAGAGTTGCTTTTGGTATTTTTCAAGCTTCAAAAACACAGAATCTGAAGTTTGAATACAGAGACGCTGTAAAGACTTGATGCAGAATTGCAACTTTGGTGCTTAAAGAGTTAATTTAAAAAGACTGACTGAAAAAATTGATTGATCTTCTACCCGCAATCAAACAATAAAATAATAATGAAGTTATTTACTATAGTGTTCAGAAACATAAAAATAATAACTGTCTTTTCTGATTGGCAGAGATAAGCCTACTATTACAGATGACCGCTCTACAACATAAAACATAACTGACTATGTTAACATTTGTTATACAGGTCAAGTAATTCCCCATGCTCCAGGATGTCCTGCTCAGTGACTCCCAGTGTGATGGATGCTGTTCACAAACTCCCCACCCTGCTGCTGCCCCTGAATGCATCGTTTGTTCAGGTCTTTGGCTGAGGACTCCATCAGATGTTTGCAGGTCAGTCAGCTGCTTAAGACACTCACAAACATAAGGATGTTTACACAGTTGGAGAGTACTGTGAACACACCACATAAATAATCCACTTCCATAGAAAATCTCTGGCCAAAAGGCATCGTTTCCATTCTCTGACAATTGATTTATTATAGTGGAAAATGAATAGCTTTCATGTGTCTGCTAGTCGAGATTATTCAATGTATAAAAGGCGCTGTGCTTTAGTTTGATTTTCTTAAAATGTGAAAAACAGCAGTCCTCACCTCTTTTTCCAATGCATCCAAATTAACTATAGTGAAAAGTTTTTCAGCTTCACAACTTATAGATCAAGTGCAAGAGCTTTTAATGTATCAAACAAGGCTGATTAATGGCATTATTAATAGATTAAATAAAATCTTTTTTAGCTTCATGTATCACTCTTATTTTAACTGTATATTTGAAAAGTTTTTTGATTGTTTCTATGCTAAAGTATAACTGGGACGGAACAGTTATAATATGTACCTTTTCCAGTGGGATGTGTTTAAATTAATTCTTATTGTCAGCGTAAAAAAAGTGACAGAGCAAATCTTTATGTTAAGGTGTAAGGTTTATACTCCCAAAAATATGTCTTGTATTTGAATGATTATTCAATGCCGCTGGGGCATCTCTTCAGGAGAAGTGAGTGTCACAGTGCAGGGCTTGGAGACCCATCTCCAGATCATTTTGCGGGGCTTGGTCAGGACTACTGGAGTGGTAGATATGGTGCATGTTTTGTTTGGTGGGACAAACCAGAGGAATCCCACCCAGACACAGGGATAAACATGCAAACTCTACAGAGAAAGGCCCAGGCTATATGGGAGTTGAACACACAACTTTTAGTTGTGCTAAGTGTTGAAAATTGTGCATTAAGGAAAAGAAAAGGTCTTATTTTGTATTCCCTAAAGGCGACCCACTGGAAAAAACATTAGAAGCACTGTTTATTCATCCATACATTTTTTTATTGCTGATTCTTGTTCGGAATCATGAGTGACTGGAGCCAATCCCAGTGACTTTGGGCCTTAGACTGGAACACTTTGAATAGTGACCAACTCATGTCAGAGTTAACACATGAAGACAAATGAAGACAATCATTCACTTTCTCATACTAGGGGAATTTCACCTGATTACCAACTGTCTTATACATGCACCAGAGAGTTCATGATCCAACTAGAACTCTAACTACTCTGTTTGATGGGAGAAAAAAACATGACAATGTACCATGGCCAGCATCATTTAGTGAGCTACATCATACAACTAAAGTAATGTCAAAATCAAGCTTTGAGTGTGTATAGTATGTCACAGTTTGACCTGATCAAGCGAAGTGTTACGACCAAGGGTAGGGAAGTAACAAAAGACCAGATGGAAAATGGTACTAAAATTGAAAAATTATTTAATGACAAAATAAGGTAAAATGGTGTAACAAAAGGTGTCCAAAATTAGGTTATAAATTGACAGAAAATAAAAGTAATAAATTGAAGACAAAATTAGTTTAACAAACAAAAATAACCAATAAATCAAGTGCTCCAACTAATTACAAACTAAATTTAAAGAACAAAGTTTGTAATAATAATAATAAACGAGTGTCTCTACGAAAAATAACTAAACAAAGGTAATGCTAGCACAAAAAAACTAATTCTAAGCAAACAAAGAGACACATGGCAAAAATGGGCGAGCTGACATGGAGCCAGGGTCAGCCGCCACAAGCGGAGCGGGTCGAGGCCTCTTATGGGGAACGCCCAATCAGGTGTGCACCGGGATTGGAGGAGCGGAGCGAGGTGGCCAATCCGGGGGTTCCAAGGTGTGATCAGCCACCGGCCAATGACGAGTGTCCTCCAATAGTACATGCACACAGAACACAGAAAAACGGGAGGCACAAAACAAGGGCAACTCTGGCCCGTAACGAAGGGCCAAATGTTTATGAGCTGCTAATCTAAACTCAGCCTGACCTCTTTCTTTTATGTGCTTCTCTCTTGTGGACACGACCCTTGAATATTTAGCTGTGTCCATGTGTTTACAACTGCTGCAGGTGCTCACAGGCCACAATACAGTTCAAACATAAAAGAATATTGCACAGTAAAGAATAAAACTTGAAATAACCAGCTGTTGCACCAGTGAAGGTTCTGATATGGTGAATGCATCTGCTAAATCATTATGTGAAGAATGTTTTTAAAGGTGCAGTTACTAAAATAAAGCGAACACAAAGTTGGTGTAAATCAAATCATCGTATTTTTGTATCTCCCAAAATCGCAACAACAGTCATCTCTGAGGACTTCCCAAGACTGTTAATTAAGCAATGGATGGTAGAAAATAAAACAATAAACATTTATTGATCAAAACCAATCAATAATACAGAAAATAAAAAATTGGTCAAGCATGTCAGAGCAGATCATTAGTAAACAAGCAAATGAATAAGTTTGTCCCGAGCTTCTTCTGCTTAGACCCTTCTTCTCTGGAAGGAACAACACAAAGAGTGTTTAGGTCACTGGACTATGACATGGCCTTTATTGTGAATATAATTGATTGGGATAGATTTAGTCTCTGCATTATTTACTCATCCTTCAGTATCGCTGGGGCACCACATCTTCATGATGTTGTGGTCTGCTTGGTCAGGAATTGGCTGAAGAACTTGGTCCAGTTGGTGGTGGAAACAGAATGATAGATGATAAGTCAGGTGGAGCAGGTGAACTTTCTGTTGTTTAAGTAGATGATGAGGTTGACTGAAACAGCAGAAATCGCCTGCAGTAGACGTAGAAAAGGTCTGAAGTAAATAGATAAATGCTAGAGGTAAGAAAGTTTGGAGAATCATAACCTGCTAACTAAGAAGCTATGCAAGTTTGCAGTTCTCCTCATGTTCCTCCAAGTGCTTCAGTTCCCTAACACTAAAACGTGTTTTCCTCACCCCTAGGAAGAGTAGTCATGACTAGAGTAGAGACTAATGGGAATCCTTAAAGTAACCACAAAGTATAATGTAGGCAGTAGAAAAAAGTGCATATTTCTTGTAAAACATGTAAAAAAAAAGTTATTTATTTATTTTTCATGTTATGTACAGTTTGCTACCTTGGCGAGTAGAGCGCGCCATCAGCTTGACTTTTTTCCAAAAGTCAGCCAAGATACTTGCCAATATTTTGTGTTTCTAAAGAGTCTGTATCCACTTTCTTGCTGTTTGTTTAGTACATATTGATGGTGTTTATGGACATGTCTCACCTGTCATTTCCTCACTAATCCGTGTGTATTGTAGTTAGTCTGTGTTTACCCAGCAGAACATGGCCGTGCAGCAGTAACAAGCCGCATGTGTTTGGTGTTTACTGATCACTGCTCGGGAGGCTGTCACGCTCGCTCACATGCACTTGGCTTCAGATTTATTTACACAAGACTAAACCCACTCAGAGCTTTGTCTGCCACCCACACATATCACACTGACAAAATATTATACTAAATACATCACTGACTTTGTGTTGCCAGAGTACACACAGCGTTACAATGCAAAGATACAGAATTGCAGCCTGTCTCCACAAAAACAGACGGGTGTGATTGACAGGCGGATTAACCAATCAGAAAACTATTTTTTAGTAGTTTTCTGATTGATGATGTTGACTTTTAAGCTTCATGAAAAACAATAAGCAACTCTTCTCAGGCAAAAGATGTGGTCATGTTTTGGATCAGATATATTTGGCATCCTGGCATTGGACTGAAGTAGAAGATTAAGGAAAGCGCACTAACACATTTAATTCTTTAACTTGAGCATAAAACATTGACACAGTTTCTTGGTATGGACCTTGTGCACCCTTTACAGCTGAGTTGGAGGAACACCACAAACATTTAAAATTATTGCACACTGTTTTTTATACAGTTTGAAACACAAGTGAAAGCATTGCTCAGCAGAGGTGTGGACTTGCAAGTCTAACTTGACTTGATTCAGACTTGAGTCTCTAATTTTGATGATTTTTGAGACTTGACTTGATAAAATTAGCTATTGAATGTGGTTTTGCAAGTTGTATTTGCTTCATAGCGTGAGAAAATAACTGAATACTGTAAATACATATTCAAATACTTATTATATTTTAACTGGACCATTGCATACAACCTACTGACTGTTACTATATGCTGTATATTTTCACCCTGAACTCTTCTTCTTCTTTGACCATAATTGAGTACTTTTCCACAAATTGCCATATTAGAAACAAGTCTCTTTTTAAATGAAGCCGATCACTTCAGACTATCTTAAGTATAGCTCCAAACCAAACCAGACCAGTGGACACTTTCTGAGGCTGCCTTTATCTTTGGGAAGCAGGTGGCTCTTTGGGTCTGGGCTGTAATTAAAAACATGCAAATGGGCTAATCCTGTAAAACAAGGCCCTTCTAGCTTTTTGTAATCAAACATTTTAGTCACACACACACATCTGAGTCTGCACAGGTCTGCGCCAATCAGGATTAGTCATTTTGTAGCCAGCCATCATGGACTTTGGCTGGACTGCAAATGTCTGAAAATGATCCAGGAGATAAAGAAGCAGAGAAAGACAATTGAATAAAGCTGATCTTCAGTACACTGCAGCAGTCCTACATGATTGAAGACCAAATTGTTGGAAAATCAAACATAAAACACATATAACAGATCCCACATCAAGAAAAAGACATATAGTGTACCCTTAAGTACAAAAGCCTTTTTTATTCATGCAACTGAGACAAATCTTTGACATTGTATGAAAATCTATGTGAAGAAGAAAAATAAGAAGAAGAAGGAAGAAGAAAGAAGCGGAAGAAGGAGAAGAAGAGGAAGAAGAAGGAAAAGAGAAAGGAGAAGAAGCAAAAGAAGAGGAAGAAGAGGAAGAAAAAGAAAAGGAAGCAAAAGAAGAATAAGCGGAAGAAAAAGAAGAAGAAGCAAAAGAAGAAGCGGAAGAAGAAGAGGAGGAAGAAGAAGAGGAAGAAGCAGAAGAGGAATACGCAAAGAAGAAGAAGGAAGAAGAAGAAGAAGAAGAAGAAGAAAAGAAGGAGAAGAGGAAAAAGAAGGAGGAGAAGAAGCGGAAAAGAAGCTGAAGAGGAAGAAGCAGAAAAACAAGAAGAAGAAGCAGAGGAAGAAGAGGAAGAAGCAGAAGAAGCAGAAGAAGAAGGGACAAAGTTTAAAAAGCAGGAAGTATTGTCGTCGACAACAGACTCCCTACATTCTCTTCTTGTCTTGTCAAATAAAATTAGAATATAAGATTGTAACTTTTAATTTGCAAGTTTACCACTTAGAAACGGCAACAATCACTGACACACATGTTTATGCTCTACTTCCTGGATGACAAAACAATCAAAAAGTAGTGATTTAGTTGTTAAAAAAGTCCCTGCCTACTGTGAAGCGAACCAGCTCCAATGATGCGATGACAGAAGTTTTTTACAAAGTAATGCGTCGGGATACGTGAAGTCCAAAATGGAAGGGTTTTATTTGTTAATACACAAAAGCGTCACATGTCTTTATGTGTAATTTGTGTATCTTTACCACCACACAGGAAATGTTCAGACCACAGCTGCCACTAATAAGTAATCCAATCAAGCCCAGGAAGACATCAGCCATTTACCAACAAAAATGGCCGATTCTGGGCTGTATGTGGTAGTTATAGATCACGAGGAAATCAATTAAATCCCTTTTGCTGTGTTTACTTTGGGCTTTTGGTTTTGTGGGTTGGACCAGATTTGTGAATGCTTTGAAACTGTTGGCTTTTCAAAGTTGGTTAATGGTTAAGGTCACTATTGTTTCGGTGATACAATTACACTTTTGTGCTCAACCATCTGTTCTGAGGTTTGGATTCAGTTAAAATGCAGCTGTGGAAGAACTCATCTAAAACAATAGACAGGTCTTGAGTGCAGTGGGTGACAGAAAGTACAACAAAGAGTGAAAGCAAAAGTAAATGTATAACTGACATTTTGTAAAATTGGTATTAGAGTCAAGTTGCTGAACCATATTTTTTGGACTTCGGGTAAAATGTCATCCTCACAGCGAGATGGTGTCTGACATTTTGAGTTTGAAGAAGCTGTGTAAAGCTTAAAACAGGGCTCAGAACTTCACTGTGTTTCAGCATTGGAAGAATTGGAATAATACATAAATACACACCTTCAAAACAAACAAAAACGCATTGTCTTTTAGAGTCATAATATCCAGCATGATTTGTTTTATTTCTAAGCTAGAGCTGCCCTGAAGCTGACTGACAAAGGCATGGAGGTAATGTTGTGTCTATGGTCCCTTTGCTTTGAACATAACTTGGTTTAATCAGAACACATCAGCAGATCAGGCAAACACTGGACAGAAATTGAGGAAGAGGATGGGGTAATGTTGAGTTTATGGGCAAACCACGATCACTTTTGTTTCTAATTTAGAATTAAGATTGGAAGATGCAGTGAGAGCAGAGACTCATTAAGACTCACATTTCAAATCCTAACTGAAGTGAGATTATTCTGCTTTTCTTATGTGAAAACAGATGTGGACACAGTAACTCCAGGGTGAACTTTGAGCATTTTGTGGCTGAAGACAAGATGTGTGTAGCCCACCAAACAATATACACGGTTTGAACAGATTAACATACAAATAATTCATATATTCAAGGTAAATATAATAATTAACGCATGCTTCACAAGCAAGGACCCCACCACAACTAAAAATGGAATCTAGATATCCATTGATGATGATTAGATAGATGGAAAGATGACTTGATCGAAAGAGACTGGTTGGTTCTCTCAGGTGTTCTGTCCAAAAAGCATCTCCACCTATGAAAGGAGACATCTTCAGACAGGTGGACCGATGACATATGGGGAGAGAGTGTGGGGTTTAGAGGGTTGAGTTTTGTTGGGACAGGTCGATAGCCACCTTGTTTTGCTCCGCCCACTTTTCTTGGCACTGTACTTCCTGTTTAACTATGTTAAGTTTGCTTTATACAGGCAATTCAGCATTTGTAGCCAAACCAGCTTGTCAAAGCCTGGTCCTGTCAGGTCTGAGAAGATAAGCAAGTCAGCCCATGGTTAGTATTTGGATGGGAGACTGCTGGTGCCACAGTGGAATGACAAGAGTGGACTGTTGTGTCTTTGGGCAAGACATTTAACCCACAATGCCTCTTTGTCTGTGTACACTTGGTAAGTGAATCCTGGTCAAGTCCTTTTTTAATCACCTCGTGTGTAGATAGAAATTGTCATTATTAATGAAATGCCTTTAACTTTTACTAATGATGAGCCGCACATTTTATTTGCACGCATGCACGTTCTGAACCAGAGCCAAGCCTCCATGATCCTCCATGAGGGTTTAAGACAGGAGCCTGACACAACGCACGCAGTGAAGGTGGAAAGGCACTATATAAATAAAGACTATCTACTATTTGATGTAGGACAAAATTCCGAAACACGTACCAAAATGTAAACCAGAGACAAACATTAGAAAACACTTTTTCTATTTGAATTAAATGACAAAAACAGAAAAAATGTGTGCTTGTTTTTGAATATGCATGAATATTTTCAATTTGGTACAATTTGTGTTTTGGGATTTGCTTTGACCTTGGTCTTCATCAGCTTCTGCTCTGGACAGTTTAACTATTCCGCTCAGTCAGTGCTATGCGTTTGGACTAATACATTTCTCATGAGTCGGGGTGGAGTCTTAAAACAGGCACCATACTGTTGCTATGGTAACATGATTCTTTGAAGTTTTTTTCTCTTTTTGTGCAGCTGGATTTGACATTACCCCCTTCCTCCTTCATCTCCCTCCTCCTCCTCCTCTTCCTCTCAGAGCTCCCATCTTCACTTCATTTTTTTCTTGCCCCATCACAATTTCTCCCTTTGAAGACATAAGCCGATTGCAAGTCAAAATCCAACTCTATTTCTGGCTGTGTTCAAAACTGGGGCTCGAGGGTGACATGTTGAGTTAAATTTAGAATACACAGCACATGAGTCATTGCGTTGAGGATGGATAAATAATAAATAGCCTAAAACAAGCCAAAAGGCCTGATTATAAACCTGTGCAGCACCGATAATGAGAAATGTCTGCAGTGTGTTCAAGTGCAGGGTTTAAAGGGGGAGATATCAAACGATTGGGAGCGCAGGCAGAGGTGGGGGAGATGAAAGCAGGAGGTAGAGGTGGTGGGGGAGGTAAAGGGAGAGAGAGAGGGAGAGAGACATGAGAAGACTTTGGTGTCGTCATTTTTCTCATTCTGACAATCTTTACGCATGAAATATTGCTTTAGATGTCAGCACATGCAACTCATGCTCAAACGCATCACGCAACAAGGTCTGGGTTCTGTGTCAGGCTGATTTAAACAAAGATTAAGTAAGGCTGACGCAATAGTTTGTGTTTGGATACGTTTTTCACTTCAACTAAAGAAATGACATTTGCAAAGGCGAATTTAGACCCATGCCACATAGTGTTGTTACTTTTGTGAAATCTAATGCAATAATGAATAATTCATTTCTCGATTGATAAAAGATATTCATTCATTCATCAGTGAATGTAAAGATACACATAACTTTTCTGGTAGAGACTTTGCCCTATTGCAAATGTATTTTGTTTCAATTATCAAAAATAACTTTGAAAATAATGCTTTATTCCAGTGAGTCTGCACGCCCCAGTCTCCACAGATCTGACTTTTACTGTAGCCTGGTAGAGCTACATGCTTGTCTCCAAGGAGATGTAGCCAAAATACATGTTTTTGTTAAAAAGATGATTGCACTCGCTCCAACTAAATTCTTACACAGTGCAAAAGGCAAGTAAAAAAGGCAATTTAGAATCTGTCCAGTAAAAATTATGATGAATAAAATATAATCACAATTTAAACAAACAGTCAATGTTTCTAAGGGGCTAAATGATAACTGCTAAATGATTAACTTTCTCTGAAGAATCGTAAAACAAAGATTGATCAAAAAGTAAGGCAATTCAAATATCTGGGTGATGCTTTGGATCCTAAACAGAAATTTGAGGCCAATGTTAAGAACATGACTAAGACCATAAAGACAAAGTTAAATTGTTTTTGTATGATACACGCTGCACAAGTATATTTATGATTCAATCTCATATGTCGTATTGTGCCATTGTCTGGGGTCAAGCCACACAATCTGTCCTAAAGCCTTGTCACTGTATAAAGAGTCACCAAAAGTCTTTGATAAAAAAACTATGAACTTATCCAAAATATATAATAATGATGTTTGAACATTTCATCAGTTTCTCCTTTTTAAAAGCAATTTTACCTTGCTCCTTATGTAATGTGTAGCCTGACACAAAAATATGATAATTAAGATGATAGAACTAGAGCAGAGTGAAAAGGTACCGGACAGCTCTGGGTCAGTCAGTGGAAGTCTTTGCCTTTGGAGTTTAAGTCACAATCAGAACAATCAGAATCAGAGCTCAAATATTAGTTTAAGGAAAGGCAACAGTGTGAACACTAAACAATGAGCAGATACAGTTATTCCTCTTTTCTATATATACATTTCCTGTTCTTATTCTATTTGTGAATACTAACCATTTAAGCATAACCAGGGATGAGGACTGTAAGCCTTAAAGTCTTTTGTACATGGACATCGGCTGCCTGTCTCAAATTGTGAGTGAAAAAGTAGTTTTATTTTATTTCAGGCGATTTCTGTAACCACAGCACTCTTTTTGCCAAAGACAAATTGTTTTCCAAGCACTAGAAGATTGAATTACAAACAAAGATGAGAGCAATCATTCAGATTCAGGCTTCAGTGTTCATTATAACATTTGCAATTAAAAGATAATTCCTCAATATTTGTTTTGGAGATTTGGGATTTTCTGGACCTCTTGTTAAACAATCACGATTTGGAAGCCCGAGGTATGTAATTAATTGGGGCTTTCATTCTGTGTGGAGAGAGCAGAAGTCTTTTCAGGGGCCCAGGCTCCCCCTCTCAGCCTCAGGGGCCCCGTGTGGAGACTCTATAGGCTGAGTGGAAGTGGACTCTTGGGTTTTTACTGGAGAGGATCTGGAGAGGAGAGAGCAGTGAATGAAGAGTGGCAGGTTTGGCCCTTGAAGCCCCAACACTGACGCAAACACATGGAAGATATTAAGGGCCTGCTCTGGGTAAAGATGGCTGGATTTTCAGAAAGAGGAGTGAAGGCGCTGAGGAGAGAGAGAGAGGGAGAAAGAGAGAGAGAAGACATAGGGCAAGGACTGGAGGATTAGACTGGAGAAAGTACATGTGTTTTCCATAACTACTTAAACATATGTATTCTGACTGACTGTTTTAGGTTAAAGTTAATCAAGTTACACCCAAATGATTTATGAAAGTACATTGTAGGCTGGATATAAGGCTTGTGTGAACTGTAAAGTGCATTGTCTCAGATATGAGTGAGAATTTGAGGAAAGACTTCACCCAGCTGCTGTTCTGTGGGAGATAAGATTATATTTTAGTTCATCTTTGTCTACTAACAGTGTTGAGAGTAGTATTACAATACTTTGTGTCCTTCTACGTCTAAATTGTTGTTGTAATTTTGCTGAATGTGCAGAGATGACAAAAGTACGAAAGTTACTTGACTGAAAAATGACTCTGGTAAAAGTACATCTGAAGCTTGTTTACTTGAGTAAAAGCACAAAAGTAAAACAAACAAATGTACTTAAGTAACAAAGTAAAATGACAAAGTTGGTGTTAGTCTCATTGTAGTGTAAAATGGGCTTGTAATGAAACCTAACTAAATTGTGTCAAATGGGGGATTGTTAGAAAATAGACAGCTTTTTGGATTTTTTAATAGTTTAACTGGGGAAAAAAAAGTCTTGATAGGCTGTAGGACATCACCAGATTGGCACTGCCTTTAAAAGGAAAATAAAAAAACTCTGTCTGTGGACTGCAAGAAGTGAAAATAAAAAGTTGCCAGATTTGGGAAAATTCAAGTAAAGTACAGATACTTAAAAAAAACATTTAAGTACAGTACTTGAGTAAAAATACTTAGCTACTTGCCACTTGCACTTTGTCAGTTATTTTCAACTTTTTTTGAGAAACAACACACTTTTGGTAGAAAACTGACTGCAGCAAATAACATATTACCAAAAAAAAGTTGTAAAATGCTGCAAGTAGGGATGTCAAGATTATTTGGATAATAGTGATTATACAAGCCACAAAACCATCGTAAAAACAAACTTACAATAATTGTGTTTTTCCTTCTACAGAAACAAGGGCTTGGTAATATTTAAGTTTCAGTTTTGGCATTTTGGTTTAGTTTTTACTTTTGTTTTTATACATTTTTAGTTACAAAAGCTTGAAAAGTCGATTTGTAATTTTATGAGCCTTCTTGTGGATTTATAACTCCAAGTGCAGATAGGCTTTTGGAAAATATTGCCACAGCAGGATCTTTAATAATAGATATTGGCTAAAAAGCAAATAAATAATTACCAAAAATGTATAAAAAAATAAAGTGACATCATAAAATCAATCTCATAATCCAGTAAAAGGGACGTTTTTGACAATGAGAATGGAAGAAAACAAAAGATTTTACTGTTGTTTGGTCCTGACAAGTGTAATTGTGATATTTTGTCTATCAATAATTGTAATTTGTCTATCAAGAATCAATAATTTTAGGATCAGTTGTTCACTCAGGACTTTTCAAATTATTAAATTCTATAAGATTAAATGCGTTTGCTCAAACTATACATTTTTCAACTGCTGGTTTCCATGGAGACATTACTGCATTGTTAAGTTTCTTGTAAATATGATTGAATACTTTACATTTGCACCACAAACTGAAAGTCAGTGAGCAGCAGGACATGTTTGTAGCCACGCGCAGCCCTTTACGACCCATTAAACCTTTTAATCTGATCCAAATCGAGTAAACAGGGGTCAGTCTGTGCTGTGTTTTGACCAAAATAAACAAATTACACTTACCTAAGAGTTAAAAGTCAGGTCAGTGGGCTCCATCCTGTAACTGTGTAATGTTATTAGTAAAGTAAAGTGAATGAAAGTAGGTTAACTGTGAGTCAGGGGTTGAAGAATCAGTTTGAAAGTGTGTGGACTGCAGTCAGTGTGTTGTGGGTGATCAAAGAAGTATCTCATTGTAGTACTGTATCTTATAATCAAAAAGTACACTGCTTTACTGACCTCTAGTGGTTAATTGTTTGAAAGTGAAAATATTGTTAAGGTCTAATTGAAAGTCCTGTCAGTAGAGTTCAATGGCATTTTGTATAACATACTGTATTTTCAGGACAAATGAACATTAATTCCTTGATTTATGTATATGTCTGTAATCATGGAGAAATAATAGTTTTGTTTTGAATGGCATTACGGTTTTTCTTAATGGCTTTGACACATTTGTCTATTCTAAAAGTCAATTTTGGCATGAACTAAATTAAGCTTTATATTCAAAACAGTAAAATTTTCCCCAGAAAAGCAAGTTTTACCATCAAAGCTCTCACACATTCCTCGGCTGTTCTCATGTGTTTTATCAGTCATTTGACTTTACAGATCAGAAGATTTAGTCCTGATCTCAGAGACAAAGTTCAGTCTGTCATCAGGATTCACACTGATTTTGTATTGGAGTTGTGTTTTTTTATCTAAAATCTGCCATATTTGTAACATACATTTAGCCTTATTTTAACTGTTTTATATATTTTATCAAAAATATTTACAGATTGGCAAATGTTTTGACCACCTCAGCCTTCGTTCAGATAAAAGTTTGAAACAAGTGATCAAAATAAACCAAGTTTCAAAAAGTGTGTCAAAGCGATTGAGAAATACAGAAAAAAACAGGCCTACATTTCTACTGTCTGTGTTTTCTGCTCAGATCATTGTCCTGTTTGATCTAGATTTTTTTATATTTTTAGATCTTTCTGCACATGTGATTTTGGATTTTGCTGAGTTGTGTGAGTTTGTAGATAAAAACTAATGACAGAAGTCGTTTTTCATGTGTGAAGCGGTCTGTTGTGTTGGAGAAACAAACTAAACTCATAGAACATGTGAGTTTATAAATAAGAACTGTTTGAGCTGTTCTGAGAGTATGAAAACTGTGTGAATGAATGAAAATTGTTGCAAAGTTCTACCCCACAGCCTTTGTTCAGATAAAAGTTTGAATCAAAGAGAAAAATAAACTAAACTGTAGTAATGTATCACCAAACAAACAAGAGGTCATATTACAAAAGTCATAATTAAAGCTTGTAACATACATACCACACCAAATATAAGGCCAAAGAAAGCACAACAGTGTCTCTAAAACAATCTGAAAGGCTTATGTATGTGAACATTCACTAGCTGACGTGGCATCCGCTCTCCCTTCACATGATCTCAGATGTATGAGCATGAATGGACAGGAGGAATGTGCTTTGTTGAGGTTAGCCCCCTGCAGCTGAACCTGTGTCTGCCGGTGACAATGCAGAGCCGCAGTGATGCAGGACGGAGCGTTACATGTCTGGGGCTGTGCTCGGGTGTTTCGTCTGTCTTGTAGAGCTCTGAACTGACAATGGCATAACATTACACACAGACAAAAAAAAAAAAAAAAAACACACAGGAGGTGAGGGGTGGACCTGGTGTCTGAGGGATCTCTGGAGAAACTACTGGATGGGATGTTTAAGACAAAAAAAGAAAAAGGTTATGTTAGATTTTGGTCGGTAACATAGTGAAGCCAATCTTTAAGTTAGTTCTAAACCTTCTTGGTAGTGTTGTTTTTTCTGATTCAACTGTATTTTACGAATCATATTATGTGGAGAAGTGTATCGAATCAAATCACTTCAATTATAAAGCACTTTTCATACATAAAGTGCTTTAACCCCTTAAGGTACAAGTACTCCCACCTTTTCCTATATTTCAATTTTGCTAGTTTTCTCAATAAATAAACTAACTTCTGTATATTTAGGAAAAAAAGTTAGTTAGTGGATGTACCCTCTTAGTTACAGTTAAATCAGCCATTGTAAATGACTCTGTGCCTTTTAATGAGCTTTATTCTAACTTCTAACATATTTTACGTCCCTAAAACTCTTTTTTTGTTACATTACTTCACATTTTGATGACGAACTGTCAAACACAGTTTGCCAAATTAGTGTTATTCTGGACACAACTACCAGGTTTACTTTTTTTTTTTTTTTACCAAGAGTGTTTATAAGTGAAAAAAAGTTGGGTTTTCATGGGTAAAAACATTCAGCTATGTTCAAAGTAATTTCTCATCTTTGAACATTGCTGAACACTTAGGTTTTATTAGGAAATACTTAAGCAAGATCGACAGAGTCCATGACAAGGTATAGGAAGCAGAGGTTACACGGAGCTAGTTTGTGGTCTTCCTAAACAGTTTTCTTATAATGTCCTTTCTCCTTTTCCAAAACCATGTTTCTTGATCAGCTGTCCGCTCTCCATCATCTATAGGACCTGTTTAGCTCAGGACTGTGTTTCTTAGAATATTTAGAGAGTATAGCTTTCTGTAGGCACAAGCAAAACAGCCTTCTAAAAACACATGTTATTTTAAGTGTATAATGTTGAAATTTCCACCAACACTTGTATTCAACCACTGCATCTTCAGAGCAGAACCAGCATAGAAAACAAAATCGAGAAATAATAAAAGCAATAGGTCTGTATGTTGGGTCAGTCTATTGTTGTTGATGTATCAGGCTATTATTATTGTGGTTTTGGAGTTTAAATTCTTTCTTTTTTTTTTTTTTTTTTTTTTTTTTTTTTGGCCTTGTCCAGCAACAAATGTAACATGCTTGTGGATG
This sequence comes from Mugilogobius chulae, assembly GCA_038363315.1. Taxonomy (NCBI): domain Eukaryota; kingdom Metazoa; phylum Chordata; class Actinopteri; order Gobiiformes; family Gobiidae; genus Mugilogobius; species Mugilogobius chulae. The sequence goes on along the minus strand of CM076412.1, from coordinate 40,371,800 downwards.
ATGTTCAATAAGCATATCTATGTCATTTAATTCATAGCTAGAGAACAATTATGTAAAGCCCTGTGCTTCTGTTTGTTGAAAACTCAGAAACTATGTGGGCTATGAGTCTAATGCCATAGCTTTATTGTAAGCAAACTACGGCGCAAGACCGAACACCCACAAAGCACCACCAACTTAAACATTTAGCCTAACTTTAATACAAATATTACAGACACATAGTGCATTCATAAATTGCAAGGGTTCTCACAAATCAACAAAAGAGCTTTGTAACTGGTTGGGAAGTATTTTGACTTCAGTGGTACAGTTTAGAGTGGTTCAAGTGGTTGGGAATACATTTTTGCATGCATTATTCTCTTTAAAAATTTAGTAATATTTGCATAATATGTGCAGGTGCATTCAGTCTGACCTCACTATAACCTGGCCTGTCCTGGAAGTAAAGAAAAATGCAGCTTGATTATTCTCTTGAGTCAGTTCAAAGGCCGCTCTTCTCTTCCCAGGCTGGACCAGGTCAGTGTGTGCCAGGACAGACAGCAGAGGTCAAACACCTGTCAGCTCCTCCGCTAAACATGATCACATTCCACAGTCTCTGCTCTGTGGAGGGAAATTCACAGAGGAAGTTAGAGAATGAAACGGTATACTGCTTACCTGTGTCTCCGTCAACACACTGTCAGAGATACAACACTGATACTTTGGTTCTCGTGTTACCCTGGCTATTTTACATTCAGGCTGTATTTACTCTTTGGATAGGATATTGTATAGTTTTCATTTAATTGGGTTATATTTTAGGGACGTAATATGAAAAATCTACTTGAATTAGTTTTTAATTTAGTTCATTGAAGATTCTCGACATTTTTATTAGGTAGTTTGCTGTGATAGTCCTTGTGGTAAAAACAGTATTTGTCAAAGTAAAACTGCAGTGTGGGAAAAATACAAATAAAAGCTGAGGGAATACATCAAATGTGCTTCAAAAGCAAAAAAAAATGCTAACCAAGATATGCTATTATTATTGCGTTGGTTGCTATGGTAGCAAATGTTTACATAAATCTAAGTCTGGGTAAGGTTAAGATCATGGTTAGGTTTAGGAAGAAATTTGGTTCAGTTTATGGCTTTGGAAATGATATGCTAACCAAGTCATGGCATAATTGTGTTGAGAATGAAAAAAAAAAAAAAAACTTTTTAAAGCAGCCTTAAAAATGCAGAAATAAGGTGCACAAAACTGACACTTTTATGCATTTAACCTATTGCTTCCTCCTCAAAAACACAGCTGTATTTCTGTCTGCAAGATATTATTCTTTCCCCTCTGAGCCTCAGAATTTCCCAGATCTATATCTCTGAGATTATAATCATCAGCCATGTTCTCTTTGGGCCGCTTATGTTAATGATGGTGAGCGTTTCCACTGCAGGTCGTGGCTCCCGAGGGTCTGTGCCGTACTGTGCCGCCCCGACTATGGAAACAGCACTACCCAGACTCACTTTAAGCATTTCTGCATTTTCAAATCTTTTGTTTTCAAGACAAAACCAACTACCTGCCTCCGTGTATGATCCTCCCTCAACACCACTGCTGGACCACCCCTATGGGCTTATTCTACTAAAAACACCAGTACAACATGAGTGAGTATCTGTGAACCTGTGGGAGAGGGAGGCAGAAGAATTATGTCCTCAAATGTTCTGTGTACATCCAGAAAGCCCCTCAAACACATTGAGCAGAGGTTTGACAGAGCACCACATGTAAACAACACACTGTACTGAAACAGATTGTATCAGAGGCATGATGGTCCCAGCTGTGACCTTTGTTTAAACACAAAAGTTGAGGTCAAAAATGAAAGATGGTGCCACAGATTACAATGAGCATGCATGGTGTTTTGTTATGTGTTGAGCTGAAAATGATGTCAACAATGTAACTGGATCTGTCAGCCTCCAAACAAAGGCTTCTCTGTCAAAAACAAAGAGTCCAACTTATTTTTATACATTTTGTGTCATTCCTAAATTTACTTATTTTGGGACAAATATCTCATGTTTTGTCATCCTTTGTATTATTCTTTATTTACAATGACCGTATCCATGGTTTAGTCCAGGGGTCTCCAACCTTTTTCGCCATGAGAGCTGCTTTTGCAAAAGAATACTAGACTTTTAGTGATGACTAAAATTTAAGTTAACTGTGGCATAGTTAAGAGACCTATATGAAAATGTAGCCAATATCTATTTAGAAGGGGACACAATTAGGCATCTAAAAATACATTTATATACAGGCATGTAATAAATACAATTTGAGAAAGAAAATATATTGTAGGATTCTAAAAATCATTTGTCGAGCTACTTGGAAGGTGGTGGCGAGCTGCAGGTTGGAGATCACTGATTTAGTGTCATTTTTGTCTTAATTTAAACTTGTATATAACCAAGTCCTGCCCTAAATTAGATCTGAAATCATCTGGTAGAAAGCCAGGTATTATCTTGGGTAGGATCTACGTAGTTTGAAAAGCTGCTTTAAAAAGCAAAAAAAGGAAGCAAAAACTAAAAATAATGTCTTCAATAACTTAGTCAGGTGTGTTGTCATGTGTCTGCTATGGTTCTGTCTATACTGATAAAGATTTATTAGTTGCGGTTTGCCTCTGGACAAGTAAAATACATATCTAACCACAATGCATTATGTTTTTCTTTTATTATTATTCAAAGACTTTGTGCTAAGCTAAGACAACACTGCAAACTGTTAAGCCTATATTTAAATAATAGAACATGTGAAAGGCACATTTACTGGCAGAGCGTAAATAAGAATGCTACATGTCGCCCTCATTAGCAGTTGCTCGACACAGAAGTTGTTTTGCTTCTCCAGATTAAAAGTCTTCAATATGAAAACTCAGAGATTCAGCTTTCTTTTTGGCCCAGTTTAAGCTGGACAAATATCAAATCCAGCTGTTGGCACAAGAGAGCACTAGTCACATGGTGCCACCTGCTGTTCAGAGGAGATTACTGCAAGCGTCCAGATCTCAGCCATGTCTAATAGCTTAGTGACACCTTGTGGAATTACATAGTCATTACACTGAAAAGAATCTCAGAAAATAAGATAACCAAACATCATTTAATAAATGACTTAAAAATACAAAATAAACATCTGTGCAAAAATGTTCAGACAAATACAAAGACAAGGCCTCTCTGGATCGAAAGGAATACTCTTGTAAACCTTTGCGGTGAAAACAAATGAGTCAACAAACTATTATAAAGGGACATTTTGAACCAATTGAAATAGTTGAGCTACTGTGTATTTGTTTCACAGCCTTGTATCCAAGTGGTTTTCACACTATAGTCCTCCTTATCATGAAGAGAAGAGGGTCGTCATCATCATCATGATCATTATCAACTTTAGGTAGCTCAACTTGTATACACAACAGACAATTTCTGAAATATAACAGAAACAAACAATCCAATGACTTTAAACTCTCAAAATATATACTGAATTATGAAATACACATACAGTAACTCTACTGTATTGTTTACAGTATTCAAATTGATCTTAAGGAGTTATTTGTGTTGAAAATAGTACTAAACATTTAGTTTGTAAGTGTCCAAATGAGACAATCGAGCAAGGCACGGAAAGGGCGCTTAATGTTGATACTAAATAAGCCCAAAGACTGCATACTTTACGAATTAAATAAACGTACATTTTTAGGATTAATTAGGTTTAAAATCCTGAAAACCTTACACTATTAGAAGATATGGAAGTCCATTTGATTGTAACACATACCTGCTTCACATAAGCGCCTCTTTTTTGGGCATGCGGAATAAATTAAATACATTTCAAAGGTTCATTAAAAAACAAAAATCCCTAGCACAAAATAAACATTTTAGGTAGTACATGTTCTTGATCTTTTTCCACATGAGCAAATTAAGATCCTTCCTTTTTTTTTTTACCGTGGAAAACTCAATTGAAGAAAAAAAATTCAAATACACTTTTTGAAAAAATAATATTGGATTGCAGGTGATGTCCAATGTCCAAGGTGATGACTTGTTGGCGATGCCTGAGAAGGCTGTTTCAGCTCTGAGCCACACCAGAGCACAAGAACATACTGTAGGTACATAAAGGATTGTACATCCAAGCATAAATGTCCAACACTTCAGCTGTGTCTATCTGTACATTTCCAAAACATTCAGTTGTCATGTCTGAGAGAAATGTGCTAAGTGACAGCACGTTTTAACCACCTTCTGTATTGTCTTGTAACATGGCAGGTGAAAATCCTTGAAGAAAATTGGCAGTGTCTGGTCAATAAATCTCAATGGGGTAAATCAGGAGGTTATCAAATATTACATTTCATACAATACAACATTCTTTTGAATATATACTTATGCATTCCATTCTCAGGTTCATTGGAGCCATATGTACCATATTTACAGAGGTTAAATACACTGTTGAGACCAAGGCAGTGAGTGTCCACACACTGTTAGTGTTCCTGTGTGTTCCTGGTCCCAGAGTAAAAATGAGTCCTCCCTCTGTGTGAGTCTACAGGTCTGCTGTGATCACATTGTCGTTGTACATGATTATGTCTGAGTCTCCAGAAAGCAGCGCAGATGTTTGTGTGTGGTCCAGCTGTCCTACTGTCTTTTGGGATACTTGTCCGTACATTTGCGGAGGCCCCCCGCTGCCCGGCATGATGCAGTGGGACAGTAGAGGTGTGTTGGCGTCATGGTTGGAGCCAGTGGTGGATGGGACTCCGCTCACGTGGCCTGTGCTGGTGGAGCCGCTGGCACTGCTCGGAGAACGACTCTTTGGAGGGGGCAGGTGGTGTTGGATCACTCTGGGCGGGGCAGGTGGGGCAAAGTGAGCAGGAAAAGCTGCATATCCTGGGGGGATGGGGTATCCATTGACAGGGATGAAGCGCTGATGAGTTTGGGGCACTGCCATGGGAGTCCAGGCCTGTATAGGAGCCATCTGTCCTGGGGCAGGGATGGCCTGGGCGGGGTACAGGAAGGCCCCTGGAGCTGCAGCATACCGAGGGTTACTCAGATTACTCACAGGGCTGGCACTCAAAGAGGTGGTTTGTGTGGTGGCATTCCCCCCTCCACCAGAGGGCGTACTAGAGCTGGCATGAGAGGAAAGACCCTCCCAGGCTCTAAGTCGAGCATGAATGTCCTTAAAACGAGGGCGCCGTGCTGGTCCCTCCTGCCAACACTCTGTCATGAGACCATAAAACCTGGGGGCACAATTCACACATTAAATAACAATAATTACCAAATGTAAAGCAGCATGACCATAGAGTTTAAGTGTAATAGACCATACCTTGGTGGACAGTCCTCTGGACATGGCAGCAGCTGCCTTTTCCTCACCATCTCCATCACTTCTTGGTTGGAGAAGCCATAGTAGGGCTGCAGGCCATAGCTGAAGACCTCCCAAAGCACCACCCCAAAGGACCATATGTCCGACTCAGTGGTGAACTTGCCATAGGCGATGGCCTCAGGGGGCATCCAGCGGATGGGCAGCAGGGTCTTGGGCTGGATGAGATAATAGTCTGATGAGTAGATCTCTCTAGACAGACCCAGGTCTGAGATCTTTACATGGAGCTGTTCTCCAACAAGGATGTTCCGAGCTGCAAGGTCCTTGTGAACAAAGGAATGGCTTGACAGGTACTCCATCCCTGCAGCCACCTGGGAGAAAAATATGATGTGTTTATGTTTATAGTGTTTATTATGTGGGTCTATCTGATGTAAACTGATTCTACCTGTGAAGCCATATGTAAGAAATCTCCATGATCCAGACTGGACTTGACAGTCCCATCCTCGTCGCTGCTGCAGCCCACGTCAGAGTGAGGCGAGCGCATGATGAGGAACTCATGGAGGTCTCCCTGAGGCAGAAACTCAAAGAGCATACAGACTGGCTGCTCCTGCGTCACCACCCCCAGAAGACACACCATGTTTGGGTGCTGCAGCTCGGTCAACACGGATGCCTCCTGTGGTAAAAGCACAATTTTAATTGGAATTTCTATTGGTCAAGAATCTTAGAGGAGTCTTCATTTTCTCTCAATTAAAGATCAAAATATATTTGAATATACAGTAAGCTTGGCTTTATTCTAATATGCTAATATATTGAGAATAGTTTATCATGTCAATATAGAACAGATATTATACAAATGAAACAACTCAAAGACCAAACTTTACCTTCTGAAACTCCCCCACTGCTGCACATTGGACACATCTTTGAGAGTCTTTATGGCCACAAGCTGGGCCTGGTCCATGCCAGGGAGGTACAGGTGACCCTTGTACACTTTACCCAGGGGCAGTCTCCAAGCTCCTCCATAAAGCGCACAGCAGACAGAGGCAGCTCTTTGGCTTTACTCTGTAAAGAATGAAATTGTATTTGCATTGTGAATGTTCAGCTTAACATACCCTTGAAATAAACCAAAATAGTTATTAAGATAAATGTGTACAATGTGAGAGTAAAGGAGGAGATAAAAGGTGAGAAGAGGTTGGCAGAGATGTATAAATTCCATGAAATGTATGCGATGATGAATAATGAAATTCCAAAGTGAGCTGGCGGCAGACGTGAGCTGTAAGATCTCAGAGGGGGGTACGGAGTGTGTGTGGTGGGGAGAGGAACGTTATGACCTGCTGTGCTTATGAAAGAGGCAGATGTTTTTGGTTAAGTTGCACTTCTTTCCTGAATCTCCACACCCAAACTTTTAGTTCCTCCTTAGCCTGTAAAAGTCTTTGTAGTGGGCACATGAAACGACCTATGGGACATCCGGAAGGTTATGGAGTGCATTAGTTGATAGACTCAACATAAGAAAACAAGGCGAGGACATAAACTTGTGGTTTTTGATAGATTTTCTGGTGGTGATCAGTGTTGCTTCGAAGTGATAGATAATTAGTTTGTTTGTTTTTTGTAACACAGTAATCTAATATCACAGTTTAAAATGGAGAAGTAGATCAGACAGTGTCAAGAGACTCCACTCTACTTTCAGTCCTCTTTCTGACTGAAATACAGCTGTCCCAACCCAGTGCACAGTGGCAGAGTGGCTGGCACTCTCGACTCACAGCAAGCAGGCTGCATGTTTCTCCTCATGGCTAGGTGGGTTTCCAGCCCTGGGCACTTCGGTTTAACCACCAATCCAAACATGTTCCGGACCCAGCCATCTTCATTAGCTTGTCTAGCTTTGTCCTCTCTCAGATACAGTGTCAGTGTCTCTCCTCATAGTCAGAAGGTTGCCCTGTGTCTAGGGTGAGTTTTCTCCAGGCACTCCGGCTGTCCTCACCAAGCAAAACATGCTCCATAGAGAATATCCTCTTGTTAAGGTAGTTCTTCTGACCAAGCCTTGCAAGAACATGGCAGAATATTAATATTTAAATTTTAATAAATAATAAACACAGCCTAAGATCTTTAATGCGCTCAATGGATCCACCTGGCATCATCAATATATTACAGTTTTTCCTCACTATTGGCACAACCTGGATTCTTTTCTAAGGGTATCCAGATCTATCAATTTCAAGTATTCAGTTCTTATTATTTACTGTATATGTCAGCCTTAATGCAATAAAAATGAGAAGAAGCAATTCAACTACATTGGCATGATCTTTTTAGGTCATACATTCTATTCACCAGTTAAAATGATGTGAGCGTTCTCGTAAATGTACTTAGTCATGCACATGTCAGCATTTTCCAGATTTGGTTGGACGGATTCAGTTTAATGGCATCTATTCTGATAACATAATGAAGAAATGATTCATTGGTCATTTTCCAAATCTCCCAACACAAAAATTTGAACAAAAAGAGGGTTACTTATTTTGGTGCATACTGTGCTGTACTGCCATAAAAGACTGCAAACAAGAACAAATAGGATGCAACAGAATTGGAAAGATTCAGATAAGCACATAGTAACGGAGTAAAACTATGTGGGTGCAAAAACAGCATGCATCATAATTGTTATGGAACAACTTTGTAAACCTGAACAATCGCTTTAATAGCTGTGGAAAACCAAAGAACTTTTAAATGCAAACCATATTTCATGACTTAGTTGTCCATGGAGACCAGTTTAAACAGCACTTTATGATCCCCAAACTGCTGGTTTGACACCGAGGAAGCTTTGATCTGTTATGAAGTCAACTCTTTACAGATACAAGGTCGTAATCCAAGCAGAGCCCACAGAGAGGCTCCCTTTCGAGGTCGGCGAAACATATTTTCCATTCCAAGACAACAAAATAAAGCAGAGATATTAATGCCTTTTGACGCTTCAGTGACAGTCTGTGGCGTGTGATGGTAACACTATCCATGTTACCTTGAGAGAACGGAGCCTGTTTTTATGTCTAGATAAACAGCAGAGCATGACCTTGAAGGGAAATCTGATAGGAACCCAAGTGTTGAGCTATGCATTGGCTGGAAGATATGTACATTATATTGGAATACTGTAAGAAAAAGTGAGATGGATGGAGTGGCAAGAGACGAGAGGTGAAGCAGACAGAAGCAAAGGTGCATAAACAAAAAACAGATGAACATCCAGGGTTTACAGTAGTTTGATGATAGAAATCTGAAACAATTTAATGTGATCGACTGTACAACTGGGGTCACTGCTGAAAAATCTGTATCATTAAAAAAAAGCTGCACAGAATGACATGAATTATTTAATTTACATGTAATTTTTATTACATGCGCTTGCATAGCTTGAAAGCACCTTTAGGCCCTTCATTCTATCCACAGATTTGACTTGACATAGACTTACACAACTATTACTGCAAAAACGGTACTGTATTTAGGGATCTATTGTTTTTGTAGTCAATCAAAAATGCTTAATCAACTAATAATTTTACAGTTTGTAGATTCTCTTAGTAAATCTACAGAAATGAGAAGGAACAGGGGTAGCACTTTAAAAGACCTCCACGGTACCTACCAGTTAAGTACCGTGTCAGTTACTAGTAACTAACAGTGACACTTACTAGTACTTATTCTGGTACTTACTGTGGTACTTACACTGGTACCTAGAGTGGTACTTGTACCAGCAGTTACTGGTACATACCACTGGTAGTTACTGTGGTACTTACTGTGGTACTTACACTGGTACCTACAGTGGTACTTTGAGTGGTACTTGTACCAGCAGTTACTGGTACATACCACTGGTAGTTACTGGTACTTACTGTGGTACTTACACTGGTACCTAGAGTGGTACTTTGAGTGGTACTTGTACCAGCAGTTACTGGTACATACCACTGGTAGTTACTGGTACTTACTGTGGTACTTACACTGGTACCTACAGTGGTACTTGTACCACCAGTATTGGCATGCTGGTATGATCGTGGCCATACCAGAATGCCAAAGCCTGATCCCGTCAGATCTCAGAAGCTAAGCAGGATTGGGCCTGGGCAGTACTCGGATGGGAAACCACAGAAGAACCTCAGGTGCCACAGTGGGGCAACTTCAGTGGTACTTACTACAGTAGTTGACAGTCAACTACTGTAGTAAGTACCACTGAAGTACCAGTATGTGTCACTTTAGAACAGGTCCCGTTGTTACTAGTACTTAACTGTCAACTACTGTAGTAAGTGCCACTGAAGTACCAGTATGTGTCACTTTAGAACAGGTCCCGTTGTTACTAGTAGTTGACAGTCAACTACTGTAGTAAGTACCACTCAAGTACCAGTATGTGTCACTTTAGAACAGGTCCCGTTGTTACTAGTAGTTGACAGTCAACTACTGTAGTAAGTACCACTCAAGTACCAGTATGTGTCACTTTAGAACAGGTCCCGTTGTTACTAGTAGTTGACTGGTCAACTACTGTAGTAAGTACCACTAAGTACCAGTATGTGTCACTTTAGAACAGGTCCCTTGTTACTAGTAGTTGACGTCAACTACTGTAGTAAGTACCACTCAAGTACCAGTATGTGTCACTTTAGAACAGGTCCCGTTGTTACTAGTAGTTGAACTGGTCAACTACTGTAGTAAGTACCACTCAAGTACCAGTATGTGTCACTTTAGAACAGGTCCCGTTGTTACCAGTAGTTGACTGTCAACTACTGTAATAAGTACCATTGTAGTACCACTATTTACCATTATGTATCATGGTATTTATCAATAAATGTTGGAATTAAGCTAAGATTGTTGTAAATTGTTTTCTGCTGTTTTGTTTACTGAAACAAATAATTACATTGGTATTTGTCAATACCCAATATTGTTGTGACATAAATAAAGACAGTGGTGTTTTTTAACATTTGCATTTTGTTGTTATTCATAATTTATAAGTTCTACTTTTTTAATTTAGTACCAATTATACCACCACTGAAACATATGTGTGTGCCACAGATTATTAAAAGTGGTAAGTGTACTAATAGTTACCACTGTAAGTACCAGTCACTGCTGACACAAGTACCACCTTAAGTACCAGTGTAAGTACTACAGTAAGTATCACAGTAAGTACCAGTAACTATCAGTGTTATGTACCAGTAACTGCTGGTAAAATACCACTGTAGTACCATGTAAGTACCAGTGTAAGTAACATAAGTATCACAGTAAGTACCAGTAAGTACCAGTGGTATGTGCCAGTAACTGCTGGTACAAGTACCACTCAAAGTTCCACTGTAGGTACCGGTGTAAGTACCACAGTAAGTACCACAGTAACTACCAGTGGTTGTTACCAGTAACTGTTGGTACAAGTTCCACTCAAAGTACCACTGTAGGTACCAGTGTAAGTACCACAGTAAGTACCAGTAACTACCAGTGGTATGTACCAGTAACTGCTGGTACAAGTACCACTCAAAGTACCACTCTAGGTACCAGTGTAAGTACCACAGTAAGTTCCAGAGTAAGTACTAGTAAGTGTCACTGTTAGTTACTAGTAACTGACACAGTACTTAACTGGTAGGTACCGTGGAGGTCTTTTAAAGTGCTACCGGTACAGGGAGTTTGTGTGCTGAATATTTCTGAGATAAATTGTTGTTTTATTGTATAAACCTTTTGAGTTGCTTAGGTCTAAATCTTCTTTGGTGGGCCAAAATTAGCGATTATTTTTAGCACCACAGTCTAAACCTTGTCAGATAAAAATATTGAATAGTTTTGCAAGGTTATGTCTCTCCCCCTTTTAGTCTACCGTAATTTCTGGCCTATAAGCGCTACTTTTTTCTCAAGCTTTGTACACTGTGCTTATAAGCAATGCAGCAAATTCTAGATTTATAGACTTACTATTAACAAGTGCGGCTTATATATGTACTTTATCATTTTTCTTACTTAAATCTAGTGGGTGCGGCTTATATTCAGGTGCGCTCAATAGGCAGAAATTACAGTAATTGGCTGACGGAGCAGATTTTTAGTCAACCAAGATTTTCTTCGGTCAACAACAGCCTTAGAGCAACAAAAAATAAATAAATAAATGTTGCTTATGCACAATAAACAAGCAAAACAAAAATGTAATAAAAAACGCACAAAAGTTGGAAAAACTTTACACTTAAACTCCACATTAAAGGAACTTTGTTTGATAAAAAACAAACAAACAAACAATAAAATATCTTAAAATCTGTTATAATCAGTTACCTCTAGCTCAGCTATCTTGTTTATGTATCTGTTCAGGTGGAAAGTAGTTTGCTGTGTCCTGTCTCTGTCTAATCATGTTCCACTCGTTCACTCTAGTTGTTCCACTCTTAGTTTGTCTGTTTTTGTGGTTAGCATTGTGGTCATTAGCATACCAGTTAAAAAATAATAAAATAAAACACGTCATGATAAACGCATTATGTAAGTGAACAAAATGTGACTATTTATGTTTTTTTTATTGGGTAGACTAGAGTCTCTTTAAGAAAAAAAAAAATCAATTAAACTATTTTTCTAGTGAGTCGTGTAAGAAACTATTATTATTATTACTTTTTTAAAATCACCGTCAACATAGAGATTTTAGTTCTGAGTTTTACACTTTTTCCTTAGTATTAAAATCAAGTTTGAGATGTATCGTGACAAAAAATGGGCTACATACTAGGCTGGCAGTCGTAACATTTTCATGCTCTCCCAATTGAAATCTTGGACAGTGGATCATTTTAAACTGTTGAGCTAAATATTGGCTCGCAAACCTTGATATTACAAAGGTGTTCCGTTAAAGTGAAGTTTTCCCGAGTTAAGCTGATGAAAACAGGCAAAAGTGAGATGGATGAAGTGGCAGAAGGGGAGAGCCGAGCGAGCGAAGGTGTAAACAAAAGTGCAGCTGAACATTCCTGGATCCACGGGGGTTTGATGATAGAGATCTGTGGACGGGCTTCCAGAGGTCATATCCAGAGAAAACAGTAAAGCTGAGCGTGCTGTAACTTATCCCACATGACACACTTAAAGACGTATGCGCTAGCTTATGTCGCTATTTTGATTCCGGACGACGATGACTTTGAAACACAAGGGGTCTGAGTGTGGAGAGAGAGAGCGGCAGGTAAATGTACTGATGTTTGGGTATCGTTAAAAAGGACAAGATGTCAGAGTTTATGTTTTAACAATATACAAAAAAGTGAAAGAGTTATGTATGGGGTCAAGCTAAAAAAAAAACGATAGATGAAAGATACTGATAGATGAAGGCCGAACTCTCTGTATCGGATTTTTTATAAACATTTTCTAAGGAAAACTGGTTTAAATATCATGACATCAGATTTTAAAGCTATAGATTTGAAAAAGTAATAGTCTGAGATTGATGCAAGAAAACCTTTATTTCTTCCCACAAAAGGAAAGAGCAGGAGTGTCAAACTGGGGCCGAATTGAACAAAGTTAGAGTTGGTCGAGGGCCGCATTATAAAATATATTCAAATATGACAATTGTGTTCATGTTTATATTGAACTACATGACATTATTTTGAATTGTTTATTGTCCAGAGTGTCATCCAAGGACATTTTGGAACAAATTGTGCGCAATTTGCTGCATTCCAGTGCATTTTAGAGGTTTATTTCCATAGTTTATTTTTCTATTCTGACCTATGTGGCTCCTCTTTTGCACTTCATACACAGGACAGAGCTGGACAGCAGTGTATTATGGGAACTGTAGCTCAAATTGTTACAAGCTTTTATCAGAGGGCCACTATTAATCATACAATAGTCAAAAATCCTCCTGGGGACCACATAAAATCATCTTGTAAAAAAAAAAGCAAAAAGATGGCAATTGTACAGTATTTTTTTTTTTTCTCACATAGAATGCAATAAACCGATTTAGTTTTAGATGAATAACAATGTTGCCTCAAAAAATCAGTTTTTCAATTGTGCTTCAATATTTTTCTGCAACCTCAGAGTAGAATAACTTATAAAAGGTCTAACTAACAAAAATAACCAAATTTAATTATACTGTTTAAGTTGATGCTGAAAAGAGTTGGAAATGAAATCTAATATACACTGTTCACTTGTTTCCACCCCATCCACTTTTATAGCAGTGCACTTCCTGTTTAGCTCTACTAAGGGAGCGAACATGTGAGCTTGTATGTCTTGCCAGGCAATCTAAAATAAATGTAATTACATTAAATAAATACCAAATTCTACAAGACCTAGGCTTTTAAAGAAGATACAGCATGTATATGGAATGACCCCAACATTTGCTGTTTGATTGCAGCGAATCAAACGTAGGCTAACCACAGCTAAACCGAAAGCACGCTGCCAAGAAAAGTGGGCAGAGTGTGGAATATGGTAAATAACTGTTTCTAGGGAACAACTCTTGTGGTTCTGCTGCTGTCTTAGCAGGTTAAATCCTGGTTAAATCAAAGTAAAAAACTAAAAGATGCCCTTTAAATGTATATTAAGAGTGTGTCAGTGTTGTAATGCAGTTATGTTGCTACCAACCTTCGGCTTGAACTGCGTTGTGAGCATGGACATCTCCACATTTTGCCCCGCACAGGTTTAGGTTGGCGAGGGGGAGGCGGTCTGGAGGTCTTCTGGTTGTTTCGACAAACACAGATGAAGAAAAACAACAGCGCAATGGCCAGTGGGATGGAAACACTGGGAATGAGGATCCACAGAATCTCCATACTGCCACTGCTGGACTTCTCCTTGTGATCTGAAAAAATACAATTTACAAAATTAACTCATACCCTATAATTTATTAAAAATTAAACAACTTTTTATATTGTTGGTTATTCACAGCTATGCAAGTAAATTTTAACTTAAAGGTGCAATGCATAAGAGTTTTAGTGGAAGGTCTGTGATCACCTTTTCTCTACAGAGATTTGATTTACATATAGAATGTTACACTGTATGGCTTTAAACTTAAATATCTAGGTTTGTGGAAAGTTGTCTACAAACAGCCTCAGCCTCCAGCTATACTTGTCAATTTTCTCACCACAGATGGGGATGTCGCATAGCTCCATGCGGACCCTCTCGTCCAGGGTGAAACACCAGGGGGCCTCGTGCTTGTTCCCAGGGTTACGACAGTAGGAGTGTCCCCCGTTGAGCTCTGGATATCGGACCGCCAGGAAAGTGTGACTGTGGGGATACTGTGAGTTCCAGGGCTGACATTGCCGTCCAGATTTGGTCATGCTCACTGTGCCGCGGTAATCCGACCCACTGCTGTTGTAGCACTTGTGGTCTGTAACAAGAAAATCAAACATCCCATAAGTATGCTACGTGCATTTTATTCGAGAGGTTTATTATTGGTGTAATTCAGTAGTGCTAAAGTGTGGCCTGTGGGCAAAACGCAGCTCTCCTCTGGGGGTCTAATTTGGCCCACGAGGGGATGCTCAAGTTCGTCAGTTTTTCATTCAATTTGTGCTGATAAAAACTTTTTAAGGACAAAAAATTGGGTTTATTCTCATGTTAATAAAAGATTTTCTCGAAGAAAAACTTTTTTTTCTAAATTTGGGTTGACCCTCTACTAAGGCATATATCCCAATACTCATGTGGAATGTTGAATTTAAATGTTGAATTTAAAATATTGTGATATGATTGCACTGATACCACAGCTCATTTTGGAACCCTGGCAAACAGAAATTGAGACTAATTCCCAGTGTTGCCAGATTTTCCGACATTAATATGCGACAAGAACAATTTGTACTCCATGTTTCAGTCATTAGTGGGAATATTTTCATGGATCAAAATTCATAAGCGACGGTCAAAATTCATAAGCGACTTTCCAAATAAAGAAGCCCCAAGTTTCTGTAAAGATACAGACTTGGCAACTTTTGGAAATGTTTATCTGATCTCTCTAAAACCTTGAACAAAAATAACTTATGCTCAGACATCAAAGGCTCTGCAGAGGGTGAAAATACAAAGAATCAAAGAAGTTAAACATGGCGTTTGAAAGGGGAACTTGCACTATAACTAACACAGCCTGAAACACATAATTATGACAATTATAAGCACTATATGGCATAGGTATATCGTTGCCGCAAATGTTCTCATTTATATTGTGATAAAAATTTTAGGCCATTTATGCCCTTGACACACTTTAACGTAATACACTTTGATCGCTATACCAATGAAAAAAGTTTGGGGAAATCTGATCTTATTCCTCAAACTGTATGTCTAAGGGTAATCAAATATTTTTTCCAAGTTTCATGTTTGAGAGTTGGTTTCTCTAAGCTTCCTCAAATAAATTAAAATACTTTATCTTGACAGCAACTTTTGGAAAGCAACTAAAATGTCTGACTTATCTTTGTTCCTGCCATTTTTCATAATAATAATAGAATCAAGCCTATAAACACGCTCTATAAAACAGAGCCTTGTGTTATTCCAATAGGATAATAGCCTTACTCTTGTTGATGGGCTCTGCCATGGGAATGCCGATCCTCAGACAGTTGGCCGCCTCAGGGCTGTCAGACGCTGCCAGGTCGTCACAGTTGGGCAGCTTGAGCCTCTTTAAGATGATTGGGTTTGAGCGTGCGATGATGTATTCGGTTTTACACAGATCGTTCTCCAGAATCTCACACTCGTCTTTGCACAGGTCTCGAGGTTTGTCTGTGCCCGAGCTGCGGTCACAAGTCGGGAAGGCGAAGTGGCACAGAGACGGGATGGCGAACTGAGAGCAGCGGTCTGATAAGTGATTGGAGGTGCCGATCATGGTGAAGGCCGCTGGACAGAAGAGAGATAGGACAGTAAAGTTAAGTTTTAGGCTGCAAGTGGAAAAAGTGTAAAAGATAATCATACATACACTGTTTTAGAAATCCAAATTTGCTCTCCTAATCTCAACCTTATCCTACCAAATGGAAGAATTATAACTGAAACCACACACTTAGTTAAGTAGGCCTATGCCAATTTCACTCTTACAGTTTGGGTGACTAAGGCTCATTAAGGTCTGATCAGTTATTTTTGACTAGATTAAATTCTGTCAAGGTTTTATAAAGTTTTTATAGAGTTAAGGTAGATTGTATCTCAGCAACACAGTCTCATAAGAAAGCTTCCATTTACCACGACACAAAAACAGCGTATTATGACCACTTTTTTTGTTTGCAGCCACAAGGGGACGTTTTCTTTAGGTGAAACGGATACGTTTACCCATCAAGTTACTGAAATGGGTAAGTTTAGGTCTGGAGCTTGGGGCAGGGCAGGTTAAGATCAGGATCAGGATTTCGTTTATATTCATAAATAAGAATACGTCTTAACAACCACCATAGAAATGAACTGGAACTGCAACGCTTACCATGTTTACGCAAAACAGCCGTAAACTCATGCTAATCATATGCAATTTACATGTCCTGTAATGTCGTGATACATTTACGCTTTCTTGTGAGGCACATCTCAGACAACCAGAAGTGTTTTTCTGTCTTAACGTTTGTCTTGCTTACTTGTAAACAAGGGCAGGACAAGTTTGGGTGAGCTCTTCCCTTTGGGCAGAGCTTAGGTGCACACTGTAGCTTCTCAAGCCATTTGAGATTGAAAATTACTTTCTGAGAGAAGCCAAAACATGTTTTGTTTTGGTTTTGTCTGAACAAATTTTTTAATTCATTTAATTAACCATTCTCAGGAGGAAGTCAAAACTAACCATTAGGTCTAGAAAAAACAATAAACTCTTTAGATTTACTTAGATTTTTATCTATAATAGTCAGCAATGTCGACAACCACCCTATCATATAAACGCTGTTAAACACTTTTAATGAAGTTGGAAGAATGAAAACGATTCTTATATCACTTGCTTAAGTTGTCTTACTCCCATTGAGAAAAACAGTGAAAGGGGGAAGTTGTACGTAATTCAAAGACAATAGGAACACATTACTTCTTTAGACATCAAAGAAGTCTGCTGACAAAGTAAACTGCAGTTGTAAGTGTATGATTCATAGTGGTACTGTGTAGTTATTACAAACACATGGCTGTGAGGAGCTCGATGTGGGGGATGAGACAAGTGAATATAAAGTGGTTGGAGTTAAATTGGCTCATATCCAGATCTTCCCACAGTTTCCAATAATTCTGGATTGGGTTAAGGTGACTTTAAAGCCAAAATTGTGCATAGAAAATCTCCAGGCTATACCGTTTATGATTACCGTAATAAGCCATAGTCAGTTAAATGTGACCCATAGTCATAAATCCTAATATGTCAATGATGTTTTGTATTACACTATATAGGTTCATGACCCACATTTTGTAGATTTTATGTGACCTTAATTGGTTCAACTGCGAAAACATGCAAATTGTAGAACAAAAAATAAAGCCCATCAGTGCGGCACACAAAATTAACCTTCTATAAACCATTACTACCGGATTTTCATTCATATTCATTACTCTACAACTTCCTGGAAAAAGTTTATCAACAACAACTGAGATACAAAGATTATTTTTACCTGTGATTTGGGTCTCGATCTCGCCCTGCATCTGCAGAGAGTCCACGTAAATACTGCGGTTGCCGATAAAGCGGGCACAGGCGATTCCTCGATACGGCTGGCAGAAACCCTCCTCGTCAAAATCATCACTACAAAACAAAAACAACATACCACTGATCAGTTATACATAGGCAAAATAGTTATTAGGGAAGTGAACAAGGTCAGAAGTCAGTGGGAAAATGCTGAGCTAAACAAGAGTGGAATATGGCAAAGCAGAGAGGCACCAGTAGGGGTCAGTCTTTGCTCAAACTATACCTTGACAAATGAATGCTTGTAAATTGACTCTGTGCATATAAGCTGTTTATTTTCATATTGTCAGACTTTAGCATTAGCATTGACAGACAAACACATTGTTTTAGAAGCACACTTTGGTTCTTTAGTGAAATATTATCTTCTTTTGTAAGGTATTTAACATGTTTTCAGAGAAAATCACCAACTTCTTACTGTTCACTGCCTAATCTTTAATCTTTTAGACCGAGGCATGAAAACCTCATAGGAATGAAAGGAAACAGGAAATGAACCTGCCGGCAAGATGTTAGCATTTTTGAAAATAAATACTCTTTTAGGCTATATCACATATGATAATAGGTTTACACAATATGACATGTATTTAGAATTATCTTCATTTAAGCAGTTTTGACAAGTTCTGACTTAGTTCTAGAAACCACTATAAAAACCACAAGTTTTTCTGTGAATCACTTTCCATTATAAGCTTGACTCTATAGACAGTTGACTTTGGCATGTATGAATTGAAAGTATTAAAACATTTTTAACCCTGATTTTAAATAATTAAAAAGTAGAAAGAGCGGCCAAGTGATACATTGAGGTAAAACTACAAAATAATCATCCAAGGCTAAGATTGTGAAAATTACTTATCAACTGTTTCTGATTAAATATATAATTAACACCCATTCAAGTAAGGAAAAAACAAAAATGCTGCTTAAATTGTGTTACTTCAAAAAGTCTAGAAAAATGTAATCACATTTCTTTTTTATATTATTGCAAAATTGTATCTTAAAGAGCAGTGCATGAAATTGAAATATTCAAGGCGTTTAATAGAAAATATTTGCAATTTATTAATAGATATGTCATTTGCAGACGTTTTCATTGGGACAAATAAAAATATGTTACTCGAAAAGTCTAAGTACTGTCATTTTCACACTGTTGAGTGCGCCTGAATTTGAGCGCACCAACTAGATTAAAAAAAAAAAGAAAAGTGCATATATAGGCCTCACAGCTTTATAGCATTTAATGAGAATGCATAATTTAGTAGTATTGTTGTATAAACCAATTCAAAGCTTGTGAAAAAAGTAACTGTTCATAGACTGGAAAATACAATACTACTGGGATAAAAGTTAATCAAGTACTCCCAAACGCTGCAGTATTTATCAGGCTTTTCATATATAGTTGTGCTTTGCTTGAATCTGTTATTGAGGAGAGTCCAGGCGTCTTTCAGCCTCCCACTTCTCTCACCTCATCTACACCGGGCTACATTGCACACACAAACCACACGCTGAGAGGGGATCGCTCACACTGGAAGAGCTCACGTGCAAAAAGCAGCGCCATATGGAGACCTCCAGACCGGCGACGACCACAATTTATACTCCTGCATACATTCAGACCACGCCAGATAAACAGACATTAACATGGAGCCAGCCAGAACATGTTTGCACTGATAGAGAACGCACATGTTTTTATATGAAGAAATTAAATGAGATGGAGAATTTCTGATGAATGATTTCAAGGACACATTGTCATTTTGAGTTTTAAATCAAATGCTTTCTAATCATCATCACTGAGGTTTTTTTATGTGGAGTTTGCATGTTCTCCCCATGTTTCTTCCAGCGCACTGGTTTTCTCCTACCTAGAAAAAAGATGTCCATTAATGCTTCTCCTCACTCTTCCTTCACGACTCCTCTTCCTGGTTAAACACAAGCCAATTAATTTACCCTTTAAGTCTCAGAAAATGCTGTTCTGAATTTTCCAGATTTGTGATGTCATAAGTAGATCTTCTGTACAGTTTTAAGACCCATAAATCATCCAGATTTTCTCATCTTCTTCTAAATACAACAAAAAGCAGGAACTGATAACTGACTTTAGTCCACACTCTGTTCTACTGTGATAAAGGGAGAAGTCATTGACAATATAAGTATTTGGGTGTGGTCCTGGATCACAAACTGGGACAAATACACAGATCACATCACTAAAAAGGGTCAACAGAGATTACACTTTCTTAAAAACTGGAGTCACTTCAAAAAAACAGTTCTTCTTTTGTAGAGCGTCTTGACCTTTTGTATTATTTGCTGGTTTGGAAGAGCAACAGAAACCCCCAAAAACTGCCAGCAAAACTCAGAGCATTACATTGAACAATCTACATGGTATTTTCTTTTCTCGAGCTAAAGACAAAGTTCATAAAATACTTTCTGACCCTAAACATCCACTGTTCCTGCTCTAAACCATGGAGGTGTGCTTCTTGTATTTAGTTCTTAACTTTTCTGTGACATCTTTATTTTATTTTTTCTGGCAGGCTGTGCACAAAAAGTGAAATGTTGCCACCCGCTTGTAGCTCAAATTATGTAATATTTAAATGTTTCCTTTTCTGTTCTGTAAAACACCGTAGATCTATTTTCTGTTTTGCGCTCTATAAATAATCTTGCCTTTTTGCTGAGACTGTTTTGGGTGAGTAGTATAAGTGATTGATACATCTGATTGACCGACAGTTTTACTCCTGAAACATTAACCTTTGACTCAACACTATTTAAAGCACAACATTGGCGAACTGTTCATGCCAAATAAGCCTAAACACTCGTCTCGTGTGACAGATTTCAGGCTCTGACCAACAGAACGAATGTCTGTGACACAACCAATTATCTTATCAATAAATCTGTTGTTCTGCGATGGGTCTGGACCTCGCTGATCTGCAAAAGCTGCGAGATTGTGCTGATAGAACATTTTTAAACTACTAAGTAAATTGGGTGTTTTATTTTTTTAAGTGGATGATGAAAAACTATGAAGCTAAGGCAACTTAATAAAGAAAACATAAAATTGACTCTCGTGCTAGAATGCGGTTACCTCATCAAACACATGTTCAAAGTTGTATTTTCTTTCATTTACAAATGTTCAATAATCTTGCTTTCTCCATCTGCAAATCTCCAAATGCTTCAATTAGCCTTGTGATGTCATATTGTGGTACTTTTAACATTGACAGACAAATTATGTACACTACACTAGTGTGAGATTGAGTTGTTGTTGTTGTCTTATTTTTTGAATAGTCAAGTTTCTCCCTTTTCTTAGTTGAATTTACCACAAAAGTCTCATTTGTTGTAAAGAAAAATCAGGCAGTTCAAATAAGGCTAAAACATTAGCTGTCGCTACAATCTTAGGCTGAAATGATTCAAAGGAATCAAGTGAAGCTGTGTGGAGTTTAAAAACACAGTAGGGAAATTCTGGTATTTCCTCTTAATGACATCACAAAGTGGAACAGTGTGTTTCAGTTTGACAGAAGAATTAAGTTTTCTATAGTGTACAAGATTTTTGCTAAATAGGTTTAAATGAAAGAAAGTGCAACTTTTTATGTAATTTGATGAGGAAATGACATTGCAACATGAAAAAACCTCCATAATATATGCCCTTTAATGTTAATGAAAATTATTAAAGATTCATTACAGAATCAAGATACAAACCAATACAGACTCACCCAAACTATTTTAGCTAAAAATAAGCTTAAGCTAAGTTATTAAAAAGATTAGTGCCATATCCACCACAAATATTAAGAAATCAAACTACTTACTTCATCTAATATCTAATGTTTTGTTTATAGTTTAGTAGTTTTCTTCTATATCAACAAAGGTTGAGAAAGTGTAAATACTTTTATATGTTTCACCTACATCTTTGTCGGAAACGCCACCAACTGTGTAATGGTTGTTTTGACAAATGATTAAACTGTTGCTTTTATAGTCTTTATATTGATATTGATTATCCACCAAATAAGGTTGAAATATGGTGACAGAAAACTTCCAGTTATAAAACACTGACAAGTAAAGTGTACTGTTGATGTAAATTTGGAAGTGTTGATTCCTTTTTGGACATTTTATTTAACAAAGCCACTGTTTTTTTATTTTAAAACCATGACTATGATCATTTTATTGTCGACCAGTGACGATGAGTTAATGAATTGTTGCAGTCCTATTGATCAACATGACACTTTGGCAGTTGTAAATTTGTGAAAGTTCTCAGCAGGTTGCAAACTCCAACTTTACAAGGTGTTTATGTGGACTAATTAGCTCAATGACTTTAAAGTGATAATGAAACGCTTTTAAGGTGCAGCAGGAGGCAATAAAAGACAAAAAGTGAAGTAAAATGAACTAAACTAAACTAAAATAAATATCATAAAGAAATAAATGATAGTTAATCATCAGAAAACAAGTTTATGAAATCCCAATTGCCAGTGCAACTTCCCGTTCGTGGTGGTTAAAGCTAATGGTACCAAGAATATTATGCTTAGATAACATTTACAGATTAATTCAAGTCAAGGCTCACCAAATGTGTAATTTCTTCCTAAAATGTGGAGATCTATAATGGTAAGTGCATGTTGCGGTGTGTCTGCAAGCAGCTTCGCACCTCTTCATCAAACCGCACATTTGACGATTTTTCCGCTGGCAAAGAGCAAACGTCCCAAGGTGAAAATCTAGAGTTGGATCTGGGCTAGTAAGACAAATACGATGGTAAAAGACTTTGGTGGAACAAAAACTAGTGCAGTCATTCAAAGCAACAAAGTGTAATATAATGTCCATATAGGCCACTAGTGGGCATTTGTTCTGGACAGTGTGGGTTCAGCCACACACAGACATGAAAATGACAAGGGAACATAGACCATAGACCACAGGGAAGCTAAATCCCCACTGCTAAATTATAACTGCCGCCTGCCTCTGGGGGCTTAGCCAAAAAAGCTACAGATCCCTGTACATTTTTATTTTCCATTTATGTTCACTGGGTCTGGCTTGCTCGTATGGATGTAATATGAAGTAGGAAACTCCACATATATGCAATCATTATTTAGTAGTGAACTTTTGTTAATACTTCTAACCAGATTAAAGCAAAGTATGCTTTAGGACTTCTATAAATAGTGTATCGTAGTTAGGGCTGTAGTTGTTTAGCCGATTAATCAGTCAATGCATCTTAGTCACCAAAACTTGTATTAGTCAACTAATTCTTTGCATAGATTATGATGTTTTATATTGTAAGGGACAACAAGTAGTGATTTAGCGGAAGATTTGGGGCCTTATATCGGTTATTGAAATTGCATATCGCCCATCCCTATTTTAATGTGAATCTATTTTTACTCTTAGCGCTGCACCATCCTTTACAGAAGTATATTTTACTCACAACAGACCACATACATATGAGTTCATGAAAATTAAACAAAAAAAATGGTTGTATTTTTTAGAATCCATGCAGCTAAAAGAAGGTTGGATGTGACCTGCAGTACAACATTTAGTTATTTTCATGTAAATAATTGATTTGAATACAATTACAAACTACAAAACATTCATGGAAAAAAAAATCTCTAAACACTATAATTCTTGTTGAAGATGACTATAGAAGACTATGTGTGTTCAGGACTTCATTTAACACATCATCGCCATGAGCCTGTGTGTGTCAAGTTTTTTAAGAGCTAATTACAAAGAAAGTCTAAGGTCTAATCCACAGTTTAACAGAAAACCGAGCTGCACCACAAAACCTAAACAAGGAACTGCGGCTGCGACATTTTGCCAAGCTCTGTATTCATTTCTCATTTCATTTAATTACTTTAAGTTGATCTACCTTAAAACAAACTTGAGCTTAGGTTGGATTAGGGTTATGTAAAATGTCCTAGTTCAATTTTATATTTTATTTTCAAGTGCAAGTTAATTTTGTTAATTCTTACTGTATTATTTTTTCTTTTTTGACAACAATACCAACATCTCATCACTCACGTGGGGCAGACAAAAAGCAATGTAACACACTGTATATAACCGCTCCCTGTAACAATTTTACGTGTTGCAATATTGGTCTCTGTAAAAAGACATGGATTTGATGACTGGATCTAGCTTTCTAAAGTCAAACAATGGACAAAAAGTTCCCCAAAGACTGCAAAACGCAATAACGTAGGGAAAGTCCAACTTCCAACTTCAAACATTTGTGGGAGAGCAATAAAAATACATACAACAAAAATGAAAACAAATCAGTATGTCCCCAATAACTTTTTCCAAAATGTGACAAAGAAGATAAATGTACTACAAACAATCAAAACAAATCAAGCTTGTAAAACTTTCATCTTAGTTTAATGTTGCTGTTGCCTGTCCAGTCTTGTGAAATTCAAACTACAGCGCGATGTTGCAACAGTCAACAGTAAATACACAATGTGGACCATAGAAAGTGACAGTTCTCCAAAACACCAATGGAGACTGGAGATGAGGTGGTTTTTGTTTAATGTTATGATGCCATTGGCCCGTGACCACAGAGAGAAGAACAGAAGGGTAAAAAAAGGACACCAGTCACTACTGAAGCGTGTTTCTGTCACCGAGAGAGGGCAGTTTGGGACGTCCAGCGGAATGTTTCAGAGTTTGAGTCATAGTCAAAATGTCAAAAGATGGGACCATTCAAAAACTGTGGTCAAAGATGTAGACAAAGATGACTGAAAATTACACATAACTGGGACAAAACGCTGAAAATCTACAGTACGAGAGAAGTTAAAATGTCTATGGAAATTCTATCTCATCCCTCTGGCTTTCCAATGAATACAGTTCATAATCAAATAAAGGTAAATACAATAAGAAATATATAGGACCTGTCTAGACAAATTAACGGTTGACAACACTTTCTGCTACTGCACATGTCACCTGCAGAAAGACGCTGTCCGTCTAGTTGCCTGGGAAACTTCTTTGATAAAAACAACAAAATGGGATGACAGTTAGCTGTTTT
This sequence comes from Mugilogobius chulae, assembly GCA_038363315.1. Lineage (NCBI taxonomy): Eukaryota > Metazoa > Chordata > Actinopteri > Gobiiformes > Gobiidae > Mugilogobius > Mugilogobius chulae. The sequence goes on along the minus strand of CM076412.1, from coordinate 40,347,116 downwards.
GATCAGGTATGAACCAGTCTGACGGACGTTTGGCTCCTGAAGCTTGAGACTGTTTTTTCTCTGTGTTTACATCTAAATGTAATGTTTAGGGATCATAGGATTGAATTTTAATCACAAATATTGTTTCACACACGATAAACTCTTGTATTCGACAACAGCTGGACGTTGTTGCTGCTACAGCTTGTGTCAATTCGTTGCGGCTCTTTCTGCTAAACTGTGGGCGTGCATCCCTGTGTTGATAAACACATAATCCCTCATACATCTTTTACAATAGCAATTAAAATGTTGAATGCAAAAGACAATATTAAGTCAGTATTTTTCGAAGAAGTCAGCAGCTTAATTTATTAAACTATATTTAACCAGAAAAGTTCCACTAAGATTCAGAATCTCTTTTGAAGGGAAGTCCTGGAGAAGCGAGAGGGAAAGCATTAATGCAAATAGTAGAGAAAACTCCTGGAGGAAACCTATACAGACCAAAAATGCAAACTGCATAGAAACCTGGACTGGAATTGATCCCAGGATCTTCTTGCTACACAATCAGAGAAGTTAAAAAGTGACGCCCAACATTGGTTTCAACATAAAATAAACATAAAACATAAAATGTTTGAGCGCCTAATAATCTTAAACACTGCAAATATTTTTTATAATTAACACACATACAAAGATTTAATTTTTTTTGTATGTTTTTAGACTGAAAACAACTAGCTCTCGTAATTTAAATAGAAAAAAATCCATAACCTCTCAGACCACCTTTGCTGTGTGTTGTAAAAAAATACATATTCTTTTACTGAGAATGTATTTTACAATCAATTATATTTCCCGAACTGCTACAATTTCTCCTTTTATTTGCAAAAAGCACAACCGCAACATCTCCCAGTGTAATGCATTTTATGAGTGTTGTAAATATTGATGATCTGGAGGTATTTGTATGTATTTTAATGACCACAAGACGTAACATTTCCCTTACTCAAGCAGTAATTTTATGCTGGGCTTCACCACTGGACTCTGTTAGGAAATTGAAGACTTTGCACTTTTTCATAACAGTAAATATCTATTGCACATAATATTCATACGTAATGTATTTGGTTCCATTTATCTGCTTTATCTACTGCCAAAACATTTAACGGCTTCAAATCATTTCAGAACTTAGGCAAAAAGAGAACGAGAAAAAAGGAAAGAGGAATGCATTTATGATTAAGATCAAGATAAGCAAAATATCTGTTACATTTTAATGAACGAGAAGCAAACTGGTCACATCAGCCAAGGTGTCATTCAGAGAAGTCAAGCAGCAGAATAGCATGCTAATAAGTGTTCACCAGGTCAACATAAACTAGCCATGTTTGGGCAGACACATGTACACACAAACAAAAGCTGTGTGGGGGTCACGAGGTAAAACCCATTAGAACAGAGGTCGGTTTATGAGAAGATAATGAGCTGCTCCATTTACAACAAAGGCAAGAGATCGGATTCAAAGCGAATAACGTAGCAAAGACATTTTATACATTTCATAAATTGGCCTGTACATGATTTTAGTCCATCAAAATGAAGAATATGTTTAAACTGTTGGTCCCACAAAACGTAAGCTGAATCATAACAGAAACGCACAGGTCCTTATTTCCATAAGGATTTCATCCAACAATGTCATCTCTAATTGGATAAATCTGCCTGTTCCTGCAGTTTCTTTCTTTCTTTCTTATTGTTGTCATCCAATCGTTCACTTTTATTGACTGTAGTCCACAAATACAAACAAAAGAAAAGATAAAGGCTTACATCTTGGTTTGGAGGTCGTAGTGTTCAAGAAAGGAAGCAGCTCAACAGGATTGTTAAAACAACTAGTAAAATCATTGGTACAGCTTTTATCCTAATGCTTTGTATGACCAGCGCTACATTGTATGCCGATACATAGGTTCAAGATACGATATGCATCCCAGTACTTGTATATCTCAATACAGTTCCCTCAATAGCATACTCATTAAGATATATTTTAAAAATATACAGTATATTGAAAAAGTCTGCCAAATGGGTTTTAATCATGCAGAAAAAAAATACATTCAATTTAATTTTATTTACAATGTCTTTATCAGAGCACGACTGGTTTATGAATAATTTAAATATTCAACAAAGTAATATTAGCCTTGTAATGCACAACATTTGACCTACTGACCAAAATGAAAAGTGGATACTACAGTACATTCTTATAAACAGTCTTATAAATGACAAACTGCATTCCAAGACTTACTGTATGTCTCTCATTAAGATGATTCAATCTTTTCCTTTTAAACTGTTCCAGCTCCATTTGAGCTAAATTTTATACATTTCCGTTGCCCCAAGTCAAAACTGAGAGTTCACACTAAACCTGAAAAGATGAATACAGAAACTAACCTGCAACCTGCTTACTGTAAAAAAAAATCTAACACAATTTACCCCTGAGCGATGCATATCTTACAAGCTTCCTTTTAATAGCATTCCTTGAACAAACTCCAGAGCGCTTTGAAAGATATGAGTGGAAATGATAATAACAGGAAAAAGTTAAGAGTAGCCAATAGCCCCAAGCGCACATTCATCATCAGTCACACAGATAGATTTAGTGTGCCTCATTTGGGGAGATCACAGAGCCAATCAGAACGCACAAAGGCAGACACTTAAAATGGACAGGAGGACACATGTTCTAGCTGACAGGAGACAGACGGAGACAGAGACGACAGGAGGGTACATGTCCAAAACAAACGATGGAGGTTAATGTGTAAATGGGATTAAGCTATGAGCAATAGACAAGTCATACACTCTCAGTCAGGACAGTAGTGTAATTCTGAGGGATCACACAATACGTCACTGTTCAGCAGGATCTGTCTGACTGCCATCTGCCTAACTCAATAAAATGATTTAAATGAATCTGGAATGTTATTCAGTTCCTGCATTTGTTTGATTTAATAGCAATGTACAATATATCTTTTAAAACCTCTCCACAGATCTATATCAAAGCTTTCTATCACCGTTTTGGAAAGACGTACAAGAAACTATAAGTAAAATTACAACAACTGTGTAAAAAATAAGGGACAGTTTATGGAAATTAATAGATCAGAATCAGATAAGAAATGTATATATTTTCAAATTTGGAAAGAAAGTAGATAAGAAGCTAAATGCTCATTTACCTGACAGTTTTGGTGGCAGGACTTTCGCCACTAAATTTTCTTTGAAGGACAAAACAGAAACATTTTATGAACACTGGAACTCTTTACTTAAACACTTTAAGAATTCCAGTTCAATGAACGAAGTGACTAAGTTGCTACTGACCCCAGAGGTCTCCTGAATGCTTTGTTTAATATTTTATTATAATGTTATGCCATTTCCATGTATGTGTGGTGATTGTATGATTGTATAGGTCAACTGTAATAACTGTGTACTTTTATACTCAGCTGGGGGAAGGGGTTTGGGTTTTACTTTTGTCATCTTGTTTGCTGATGACAGTGTAAAAATATCTTAAAATACTTAATAAATAATTTACTGACCAGAAAAAAAGGTATCATCGGGTGACATTGTGACATAAGAAATCCGTCAATTTGCGATATCCAACCACTGCAAAACCACATAATGGACTGGGACAGCGCAAGAATAATTGGAACAGAAGAACACAAATACATAAGATGGATATGAGAGGCTATTGAGATCAGGAAGCAAAGGCACGAACCATCATCTATTCAATATTCTATATCAATTAGACCGTTTTTTCCTTGGCTCACACATGGGACTCACATCTCCAGAGACCATCACCAGACGGGGAAAGACAGTCTGCCAAACTGGCCACGTCTGGGAATATCCTATAACAGACACATCACCAGATGTCACCTCTAGTAAGTAAACTTGAGTAATTTATTAGTGTTTATTTATGTACATCTCTGATGAAAGCTAAAGTTCTGCATCAAAACTGTCAGGTAAATAATCACTCAGCTCAATGGTCTTTGTACATTTTTTGTTGACATTACCTTTCACATTTAGATCTTAAATGTATTAATACATTATTATGTTTCATTCATTTTCAGATTCACACATTTTATCACCAGTAAGAACAAACTCTTCATTTATTTCCAGAGCATACATTTAAAGGTTAATGATTATAATTACAATATGTAAACCTTGTTTATGGGTGACCAAGATCAACCATAAGAAACCAAGACATAGATACTGTATCTTGTAATTTTTATTGTAATTATGGCCCATTGTTGTTGTTTCACTCAATCAGTATACAACATAAATAATGTTGACTCTACATTGTGCAATTTCTCCATCATGATTGCTTCCATATTATGTGTATTTTTACGGCAATCAAGAGTAAATCAAACCCAGACAAGAGGTTTCACAATATCACAGTTATGTTGAAATTTCTGGCTGCTTCATTTAGATATAACTTATTTTGAAAGTCAAGATTAAAACTATAACATTTAGACAATAATGTTTCCGTGTGAATATAAATACTCAACCTAAAAACACTGCACTGGGTTGGATTTGTTGTAGAATTAAAGTATTTTTGTGTGTCTTTATATTATATGAGCACAAACATTCGTCATTATTGTGTTTACTTCCCCACACAAGATGGATGCCAGAATGTGTTGCTATAGGTTACAATGGCTACGCTCTCTCTCTAGTCATTATAATAACCTTAAACTAGTTATCTGGAGAAATCAAGCCCAAGTGTATAGTTCAAGTGTAGCTGGAGTTGCCTAAAACAGCACATGTAGTGAGAACACGTCCTTGTCTGTTCTAAGTGTTTTTCTGTGGTAGGTTTAAAGGTCAAAGTTCAGCCTCCCAACCACCTCCTTTGGGACTACAACCCTCATGCACATTCTACCAAGTCTAACCTTGACCAAACCTGCCATGGGGAATCACCGACAGGCAGCCACACAAGGGATTCTGGGTAACAGGAAACAGGAAGTGTCCGAGGCCTGGGTGTGAAAGGCCAGTTCATATAAGTAGCTGTCGGTTGAACGTCGCCGTGTGTGGTAGCGAGCGCTCTGACAGACTTTATGCCTTCGCCAACACCTGAGAATATAAACGACTTTTTATGACTGATTTGGCGCTACACCTCGATGGCCCCCCTGTGAATTTAAAGGGGCACCAGGACCTTTGACCCCTGCAGCGTTTAAGTGAGAGGCATCCACATTTATGAAGCCGAATGGGGGAAGGGCTTGGTCGAGTTCTTCGGTTTCAAATAGTGTCGTAGCGAAGAGACGAGGCCGTGGCAAAGGGCAAGTCCCCACAGAGCCATATTAAGACTGAAATCTCCAAATCAATCAGTGCTTTGCTAAAAAGAATCCACAACAAGAAGGCAATTAAGGTCTGCAGAGAGCTTGGCTAAACATGAGGAGAGATGTATTTTGTTGGCGTGTACTTGAACTGTCCTGCTGAACGTTGGAGAAACAAATGTGTTTGGCATTTGAGCTAAAAGGCAACATTATTTATGTTTGCAAAAGCTCAAAGCAGAATTGCAGTGAAAGGTATTTTATCAATCTGTCAGTAATTAATAAAATTTTTACGGTACAATGGATAGAAAAATATTGCTTTCTCTTAGGAAAAAAAAGAAATCAGAACGTAAACTGTTACGTTGATGTATGTTCTTTAAGGAGAAAAGACAAACGGTTGAAATATCTGCTGTGCCTGTGCAGTTAACAAAGTTATAAACTATAACAGTAAGTGAGAAAAAACTCAATAGCAACTACACTAGAGGGATGATCGGTCAAAATCACTTTCCACTCTGCGCATGCCCCATACAGAAAGAAGTGCTGTCCATTTATTTGGCTGAGAAACTTCTTTGATTAAAACAACAAAAGACGAGAGCAGCACAAACAATTGGCTGGACTCTTTGTGAAGCTGAGGCTCTGTAGCTTTAGCCTCTGATGTCTGATTAACTCTAGTTTTAAGTGAGAAGAAGCTCTGCACAAAAGAACATCAGGTTTTAAAGTCCGCCTACATTTTTTTGATAAATCAGTATAGCTGGTGTCACTAGCCTTGGACAGAATGACACTAGATATATCAGATTTGGAATTTGACAATTCTTCTTGAAAAGCTGAGCTATTTTCACAAAAAAAAAATAGTTTTTGGGACCTGTATTAAGTTAAAAAAGTTTAGGCGGAGCTCATTAAAAAGTCTTATTAAATTATGAAGAATTATTGAGGTATTTTTTTGTTTGTAAGTTTAGAATAAAAACTGATTCTGATCCATCTCAGATCCATCATCTTTGACTGTAAATAAGAAGGTTTCAATTTGATTTTTATCTGACATGCCAGGGAGCTTGAGAGTTGATTTTTATAACACGAGGGGCAAAAATGAATTAATTAAGAAAAAGTGGGCGGGCCCTACACCTCAAATGCTGTACATAAAAGTTAACTATGCCAGATTTAGCAAACAATTTTTTTGTCATTGATAAAGTTTTTATTTATACATTACTAAGGCGACGGTTTCATTCCCACAACTTTTCAATGCTTGTATATTAAAAACCTATACAATCTACCAACAATTCAACTAAGTTTCATACTTGCTACAAAATCATGTAGCAAGTATGACTGATTTGAGCTCAAAAACAAAAGAACACACTGTTTGTATCAAAAACAATTCAAGACATTGCTCAACGTATTGTTCACTGGTTGGTAAATTAAGCTCTGAAAACTGCCAAAACCAACAGTCTTCTCTGCAATGGTCTGGCCACAGATGGATGAGCTGCTAACATCACATGCAAGAGGGGCTTTGTTGCCAGATTGGGACTCAATCATGTCCCCACTGAAGCGACTGGCATATTTCTTAACCAGATGTGAAATTAAATCAAGTTTAGCCTGACTTATAGACATGCTGAGAGATATAGTGTCGTGAAGAGAATCCATCCTTGAGTGAGGATGTCATCTCCTGACTTTGAATGACTGCGAGTGCTTCTGGATATAATAAATAGACTGAATGTGAAAATGGTGTAGCAAATATGGGAAAAACATATATTTAGTTGGGTTCTAATAAAAAAATGACCATAATTGATAATGAGGAAGAAATACCAACAAATATGTGACTTGTGCTTGGTACTACAGGAAAAAAAATCACTTTTTTCAGTAATTTTCCAGTTAAAATTTCATTTCGTATATTTCTTGTTGTATTTCATTTGCCTACACAACAAATATAAATCATTAAAAGTGCACAAAAAAGAGTAGGAAAAAGTAAAAAAAAAGTTAAAAGTAGTTACGTCTTCTACCCCTATTTACAATCACCATATGACATTTAAATAAAGAAAACTATATTCGGTTTGGTTGTTTCTTACACTTCAATTACCAGTATTTACAACATAAATCATAAGCGTTATTCTGTACTGTTTTTGATTTTATCATTTTATATATCTTGAATTTACTTGACTGGTGCCCCAATTAAATATTCTTATTTTCTAACTAAAATGATTTCCATTTCGTTGATGTTTACATTACTATTTCCCTTCCATTTCATTGTATTTTTGCATTATAAATTCTTCATATTTTTTTTAAATGAACTATTTCAGTGTAACTCTTCATTTCATCATGCTTTCATGCATCAAGCTTTTGCATAAATTGACTCTAGTACGTGTAATACACATTTTTTTATGTAGTTCGATATGGCTGATTGGCAAAATTGTGTTTTCCTAAGATTGTAAGGGTCGTCCATGTCTACAAACTTTGCATGTGTTCTGGTCATTTTTTATTTATGAATTACTTGTAGTGTTTTATAATTCATGAGGTTAGAAATTTTTAACATGAAGAGAGAGGCTAAGTAGACTGAAAAATGTAGATGCTTCTATTAAGAGTGGGTAAAGAAGGGTTTGGGCATGCGGCGAAGGAAAGAATGGAAACTTGAGAGAGAATTGATTGCTGGGATTGTCTGACAGGTAGATGCTCGAATTATAATTTTCTTAACCACATTCACATTACCACTGAAATTGGTAGCCTTGTCAACACAAATAAAAAAAATAAATAAATAAATAAATGTTGCTACTTTGATAAAACAGAACACACTGAGTCGCCCTGTTTTAACTTAACTTGTCTGGAGATGGATGCTCATGTTATTTCCCTTGAGTATTCTCTGAACATACCACACCCTTCCAAATACTTTCAAAGATTATATTACCACATATTTTAATAGGCCATTTAAAAGATAAGAACCCACAATAGGTACTTCAGTCAGCTTTTGTCTTTATGTAGTAACATAAATATGCTTAAACACACTTAGCTGATGTCATTACATGTTGTCGTGTCAGCCTGAGTTTGCAAACAGCAGGAGTTAGAAGCTAAATGGCTAAATTGGATTTCCAACTGTCTTTGTCACGTCGCAACTAAACATAATTTCATCTTGTGTTGACAGCGGCCTAATTATAGAGCGATGTGCCTCTCATGCCACACACACAGATCTAGTCCACAGAAGGGAAAACACATGCCCACCGGCTATTTATTAAGTTACAATTAAATGCTTTTGATTAGACCTGTGAAAGTGAAAAGTCAAAAAACAAAAAAACACATTTTAAACAGGCAAATGTAAAATAACTATAAATGTAGACTGAAGTAAGAGAGTTACACTCTTGTTCAGATGAAAACAAAGCTGAGATTCATAAAATGTTATTGATTTTTATGTAAATTCTGAAATGATGAAGCACATAGTGGAGCATGAATCTGTGACCACAATGTTTGTAAAACAGCTTATAACTCCAAAGATAATGGCCTTAACTTTATGTCTTTATGTCAAAAGCCAGCAAGGTTTTGATTTTGAAGGAAAAAACCCTTTCTCATTCTGTTAATAAAATACATTTATATTTTTTTATTTGCTATCTATCTGCATTAAAAAATAGCATATACCAGGGGTCTCCAATCTGTAGCTCGCCACTATCATGCAGCTCGCCAAAGGATTTTGGATCATACATATTAAGCTTTCTTACACAAAATGTATTTATTACATGTCTATTTCTATTGCAAAATTATCTTTTGATGTCTAATTGTTGTTGTTTTTTTAATGGACAAAGGCTAGTATTTAGCAATAGCTCTCAGCCAGTTTTGTTTTGCAAAAGTAGCTCTCCAACGGAAAAAGTTTGGAGACCCCAGACCTATACAAAAGTTATAAGGTCACACTAATGGAACTGGTTGGAAAAAAGAAAGAGAAAAGATTATGTACTCTTAAAATCTTGCAAAATTGCAAACAGATCAACATTACTACATATAATTTGGTCAGCGGAGTAGGAATCACTTTAGCTGAAATCAAGCAGAAACTCACACTGATATTCACTTTCCACAATCCACTGTTTACTTATGGGTATTCCACTAAACTCTGCTGTCTAAAGCCAGAGATGAAAAACCTTCATAGAAAAACGATCACTCATCTAAAAGTGGACAGGGAGAAGCACCAAGGCACAGAGGAGGGAAAAGAAAAAAGGCACTATTTTGGTAATAGCTTTTTCCAGTGTGCCGAGAGAACAGCGGTGAGGGAAGGTCCAAAGAAACTTAAACAGCTCTGACAGCCAGGGTGTAGTGGTATTAATCTTTTCAAACAGAGAGACATCCCAGTTATTTTAAACACAGACACTCAGGAACAAGCTGCCCACTTGTATAAAGTCTGCAAGGCCAGATTCTAAACTATGAATTTCACAGTGATTGTCCATTTGCTTTTACAACTGGAAAATAAGCAGGGAGTATATATCACACAAGAACTTACAAGGTCACGCAGATAGTGTTTTAATATACACATCAAGTTGGTTTATGTTCACAGGACAATATCATTTTTCTCTCTCATCTTTGGGTTTTCCTTGGTGAGGCCAGAGCAAATCATCAGCCTCTCATGTAATGTGAATCACATGAATTTAAATTGAATAAGTAATGGATCTGTCAGACAGAAAAGAAGAAGAAATGACTTTGATTGTGGTTTATATTAGTATTACAAATTGATGCACTCAGTCATTTTGAGCAGATCGTGTTGTTCTAGTAGTGTACTTTTTGGAGAACTGACACAATTTTGTCTGGTGTTGGGTTGATTGAACTCTTAGCAGAAAATAATAGTAAAGTATTTGAGCAAGTGGTCTGCAAGTTAAATGATAAGTTGATGCTCTCGATAATGCAAAAAAAGGTAGTAAAAAAGTGTTATCTTTGCTGTAGCCTAGCTGCCCTGGGGTAAAGGGGCAAAGCAAGGCTGCTAATGTGCACTATGATCCAACTTTTAGGCAACTGGGTGAAGTGTCTTGCCCAAGAACACAGCAGCTGGACTACACTGAGGTGTTCAGGTGCAGCGGTTGCTTAAAACTAAAAAGTATTCGCCTGCCATGGAGCAAACAAACTCGATGCCACACGGTTTTCATGAAGTGAAATAAAACTGACTGCATCAGGCTAACTAAAGACTATAGGGAATAAATATATGAATTAATTAAAAAATACATGTTTCGAAGCTTTCTCTGGGCTACTATGAAGCAGTATAAATCACAAAGTTATTAAAACGTGTCAAACTTTAGGTTTTGTGTTTTATTAAACTCTAAATCGTAGACTTTTTTATTTCTAAATCTCTATAGCAAAAATGAAAGTTATGCTTCCAGAACCACAACAATTTGGGCGAGACTGATGTGCTCCAGCAGAATTCTCAATAATATACAACTATGACAACAAAAAAATGAAACAAACTAAAACATTTTAGAATTTAGATTGCTCAAATCTATACAAACTTTTAGAGGACAACTTTTGGGTAATGACATGTTTTGCTAACCAAGTAACATTTTGTGATCTGAGCTTATAGTTATTCCATGATAATCTACCTCACATAAACTATCCTACTTCAGTGTTTTTCTTTCGCTCCCCCCACACAAAACCCAGAAAGTGTGGCAGCAGCGTGTTCAGAGACAGACAGAGAAAGTTGGGGGTCTAATTTTGCAGACCTGGTTCACTTTCCCTTATGTTCTGTTTGTTCTGCTCCTGTAAAAACAGATATGTGGTGAAGCGGGGGAGACAAGGAGGAGGGTGAATCACAAGGAGGGGCAGCAATGATTCATCCTGGAGCTTGTATGAAAAGTGAATGTGGAAATGTTACATTAATTCGACTAAAGGTGGTGAAAGATAGTGTCTATTTTGAATCTACAATGATAGAGTTCAGAGGGTATCAGAAAACATATACTCATTATGTGGTCGTCTTTGATGATGGTTTTAATTGGCCCCATCTTACAATGGAAAACTTTGCTACACTTGTTTTTGAAATAATGAGATCACTATGAGCATCTGCAGACTACTAGAGTGTTTAATGTTCGAGCTTAAAAGGCTGTATGTGAGTTTGTTTTGTGTAATCAACTAAAAGTCTTGTTTTGCGTATAGCGTGTGTATCGATACAAATATATTGTAAAAGTCTGCATCACAACACTGAGCTCTTTGCATATGTCTCAAAATGATTTTAGCTGAAAATGGCAACAAAAGCTAAAACCAAACATGTACATTAGGTTACATGTGACACACTTTTAGAAGAAATCATTAACATCAGTATATTACGTTCAAAAGTCTTTGTAAAAGTTATTTTCCATAACGAAAGCTAACACGACATTTTGATGTGATTCCTCATTTGTCCTATTTCAATGTTTTTACACAATATATTATACTATGAGTTTAGATCTTTTTATTTTGATGATGCCGTTTATTCCTTTTCATTTTCCTATATTGTTATTTATTTGTTATATATTAGGATGGCAAGTAAAACATGTCGGGTTCAATATTGACAAGTAGACACTTCTCAACAACAAAAAAAATGTCATTTTTAAATCTGTGCCTTATTAAAGTTACATTTAACAATGAAGAGGGGGCTTATCAGTTCTGCAATTTTGAACATGAAGTCAAAGAAACCCGTTTCTATTTCTGAGCTGTTTTAGATCAATTTTTGTTTTGCAATGAACAAAATGTGAATGAGTCTCTATTTATATTCCACCTCTGAAGCCAACAAACTATAGATCAAGGAACTTTGAAGCTTCATACATTTAAATCTCAAGAAACTGACTGCACTGTGTAACTTTTTTTGACCAAAAATAGACTTGAATAAAATCATGTTTTTGTCATTTACATGCCTTGACTTTAGTAGAAAAAAATAATAATAACAAAACTCTGTGTTTTTATTTTATGCTGCCTTGCATGGTCACAAAACAGAACATTTATTTAGTCTCTTCTGGTATCTTTTCATGGAAAAGTGTTCCCTTTGCCATATATATTCAGAATGTCCCAATGTGTGGTTTTAACTTTCTGTTTTATTAGAATTGTGTAGTTTACTTTTCACCTCCAGAAAGTTACACAGTGCATCTTTAAGTGTACGCCAGCACAGCCCAGAAATGAATGAAAACAGTGCAGTACCGCAGCTAAAATAATTTTGTTCACACCTCATTATTTGTGTCAAAAATGGATGGTGCCTTTTTATTGTCTACCAAAAAGGGCCCACGAGTGAACAAAGGCTTCAAAGAGAGTCACCTGGATAAACATTTCATTTGAAAACCTTTTCTTATCCTAATATAACATTCTGCAACTATTCACAACCTCACACCGTTCCACTTCTGGGTGCAAAGGAGATATTTACACCTCTCCGGCATCTTAAATCTTTCTTCTCCTCCTGTTCTGTTTTTCCCTCCACTTACGAGCCGCCGCTGCTGGAACAGTAAGTCAAACTTTGAGGTTGTCAGCTCTCCCTCTTTCCTCTGCCTGTGTACTTAGGCCCACTAGACCCCAAGGAAACCAAAGCACCTAAAGCTAAAGGATATGAACTTTAGGTTGTGTTGAGCAGTGTGGGTGGCAGAAAATGGCAACTGTACCTAAAATATGTGAGTAATTTGTGGTTGAAAACAGAAGATTAAGAGTGGAGCTTAATTTTAGAAACCATAGAAAGAAAACAGATTGGCATTGCAGTTAGTGTTGTCACAATAATAAAATATTTGAACTTGTTGTTTTGCTTTGTAAGAAATAAATCTATTGATTTTTCTGGCCCAATGTAGATACAGTCAACAAAGCGTCATATTTAGAGTTGTGGCTTGTCGTGGGGGTCCCTATAAATCCATTAGAAAATGCAACTGTCTCACTCTTTTACACCTCCCGTACTCTAACTGCGAGGCGAGTTTGGTTCGGGACACGTGCAATTTTCTTGTAAGTGCCTTGTACACCAGCTCCAGTCCATAAAAAAGCCACACAGATTCACATGGATTCCCGGGAAAAAGCTTGTATTATGACTTGAAAGTCAGTTACGCAAAGTATTTGCCCCATTAACCTGTTTTGTACATGAGCAAATGCTTGATAAATCTGGCCCTCAATGTACGGCAGGACTTAAGTGTATTTTGAGAACAACTATTTCAAGTCAAGTCACAACTACCGTAAGTCACAATGGATGTTTGGGCAAACATATAGCCCTGATGTTACAATATGCCAGACGGCGATAGCAACACGTTAGCTTTTAGCCCGCTGGATATACAGTATTTACAAACTTGGGCCATTGGATCATTTTATTCTCCATGTCTTCATATCTATTTTTAATACAATATATCTCCTTAAGTTCATATTTGCTGTTGTATTTGTTGAGCAGTGACAGATAAAGCTGTAGTTCACCATTAGAATATATGCACTGTTTGATCCAAGGAGGTTTATTACTGGGCGTTCCCTTAAATGCCGAATGTATCTACTGTATGTTGAACTGACTTTTCTCCAAAAATACATATTGATTACTGACTGCAGACTCATCCACAGTCCTATTTGACAACCCTACCTGAAGCATAGATGTTTTTTTTACATTTTGGACGTTTGAACAGCTGGTGAAGAGGTGATGTAAGCAGGTCATCACATGTCATCATTAGGCGACCTTGTCTTCTTGACGCCTGCCAGCCTGATCTACAGCTAATACATCGGTTGTGACAGTAATGATGAGCAGCACTGATGGAGGGCCCGCCTCCTCGCGCTCAAAGGAGGCCCCTGTCCCTTTAAATGAGCGCTCTAATGACTGGAATGAACGGTGCAGCTCATGTTTGCTTCTGCTCGTTTTTACAAGTGACTAAATACACAAGGAAGGTTTAATGGATTCAAGAAATGCAAGAAAGATTTATTATGGGGCAGAAGACTTTGAAGTGACAAATACAAAGACGTGCTTTTACTTTTCTGGTTGGTTCATACTGAGTCTCTCTGGAAATGCACCAATGTATCACAGTATCACAAATCTGCATTTATGGAAATACAAGTCCCAAAAATACTTTGAAATCTGTGCATGCTAATTATAAAGGGTGTTTCCTCTCAATAGATCTAGAGTTCTTTTTGTAAAATGTTTGCAATTTAGGGCTTTCAAACTAAATTTTTATTGCACAATTGTATTTAAGCCAAATCATAATCTAGATTTTTGATTTCAATAACAAAGTTAGAAAAAAGAAACTATAAAAGTTACTTGTCAATAATAAGCAGACTTTTACTGTTGCTAAATCCTACAGTCAATGACCAATGGGGGAGGGAGCTGACCTGCGTTTGAACAGACAGCAGCTGCAATAAATATGAGAAAAGGTGAATCACAATAGGTCAATTTCACCAAATAGCAGGTTGTCATAAGGTCACAACATATAGCCCTAGACTAATTCTTACTAAAAACGTACAACGGAAATCATGCCTTTTTCTAAAATTTTGTAAAAAAAATAAATAATAAAAAATCAGGCACAGTAACACATTCAAACCAGAAAAGCATGGACAGTAAAAGTAAAAACAAGGGCAAACCTAAAACTCCATGTAGCAATGAATGTAGGCTATTAGAAACAACAGTGTTTGTTAAGTACAGACTAAGATTCTAAGCTTTAAAATGAAACTAAATGTCACATCAAGTTGACGCGACAAACAAGTCGCCCAGCTGGAATATAAAAACTCCTCCTGACATTGCCTCTGTTACAAGTTAGAACGCAGTTACCCACTATAAAACGACATCATCCATTAATAGGGGTTATGCGTTAACGTCTTCCGGGCTCAAATAGACCTAGGTCGTTAGATTCGGTGGCGTGGTTGCCACAGTGACACAGTTGTTTACTCCAAAAACATACTCTTTTGTCATCTTTTGTCGTAGCGACAGCGGTCACAGCAGCAAACGAGCAGCTTTTGGATTTTCATAAGGAAAAGTTGTAAAAGTGTGCGCGAAGTACGCGAAGCACCGTGCACATACCGAGACTTGCCATGCTCATGAGCCCGGGCAGAGGCGCTGTGGGTCGGGGAGAAGTGAACACACGCACCGCTCGCGGTTGCCAGACTTTCAGAGAGCCAAAAGTGACCGCACCCGACCCACAGCGCCTCTGCCTGGGCCATGAGCACAGTGAGTCTCGGTATGTGCGCGGAGCTTCTGTTCGCGTAGTTCGTAGCTCACTTGTACAACTTTTCCTTATGAAAACAACTTCAGGTCTAGCCCAAAATACTTCGTTTGATGTCCATCGCATTTGGAGTAAACAACTGTGTCACTGGCAACCACGCCACCGGATGTAACGGCCTCTGTCTATTTGAGACCGGAAGAGTAGGTCCGAAACTTGCACCAGTGCTTCTTTTTTCTCATTTTTAATTTTAGAAAATAGTCACATGAGACATGTGCCTATGTAAAAGAAAGGTTTCATGCATATGTCATCAGAGTAAATAAAAAGGAATCTTGAAGTGCAACTAGACTTGTGCTGCACAGCCTCATGGCTGTACACCTCACTACACGTCAGGACCACTCCTACACATAACTCACATCACTCGCCAAGCTTGCTATCCATGTTTGGTGCTGTCAATCAATGTCTGTTCACACCCACTGGGCGTCCAGTCATCTCCCTTTTTGCGAGCCTGTTTGAGGTGCAGTTGTGAGTGGAGTAAATTTCCGACCGCATGTTTAGTCTCACTTTAAAATAGACTCAAAGGTTGAGTCTATTTAAAGTATCTTTAACACCCAACAAAAACTAATTATTTTCAAAGAAGAAAAACATCAAAATCAATTTAACTCTTTGTGTTTTGTTACTGTTGTATAATCTCTTAGTAAAAATGTAAACTATGCATAGCTAGACATAGACCTACACTAATCTAATCAATCACTAATCATTTATACAGTTGAATAATACCACACGTAACGCAACTCTTATACCATCCTATTATTGTATTAACTTCCATTAGTATTTCAGAGATGATCCTTTTGTCTTACATGTACTTTTCGGCTTAAACACAGCTGTTTAGACACATTGAAAAAGACAAAAAACACGTAAATAATTTTAAGTCAGAAGCAGATGTGGACAATCATATTCATATGTTAATAAATGTCTCTGTGATTCTGTGAGTTTATTTAGATGGTGTCTGATTTCCTGTGGGTGCCAGCTTTAAGGAACCTGGCACTGGACCGCACAGTCGGGACATTTGTGAAAACCATCCATGCTTACCGCTTTGATCCACGCACAATCTAATAAACTCCAGAAAGCCTTGAGCAGCGGGAAGACATCAGGACTAAACTAAAGAAATATTTGGGATTTGGGAAGATAGAAAATGCCAAAACAAAACAGACAAGGGGAGTGATTTGTTTTTTGTTTTTTCTTCTGCTCTTCCGAGAAAGTTTATTTGTCAGATTTTGCTAAGCATGGTTATATTAAGAAGACAGATTTGCTCAACAACCGTAATTTTTTCCGGCTCTACAAAAGTTACATAAAGAGTTGCATGAGAAATTTGTTAAGAAATTATTATAACAATTTCTAGACCGGTGGTTTTCAACAGAACTGTTCTCCATGACCACTTTTGGTCAAAAGTTAATACAATTGTAGTTGTGGCAAAAAAATAGAGACTTTACTAAAAAACTTGAATCATTTTATTGTAGATAAAGGTAACTAACAATAAACAATTTATATTTTATAACTGTGTGGGATTAAATATTGAAATGATTTATAAAATTTTGCTGGATCGAGTATCGGCTCCATGAAAATATGGATACTCTGGATGTGCCTTCATCGGGCGTTATAGGTCTTGGTTACTGACTAATGTTTATCCCAAAACGTTTCATAAAGACTGATTGATATAAACTCAAATGTTTACGGACAAAAAAAAATTATTAGTGCATCCCTAGTTTTGAACAGCACTTTTGAGAAAATATGAAAACTTATTCCAGTGTCGATTTAAATGTGTTTCAGCTTGTGTGTGTATAAAGTCTTTGCTCAGATGTGAACCATGTGAGATGTGACTGCGGGCCAGAACACATCATTACAGACTCATATCAAATATTAATTACCAGCTGCTGCATTCAGACTGGAAATAATAGCTCTGACTCATTCACTTGACTCTCCTGTGTCTTGTGAACAACTGTGTGACCAGATGTTGTAAACTCTAAGTGCTTTAAGTGAGATCAAAATGATTCTACAACAATGGCAGTCAAACAGAAACTAAATCGATAGAGACACTAGATTAGCAACAAATACAAATACAAATAAATTATATAAAATGCTATTTGATAAAATGAAGACATATATTGGACTTTATATGGAGTCCTGCGCCCAGCATATTAGAGGACCTAGGAGTTGTCACTGTCTGGAACTAGGACAGCTCAATTCATTTTTCCACTCACTGCAATGTCAGATTATCTCCTTTGATTAATACACACAACACTTCTTGCTACTGCACAGGAAAACACTGAAGCCAAAACCAGCCAAACTGTTGACTTTGATGAGCTCCATTTTGCACCCATGAGAAGAGAGAAGGAGGGAGAGCAGAAACAGACAGAGCAGACTTACGTGGGTCGTCCTGGCAGAGGTGTGGGGATGGGATCTGCAACAGAAGACAAGGAGGATTTTCAGCACAGGATCTACTATATTGTTCCCAGATTTCTCTACGACGAGCTGCCAACTACAAGCAACATTTCAGCAGGCAGCCAAAAGCGTTGTAGGAAAAGTTAAATAGGAAATAAATGTCAAAGTTTGCATTGCAAAGTACAAAGAATACATCTAGAGTAAGATATAGTCTTGTAGTGAAAGTCAATAGTGTTTTGGGCATGTGCATGGGTGGTGACTGACACACATACCCACACTTTAATTATAAGATTATACGTTATAAGTCACTTGTACTAGAGGGTCAAACTAATTATTTTATCTACCAATATCATGTCTATATGATGACTTATTGTGATCTTATTTGTTGAATTTGAGGTTAAGCTGTTATTTATTCACTTTTTTCATTCTTTTAATACAATGGTAACTGCATCATATCCAGTCTCTTTGACTTCAAGAACAGTATACAAGTGAGATTTTCCTGTTAGTACTTTACCACAGAATGACTAAAGGGTCTTTCACACCAAGCAGAGGGTCACCCGTCTGAACCGATCTGGCAACTTTTGCAGACAAGCAGTTTGTGTGTGTTTGGTGTGAATGAGGTGTCGGAGGTTTGAGAAGCACGGAGCAGCTCCTAGAGGCAAGTTTTTGAGGACTTGTTTGCAGAGTCTGTGTCGTCAGTTGCCACATATGCAAATGGCCCATATTACTGCCAGCGAATCAGTGCACTGGAAAACCGAAAGCTATGCATACCAAAAAAACTGTACTTAGCCGGGCAAAGGTTGCTTTTAGTTGCTTGGGTTCGAACAGGAGGAGAATGTCTATTTCCACAGAGAAAAACAAAGACGGAGAAGCGTTACAGCAACTCAATCTATCAGGCAACTCTGCTTTCTTGTTGCTAGCTAAAAAATCTTTTGTGGACCAGGGCATGACTGGCATCTTCTGTTCTCCGTTAGAGTCAACTACTTGCACCTTATGTTTTCATCATTTTTATCAAGCTTTTGTCTGGCAGCTGGTGGCTGTAGGTCGTGTTTGTGTCAAAGTTCTGCCCAAAAAGATCAAACAGATGCTGCATCGCTTGAACCTACCAACGGCAACAGGGTTGTGTTGGTGGGAAAGACCCTTAAAAAGACAGCATGGTGATTTAGAAAGTGACTCTAGAACTCACAGTATTAAAGCTAAAATCTAAATTTAAAATATTGATTGTAGTTGTGTCTCACTTGTACTAAAATTGGGCCTAATATATATATATATTGTAATGCCATTTGAAACCCAGTAGTAGTAATGTGTTTAGTTCTAAATGATATGAGATTATGCAACAGGATAAAAATAGTAGGAGAGTTTTAAACATTCCCAAGTCAGGACAGTTGTCATGCTTCATGATTATATTCCAAACTCTTCCGCATTTGAAAAGTAAGGAAAAATTGGAAATAGTATAACAACTTAGGCTGTTTTTCTTACCAAACTTGACAAACAGCACCCCAGTTGTGGAAACTATTCCGTGACTGTTTGTTGCCACGCACTGGAAGTATCCTGTATCTGTAGTGTCCAGATTGCGTATCCGAAGTCTTGACCCATAAGCCATGGACCGATAGGACACTCTGCGTGGCTCTTGTACGACTGGAGCATCATTTTTCAACCATCTTACTGTGGGGAGAGGGTTGCCAGATACTCGACAAAACAGCTCAGCAGTGTGGCCCAGCGATGTAGTTATGTTGTTCATGGGAGCTTCGAGGCGTATGAAATAAGGCCCTGTGAAAACAAGAGAAAATGATTTATGAAAGTGTAAAAGATGGTGAGAAAATTGAAGAAAATGTCCAGTGTTAGGCCATGAGACGAGATGTATCAGGTGTGAAAGGATTGAGATAGGAATACTCAAAGAAACAGGGGATGTATTGCTTTACACATAAGCCAAGGGGAAATGCATAAATCAAATCACACTTACTGCACTGTGCAAGAGCCAGTTATCAACATGCTACACTGCAGAATGTTATACTAGGGACCAAAGTGTATCTTAAAAGCAATATTGCATTTGATTTCATCTTCTAACCATTCCAAATGTAATCACAATATTGCCCAGCACTACACAAAACTGCAATATTTTTGATTGAATCTAATTTATTTGCCTTGAATGTTTCATTGGGCAACACTGCAGGCAGAGCAACAAGTCAGATCTGTGAAGAGTTGTGCCTGCTGACGCTATGAATCCATGTTTTTCAGATGCCTAATTCTCAGTTCAAAAGGTACATTACACCATTAATAATCACCTCGTACTTTTCTGAGATGCCACATACGCAAAACCACACATGAGAGTTGCATCAAACAAACAGGATATATGGAAAAGTCATCAAAATATTTCCGCCTAGTGAATGGCGGGGCAGTGCATATTTGGTGGTCACAAAGAGATCTGGAGGGCCACCTAAGAGTTTAATGTTCAGAGAAAACATTGGTCTGGAAAGTTCCCCTGACCCCATCTCAGGTATGCAGAAATGCTCCGGACCAGCCAGAGTAAACAGGGGAGGAAAACACACACGGGGATCAAAAATTCTGCTCCAAATCTGATGTGTAATGAGGATTAATGAACAACTAAGCAGATTTCCACAAGCCATTGAGTCTTGGAATGGCAATGATACAACTGAAGTTACTGAAGTACTCTAGTAGGATGGAACAAGGTAAAAAAAAATATCTACAAAGAATAAAGCAATTTAACATTTTCAACATACTTTAGCCTGATGAACATGATAGAAAAAACACGATAATCTTGCTAAGATAAAAATCATCATGTGAAATATTTATGAAAATCATAGCCTGACTTGACTTGACTCAAGTCAATTTTTTATGATGACTTGGTATGAGTTGTATTGAAAAACGCAAGCAATGCAAATTTACAAAGAAAAAAATAATTTTTGGGGGACAATTTGAATATTAAAGATAACTGACTCTGTGCATGGAACATCAGTTGGCTGTTTATGTTAAAAATAGCAAACCTCTGCACTTCTGAGCATTTCCTGTTCAGTTCATTTCTAAAAGGTTTTCACTATATCAGTTTAAAACGAATAAATAATCGGACTAGTGATCAGACAGTGACAGTGAGTTGTGGTGAATGTTACAGAAAACATGTTAAAGACTTTACAAATTAGAGGAATATTTTACCATAGGACACTTGTGTGTTAAAAAAGAGACATGTTTGCATCTATATGCTAATGCTAACAAGAAATGCTCATAAGTACAGAAGCTATTTTGATTATAAACAACCCAACTGGCCTTCTATGCACAGAGCCAATTCTCATTAATATAATTTATAAAGAGTAAATTACATTTTGTTAAGACATTACATTTATGAATTGTTTTATTTTTTATGGTCTTCAAATTGTATGACTTGCCATGACTTGATAATGCAATGACTTAACTTGACTTATTACTTATTTGACCCTGATGACTCACTGACTTAGATGTTATGACTTGTGACTTACTTGTGACTTGCACATAGGTGACTTACTCCCACCTCTGATGAAAATGCACCTTTTTACAATTATACATCAAAAAAATTAGAAATAACCACTATGTCTGCTCTCTCAATCTGTTAATATTCTACATACAAATATGTTAATCAAATAAACTAATATTTTTACAGAAAGTTTTATGTTAAAGTGCAAGATTGTGACAAAATTATATTGTTTATCTATTATTGTACAACTGACCTTTTGATCCAAATCTTAAGGCAGCACATAACCACTCTCATTGTGTAACTCGAACCTTATGAAATCAGGACAAATGAAACCATAATTCTCATAGTATTATATAGTATTGTGGTGAGGTGCTATAGGTGCGCTGCTGAGAGATGATCACATAAGTCTTGTGAAGTATTTGGAGGGAGCCGGGTTTCTCTCCATACAAGGGCATCACTGTCTCACATCTAATCTATGTGTCTGTCCACTGGTGCTCATTAAGAGTGCAGCACAGTTTAACATCATCTCTATAACATCATCCCTGCAACTGAAGGTGACTTTACACAGGCGCTGGTCCTCCCATATAGAGCCAAGGCACAGATGAAAATACTATCTGTAAAAATAATAGTCTTTGCTATTTACTATCTGAAAGTTTTTTCAATTTATCTGACATTCGACTTTATGATGATGTTGAAATACAGTAAATATTTAAAGATGAAGATCAAGGTATTGTAATCTAGTTGGCCTGGGGAAACTTTGATTAAAACAGCAAAACAAGCTAGCTGTTTCGATCAGGTAAGAACCAATCTGATGGACGTCTGGCTCCTGAAGCTTCAGACAGTGTGTTTCTCTACGTTATTTCACTCACCTGAATGTAATGTGTTAGGGTCGTAGGGTCGAATTTCATTCACAAATGTTGAATTAGCATAATAACTTTTTTTCACATAGTGATAAACACTTGTAGTTGCTGACAACAGCGCTGGCTTGAGTTGTTGCTGCGCTTGGGTCAATGAGCTGCCTCTTTCTGCATAAGGGTGCGTGCGCATCATCCCTCTGAGGTAAATCATGTTACTTACCTCAAAGTCAACAAAAAACAAACAGGTGACTTGTGATAAAAATAAAATTGTGACCTGGCTAAAACAACATAGTTTTTTCCATAACTCCAGGCCCCAAATTAAATTGTCTAAAATATAGTATAACAAAATGATTCTTATGTGTGAATGGTTATTTAAGCATGTAGCTTTCTACAAAGCAACTTTACAAAAATAAAAACGTGCCAATTGTTTGTTAAGGTAAAATGTAGTAATAAAAAAGTTCAGCAATTTTGAACAGGACTTTCTTGCTAAAAAAAAAAAAAAAAGACTGCTGACTACTTGATCACCATTGTGCTATTTTATATGACAAATTTACAGCCAAACACTCAAATTTACAGTTAAATACTCAATTATTTGTTAGAAAACACACAGCAAAAGCCTTAGATAGCTGCTTTGGCATCTTATTTGATACTTGTCCTTTTTTCTTCCAGCTACCTCATGACAGTTTAAATGATTGTGAATGCTAACAAAATCAGAGGAGACAGATTTGATTAAAAAGTACGTCTGATTTTTTAAAATGGCTGAGTAAACAAGTTATGAAAAGAGCGAGTGACACAGATTATCGGCGAGCTCCAGCGTCTACACACAGGAATGCACAGGCACACACAGTCCAAAGTTTTATTTAATCTCAGTCTGTGCACATTATAAGTCTCTTGACCTTAACTTTAACCACTGCATTACAATGTATATGATTCAAATATTCTATAATAAAATACTTTGTTTGGGCTTTGTGGTGCAGGCAGATTTCACATATTGTCATGTATGTGTTAGTAGCACACTGTTGTGTTAAGCCCAAGATTGAACCGTGCATGACAAGATAAATGTGTTTTCACAACATGTTGTCTAATGCCTATAGTGCTATGCCTATTTTTAGTTTTGGGTGGTGACCGCATAAAATAAATAATAGGATTCTGGAACACTATGGAGAATAAGCACGGTCATACAATTCTGTACATCTTGGGCATGAAACTAAATAACTTTCTTAGTCTAATTTTCACATAAGATAGTATGAACATCAGTGATATCCAAGTCTCCAAGAAAGACTAGACTTAAAGGTGGGTTAGCTGATTTTCACACTGCATGATTTTCAAAACAACTTCCCTTAACACATGATTGATAAACATCAACACACTTCTTACAAACAGTAAAGTGACACCAGAGAGGACCACACAAGCACAGCCAATCAGAAAGCTGCATTCAGCTGTGAGAAATAAAAATCTTTGATATTCAATCCAGACAGTATTTAGTGATCCTATTTCTTCACAAAGTGATGCATTTTGAGTGAAAAAGTTACTAATTTTAAACTAAAAAAGATAGTTACCCAAACTTTAATATACATCAATCTTATGTTTCAAACAATCCCATTAAAAGTATGATTACTCAATTACAGTTTCTTTAAAAATGTGAGCAAACAAAAAAAAAAAAAACATTTTAAACTTCCTATACCAGTTCACGTCTTGCTCACTTACCTAATGCATTCTGAGCCTCCGAGTTGTTCAACACGATGTGTTTTGCTTTTTTCACAGCTGTTAGGAGCGAGACATGCCGGTATTCTAACAGCAGTTAGCTAAAATGCTAACAACAACAATAGATTAATTTAGTGGAGTTTGGTGAACCAAAGGGACATTATTAGATGTAGTCAGGACATTGCAGACTCATGTCCACTTGAATAAATCCATTATTAAGATGTGCTAAAAGGAAATTAGTTTTATGCTATTTTGTTGTAAAAAACTGACTTGTTTACTTTAAGTACAGAGATGTGGGCGGGGATAGGTGATAAGGGAAGACAGGTATTGTTGAGCACTCGCACCTCAAGAAACATAGGATTACATAAACATGCAGGAACTTATCAAAATACAACTTTGAGTAAACTAATGAAGACACATAATTGCAAAAAAGTTAAAACCCCCTTAATTTGGAAAGATAAATCTCCTATAGAACAAAGGAATCTGTTTATTTAAATTTTCTATGTACTTTTTACACGGCTGTATACTCACATGCTAAATAACCACAAAAGACATAAGCACCTTTGAAAGTCTCCATCCATACCATAATATTATGTATGTCCAGGGTCCCTATGGTGACAGACGTCTCTGATAGTGCAACATTGATATTTAAGCTAAGTGAAAGCAGGCCTCACTTAAAAACATCTGAGTCCTGCCAACAACAACAGGGTCACACAAACTGACGGAGTTTATCTCAGGCTCATTAGAGGCTGGAAAAGAAAATGTCTGCTGGAGCTCGGTGCCATCGCACTTCATTAGCTGGTAATAGAACGAGCTGTAAAAGCAGCAGAGGGCAGGAGCAGGGCCAGGCCAGGCTTTGTTTATGAAAGTATGACTTTAGAAAATGTAAATATGGTTGTGCATCTGAAAGAGTTCTTATGGAGCCAATAAAATCCAGCCAATATGGGATTCAGATGCAAAAACACCTGACATTTTGAACTAATCTTGGAGAAAATAATGTATAGAACATTTTAAGAAGGCACCTCAAAAAGAGATGATCATATTCGGATGCACTGTCAAAAAAATCATCTGTTTTGAAGCTCTCCACACTCATTGAAGAAATATTGCCAACTCAAATTTACTGAAACACGTGTAAGACAGAACGCTGTCTGAGGCCTGTCTGTGTGATTGTCCTCTGGAGAGTGCTGTGAATGGGTCTCACTGTCTGCAGGCCGTCCCTTTAATGTGGCAGAGGGTTAAATGGATCCCTGTCATCAGCCTGCACTGGCCCGCTCTCGTCTGGTCCAATCAAACGCTGATATGTAAACATAAGCTGCCCACATTACCACAACAAAGCCCATAGACATGTTCACCATGGGATATGTTATACAATACCATCATTTACACTGATCCAGCTCTGTATAAACACTGGATGGACAGAGGATTTCAGAACAGAAAGTAGGCTAACAATTATTTTACAATCACAACTCATGGTATGCCCACTTGTAATTATCATACAACAATCATATGTATTGCATAGATATAACAGTTGCATGCAGTAGAAAATGTAAAAAATAAATAAATAAATAAATATCCGTATGACTGTAATTGTCTTGATTGAGGATTAGCTTTTGAGCAAAATGTGAATGGTGAACATTAAAAAAATCTATAAAAGGGCAGAAATGTCAATTTATATGCAGTGTCTTGTTTGGGGATTACAATAAACAAAATCATTCTTTAGAACATTGTTATTGGGAATACATATGTTTTATGACATAATGTGAAAAACTACAGCTAATTCTATTTCTGTGGAAATAAACAGTTAACATCTAAACTAGAAAAACATGCTTTTATTTAAGTTTATTTTTGGCCAAAAAGTTAAACAGTTTACCTTTAAGATTGTAATTCTGCAAATACTGTATCTAAAACACTTGTAATTTCTATTAGGAAAAGCTTTCCTATATCAATGGAAAATCAGTCGAAAACTTCGAAAATCAATCAAAGTATAGCAATTGAAAGACCAGAATCGATCAGTTTAGCTCACACACTCTGTATTTTCTAATACACACAATAACCCAAGAATAGTAATAAGATGAAAAAAAAGTTTATCTAGATAAACAAATAAAACTGAACAACATTGAAAATCGTGGCTGCAAAATCAAAAACTGAATCGAATAGTGACTTAAGTGAATTATCCTATTCCTACTTCCCTATCACTACAATGTGAGAGAAGTAAATAGTTCTAACATTTTTAGACGCTTACTGTATCTCTGCTTCAACTTCTTTCTAATGACCACACTTTGATTTTGGTCTATCCAGATTTCATGATAATTTAACTGGTTATCGGGTAATGGATGATTAGATATTGGTATGAAGCACAGAATTTTAAGTCTTCTTTTGTCCAATCATAGTGGTTTCTTGCGAGGAATAAAAAAAATGTGCAGTGCAATCAGCTAGTTCAGCTTCCGATAAAAAACAGATGTAGAGTTTAAAATGACAAATGCAGACAAAATGGCTGAGACATGTGCACTGTCTGTTAAGTCCATATTTCATGTTGTTGTGGAAAAATAAAACTGTCTGCGGTGTCATTTGCATGGGACTTCCTTTGCAGTATTTATGACTTTTTAAACAAACATGATTGACCATAATCATTATCTTCTTGACATTACTCCTCTATCATCCTCAAAATGACTGTCATTGTCCCAGCAGGTTACAAGTGCACTAAGTAAATGTACAGAGTTTGTTGTGGTGCAGATGTGGTCAGATGGAAGAGATGTTTAAATAGATAAAGGGAATAAATAAAGGTCATGTTCAATTAGGTTAGAGTCTGTAAAGCGCCCTGGAGAGAAGAGCAAGATGGATCTGATTGTCTGGAAATACTTATTTTATATTTATTTCCAGGAAGAAAATCTATTTATAATGTGTCCAGGAAATATATTCACACAAAATTATAAGGTACATTGGTACATTTACTTGGCCAGAACAGCTTATTTGAATATTCAGATTGTTGGTAAAAACCAAAAATAATATTCAGATAAACTTTTTGGGTTTTTTATCCTGTTCCTTAAACATTGTAGCCTGATGCGTCAGCCGGTTTTATTTCACTTTGCGGAAACCGTCTGACATCGCATCATTGGGGCTCGGTAGCTTCACAGTAGGCATGGATTTTTTTTATTTAACCAATCACTGCTTTTTAGTTGTTTTTTTGTCAAGGAAGTAGAGCATAAACATGTGTGTCAGGGATTGTCACCGTTTCTATTTGTCAAACAAATTAAAAAGTACAATATCATAATTTAAGTTAACTTTTGACACCAGATCAAAGGAGGAGAACACATACAGTCTGCTATCTGAATTCGGGTTGGTTCTGGCTAACATGCCACTTCGCTCCTGCTCGCTGATTGCACGACGGTACTTCCTGTTTTTTGGAACCGGCTTTAGTCCTGCGATACCTGACCTATTAGCTGGGTTTAAATGAAATTGAATGGAGGCACTAGGTGGAGCCAGCCTGGCTACAAACATTGCTTCCTCATCAAAAACCCAGCTGAAGTTATGAGTGTGATATACTCTTATATTTCGTCTGAGCCTCTAAAAAAACGTCTTACTTTCTTTTACTCTTTCTTACTTATTTTTGCACACATTTTGAAAACTTTTTTTTTCTTAATGATCAAGGAAGGACTTTAATTCTTTTTAACGGCAAAATTAATTTCCCAGTTGAGAACAAAAATAAAAAAATGCTGCATACATAATAGCGATTTGAAAATTACAGTCATCGAAACATACTATATTACTCCAATATATTGATATGCAAAATGAATCCTATAATAATAAAATGTATTGCTTACCATCGCTGGTGGTATTCCAAGTAGCTGCAGCCATCACACTGTGCTCTTCATCAGACCCTGAAAACAGAGACAATGAAGACTTAAATAAAAAACTGAACTACAAATAATGGTTGAATAGGGGGACATTATTTACATTATTCACCATTTTGTATAAAGAGGGCAACTTATGAGCAACTTAGAAGCTTACATTTGTTACTTATCACCAAAGAAATTGGTATTTTTAAAAAACAATATTTGAATTAAAAAGCAATGACAGCAAGCTTGTTTCTTCTCGTACCGCAGAACCATGAACTAAGATTCACACAAGTCTCCGGCTGCTTCAGTTTTTTGTTATTTGAGCCGCTCAACACTCCACAAGCACTTTTAAAACTGCGCTCCACGTTTTCCCTTACGTCTGTGGTGACATGATGAATGAGGATCAGGCTGGCAGCCAACTGGGGCCGTATACTGTACATACACAAACATACATATGCAAAAACGAGTATATAAACACGTATTTATAAGTAGTGGTGTGTTGGGGGAGGGGGGGGGGGCAGTGGAATGGGACCAGGGGCCTCACTCTGAGTCGTACTAATTGGGTGATAATGTGGTGCTTCACACATGCTGCTGCAGGACGAACAACTGTGTGCACCGAGGCCTGGTAATGAGCCGGAAATAAGCTGTTTAGAGCCCTGCACCTGTTACACAAGAAGGGCTGAGATACAACTACTACTATAGCCACATACTTTCTGACAGTCAAACTCCTCAATGGTTATTGCCAAAAAACATTGTTATAATATAAATAAAGTTTTGTCTTCTGCTTTATAAACCTGAAATGCTATAGTCATTATTCATGCAGTCAAAATTGCCCATAGGAAGAAAGAAGGCTGACAATCCCACCTCCTCCAAAAATCACTCACACATTACCTCCTGTCAAAATTTGGAGAAACTATAAAAGTATTTCTGAAAGTAACTGATCATTCAACTTGGACATTTTCAAAGTTTATGTAATTATAAGGATGCACCTTAATGCACCTTAAAAATGAACTACCATAAATTATTAACCTTGATGTAAATGAATTCTCACGGATTATAATACACGAGAAACCAGCTTGAAGGCCTCTCGCCCAATGGTTCAAATCAAGTATTGAATGCTTGTACAATCAGAATGCTTCTCCTTGCAGAGGGGAGGTGGAATTTGTAGATGTGACGACAGCAGCAAGGCCAGGCATGCTCACAGCAAAACAACAAATATGCCAATGTGGGCAGACGCAGATACTGTAGCTAAGGCTTTTGAATAATTTTTTACAAAAACCGACAATTTCTTTTTTGGAAAAAAACACTAAAAAGAAGCACTTAGTGTAGGGGTCACTAACTTGCCTGGAGAGCTACTTTTGCGAAAGAAAGCTACTTTTAGCAAGCTCAAAAAATTGATGTTATATAGGCACAGTTAGGTGCCATTAAACATTAGCCCATATACATTTTATATATTTACACGTGGACACAATTAAGCATGTAAAGATATAATGACAGCAGAAATAAGCATGTAATAAATACAATTTTAGCGAAAAAACATAACATGTGTGATCCTTATTTATGATTATGTATGGTGATTGGCTAAAACATAGTGGGGTGGGTGCTTTGTCCAATCAGATCAAAGTATTCTTCTAGAATATCCTCCTTTTCTCAACTGCTTTTAACGAGAGTCCATCTAGATCCATTATGCACATATTCATCTAGCGAGAGCCAGGTTAATAAATCAGACCTTTGAAAAGAGCAAGAAACAGATATTATAACAAAGTAAAAATCTTTAATGCTAAAACATGCTTCTGAAAAAATGAGCAGTATAGAGTAGAGGAGGGGAAAAAGTTACAGCATAAAAATAATAGTCTTCATATTTGAAGTCATCAAGGATTCTTTCTTCATAATTTTCATAGAGGCATTAAATTATTCTATGAGCAAACAGAATTCAAATTTACACAACTTTCCAGACTAAGACCACAACAAAATGAGACAGTAACTATCAAATTCTGCTCCCATTATGTGTTTATGTCCCCTGTCTCCTTGTTATGGTGTCACGGCTGCCCCCAGACAGTGTTTTGACTGCACTCCTTGGGCCCCAAGGTGAGACAGCTCTGTTCTAGGCTGATGCTCTGTGAAGAGCTAACAAAGCACTAAAGAGGAAGACACGGGAGGATGCAGCTCACTAAATGTATTAACGCGTCCCTAACCAATGCAGCTAGTTTAAAAATACACCAAAATTGGACAAGACGGATACTGGTGACATCATACAGATTGAGCCAATAGATAAACACAAGACATATATCTGGAATGAACTAGTGGGTAATTTTCAAATTAGTAATGTGGTGGTGACACAAGGAAGCAATTGGGCCAGTTTGGTAATGAGAGACTAAAAAACAGCAGGCCCAACACTGCCTGAGTTAGTTCAAATCAGCCGGTATTGTCTTTGTGGTTTGTGTCCATTAATTACATCATTGTCCTAATTCAGATCATTCACCATATGCGAAGGAAGCCTGGTGAGCGAAAGTGTGTTTTCTACAACAGTATTTGAAGTAGTGAGTTCACCCGCTAATGCTACTACAATATCTGTTACTTCAATGTTTTCTTCCCACATTCTTAAAAACAAGTAGGTGTAAACAATCAGCCAGAGGTGATCTGTAGTAGAAAAAGGCTTAATTGTCATCTGAACAGCATTTTGAAGCTCGAGATGTTTTGACTCTTATCAGAAAATATTTTCACTCTGAAAATCTGTCTAGATGATAACTTTGAATCCTTTATCTGTACCATGGATCACTCCTGGACTACACCAGATACTACACGACTAATAGCTGGTACTGTTTCCAGTGTTTTAATGCGCACATCCAAATATACTTGAGTGAACTAGTGGACGTAGATACTTTCAGCCACTGCCATATTGGATTAAACTGGGCACTGAACACTTAATTCAATTTCCTCATAAAATCCTATTTCATTGTATTATCATCAGTCCAAGTCTATATTTCATGAAGTGCATGTAGCCAAGCTGACTTTCAGACGCTTGTCTAAATTTCTCAGAACAGTCACCAGTAACCTTCCCCAGACTCTTTATGCGCCGATAGCATCTCCCCTCATTGGTTTTATATTAGAATGGTCATTATCTCAGCTGTCAAAAATGCTGAACTCAATTTCCCTCCGCTCAGCTTCAAAGAAAGCAATACAGCCTTCCTCTCCAGAGCTGTGCATACGGTTTCCATTGGCTGTCAGAGGTGATATGTTCAGATGTCATGGGACTTTTTGTTATTGGCAAAAAGCAGCCACCATCAGACAGGACAGTGGACAGAGCTTTATTTTAAAAGATGTAGCCTGAAGTAGACTGTCAAGTGAGAGCAGATGTGGTAAAGTTTAATGTTTTTTGTTAAAGTGCATATGACAAATTTATGCAGTATGCTTGTCTGATTATGATAGGCCTGCAGTTTTTAAAGAATAAAAAAGACAGATAAAAGTTGAAAACTGAGTTATAAAAAGGTTCCCTTCATCAACCCATCCACTTGATGAAGACCTATTCTTCTAAATAAAAGACATTTATTCAACTTAGCCTTGAATCTGCCCATCTTACTCCTCATAGGGGCATTTTTGTTTGATCCATATTACATAAGCAGTCGCCTTGGATTGTCTGTTGAACTGAGAAAAGAACCAGCTGTGAGGTTGTGGTTTGTGATGAGTAAAGTTTTAACATGTCCAGTCACTTTGTGCATTGCAAACTCCTTTCAAGACCAATGTGACTAATTTTCTTGAAAGTTGATGCTGCAAAAAATGATTAGTCACACAGTGGCTAAAGGCTCCCTATTTCAGTTTATTATTATTACTTTTTTTAATATACCAATTTGTAAAATCCCATGGCATTTATTTTTATCTGTACAAGTTGTTGCACTGTTAAACCCAGAGTTTGAATCTATGCCACTTCACAAGATATGGCCTTGTATCTGCTTCAATGAAATGATGCAACACTTCTTTTCATCAATGTTTTTAGCAGCAAAGTCTGTGTGAAAAATAAAACCTTTTGTCATAGTCACATACTACAGTGCAGGCAGTCCTTTCCACGATAGTCGTAAAAATGACCCACAAATGGAGAAACGTGGCTGTCTAGACATTAAATCTTTTCACACAGAGTTTCATGTGAGAGCAGTCTGTGATCTGCGTCCAGCTGCATTTGGCTCCTGATGATAAAAATCACACTGAGAAGAAGAGAATTCAGTCTGACTTAAACTGTCACTGTAGCACATGGGAACTGGTGCCGAAGACGACAAGGAGGATAAGAGTCTCAGTTTAAAAATGGTTTGTTGGCTAATCAACATGAATTGCCGTAAGGCTCTGTGAAGAACTTTTAGCAACATATGTTAACTAAATATAGATTTTGTTAAGTAATAGAGCAAATACTTTTGCCAATGTGTGGTACTGACAGTGTGAAGACCTCTTTCTGCTTGGGTTTAGTATTAAGAATAGACAACATGATATGTTTTTCGAAGAAATCTTTTGATTTAAATACTTATACCTATGATGCAATACTGGAATCGAATATCGGTGCCGTTCTATGAAATTTAGCTGGATCGTGTATCGGCTTCATGATATCGGTTCAGCTGATATCCCAGTTATGCCTTTAATTATATGTTGTGAGATGTATTTACTGCTGGATTTGGCTCAGAATTATACTCATATAAAGTTGTTGAATTGTTACTTCCACAATAAATAACAGCTACATAACACTATATGAACTATTTTCAAACAAGTGAACTATGTTTTGTTTTGACCAATATCGGTATCGGAACTGAAAAAGCTTGATCGGTGCATCCCTACTTATATCTATACCTATACCTATATACAACTGAAAATAACATGGTATTGCTACTTTTATGTACATGCTTAAATAGCCCTTCTTTAAAACCATGTGGCTCAATCAACATGTTCCAAACCATAAATTTAAGTTGTTGAATGAATGAGCTGTTACAGTCAGACAAGCAAACAAACAAACAAACAAACACAATTACATCCAAAAACTTTGAATCAAACTAACTCCTGAGAATTTAAAGTGAAATATTCACATCTCTGCATCTATATATAGGATTTATCTAAGGTTCACAGCTGAATTCTCCCACAATTATTAGTCTCTTGCTCACAATCCTCCTTCAGCAATGAATAACTGAAACACTGTCGTCACTCAGGTCATCTGGAAGTGCATTCAACCCACCATTTTCACAGTCAAGTGTTGCACCAACAGTAGACAAGACGGATGAGCAGAGATAAGAAAACGTCCAAAAAGCAAAACATTTCAAGAGTAACTTCCTCACTAACAACCACTGTTTCATGTCCTATTTGTCTCTGCGGCTTAAAAGGAAGCACCAAGGCTCAAATGTGAACTTCTCCTACCCACTTATGGACGACCATAGAATAAACAATAAATCAAGAATTCCCAAAAAGCTGGTTTCAAGATCCGCTCAGGTTCCAACTGCCTAAATGACTTATTACGACAAATGGGATTAAGACTGGAAATCCAACGGAAAGTTACTATGTTGGCGTGCGGACAGGGATTTAAGAATCAAACTTTTTCTTGCCAAAAAGTTAAGGATAGGCTGTAGAGAAGTAGAGTAGGGATAAATATAGGGAGGAAGACATGGAAAAGACTCTGAAAGACAAGTAAGTAAGCTATAGGAGGTGAAGGAGAGCCAGTGTGAACTTAGAGTGTCGTAAAATATGCTTTTTAAGAATCGGGCGTCTTTCCCACAGAGTAAAGTGAAGGTTTGTGTTGGCCAGACGTTTTATATGCTCTCATTTAAAGAACTGAAGAAATATACAAGCTGGACTTCAGAACACTGACTGATGGACTACAGACAGATGGGAAGTCACTGTGTGTTTTATAGGCCAAAATATACAGCTATAAAGCCATCTCGTCTTTCTTCACTTTTGGAAATATAATGAAAGAAAACTGGATAATGATAACACAATAACACAAATTAGTAACCGTATATGGACAATATTGATTTTAAAAGTGGTTCACATGAAAATAAACTAAGCTATGCCTAAGACTTACAAAGTGAAAGTCAAACAACAAAAATGTTCTGTCTCTTCTAAATAAACCGGAATTTATTAGGTATTAGGTTCTTTCATTGTTGAAATAAGCTACTTCTGTAATTATTCTTTTATGTTTTATGTGCAATTCAAAATTAGTATAGATTAAAAATCTGTTTATCGATAAAAAAATTATTGAAACTTTATTTATTCATACTATATATTTATTTCAGCCAGCCTTGATACTTAACTACTTGTCATTAACAGAACTGTGGACAGTTTGATTTACAGATGTAAAAGAACTTACATGGCCACAATGGCCATATAGAAGGCCACAAATATAGTTTTGTATTGGAAAAAACAGCATCAGAAAAGTTTAAACCGTCTAATATCTTGATCTAAGAGCAGTTTTAATCCACTGCCGTGTCATTGAAGCTTGAGTTTTTTTTCTCATCGTTTTCACACTCACTTGAATGTAACGTGTATGAGTCATGAAAATGAATGTAATTCACAATTGTTGATTTAGCAGCACAACTTTTGTTTTCGCATGATGATAACCTCTTAAAGTTAGCTGACATCAGTGCTGGCTAGTGTTGCTAGTACAACCTGTGAGAGTCAGACTATCAGGGTGTGCGTGAATCATCCATGTTGATAAACAAATATTTCCTCTATACCCCGGATCAACTGCATTTTACAATGCACTGTTATACTCATTATCATGAAAGTTTAAATTATAAATGCTAAATCATTTGCTTTGCAATAGTAAAGAATAAAAGCCTAAGCAAAAACATGTGGAAATAAACCATCTTATGTTTTGTGTTGTGTTGTTTTTATTGAAAAAAAGGTCTTTTGTCCAGGGCCCCAAGATCTTAGGGGCCCAGAATGGTACTTTTTATAATGATTTATATAGTGGGGGGAAAATATGAGCCATCCTTGGCCTGGGCCCCAGTTTTCTGTCGACGGGCTTGGCTACAAGTACAGTACATTCAGTCCACATTACTGTAGAACACTGAGTTAAAGTACAGGAACTAATGATGTGGAAACGCATGTAGGACTGTGTTTTCTATGGCAGCACCTGTGAGCACCTAAGTGTGTGCAGGTGTCTGTTCCCACAAGCAAGTGAAGCGTAAAGCGTTCCCACATCAGCAAACGGGATCATAGAGCAGAGAACAGAGCCATGTTCTGCAATGTAACACTATAGGACTACAAGAAGAAGGTACAAGAGGGAGAGGGGTCAAAAAAGTGAACAGGATGCTGCGTGTCAAGCTTTTTTTTTACTTGAACAATAGCCAAAAAGAAGTTAGAAAAGTATCAAGTTGCAGCATACTTCTACATAAAAACACTGTTAACCAAGCGGACAATAGTAAAGCCCATTTGTGGTGCAGGTGTTTGGGGACTTTTGTAAAACTAACAATTTGGGGATTAAGGTAAAGTAACTGAAGAATAGATGTAACTGATTTCTAAAAACAGGAAAAACAGAACTAGACCAAACCTATTTCTAACTTTCCTAACAATTTCCAAGAATCAAGGCATATCACTGTGATTAATTTATAAACACTTTTCTCAACTTTCATATCAAATGTCATAAGGTCAGGGCAGTTTGCCATATTTATTATTTACTAACCCTAATCCATTTTTATTGACTAGAAAGCTTCAAGTGTCATCTGGACAGCGTATTTGAAGATCAAGATGTTTTGACTCTCATTCGAATGTCGGTTTTAATCTGATGGAAGTGACCTGAAACCTCTCAATTGTTTATCTGGAAGAGGAAGCAGGACAATAGAAAGGAAGCAGGCAACATAGAGAGGAAGCATAGGACCAGGTTCCATCAGATTGAAAATTACTTTCAGATGAGAGTCGAAACGTCTCGATCTTCAAATACGCTGTCCTTATGACAACTTTGAAGTCTTTCTACTATGGATGAATGAGGTATTACACTGACCCATATCTATTGAGGTAAAAATTTGTTCTGTCAGTGTTCAGTTTGTAAGAATGTAATTTTGTTCCCTAAAATCCATAAAGTTCAATTCAGTTTATTTAAAGTCTGCTTGTTATTGTTCTTAGCATTGTAAGTAACTGTATGTTGGCAAAACAACATGGTACACTACACTTTGTGAAGTTGTGTTTGTAGTAATACAGAGCCTCAGAATGCATTAGGCGTAAGTGAGAACATGTGACAAATGTAAAATAAATGTAATATTTCTGTAAGGAAATTGGGTATAGCTCCTTCGTTCTATTCACCGAAAAATAATAATAATAAAAAAAACAATGTAAACAAACAACAAAACTTCCTTAAACATCAGACACTACAATAGTCAATCATAAAATACTCTTTAAAGATAAATATTCCTGCTTTGCATGAACTCTGGTACAAGCTTTAGGTTTTGGGAAAACTTGGAGATGAATTCAGTGCACCAGTAATGCCCCAATCCTGAGTGGTGAGTGCTGTGAACGGCCTTGTCAACTGGAACATGTCACTTGTCCCAGAATTATCTCACAGAGCCGACGACGATCCACTCACTAACTTGTGTCGCACATTCTTTGGTCTCATCTGAAGAGTGTGGCTGACCGACGCTACTACGCCGCTGCTATGATGTAAGTACATGGCCCTTGTGCATGCCACCAAGCAGATCTCTGGCATTTGTGGCCGTGACATGCCAAACAACACTTTCCAAGCCGCCATCAAGGGGATTTTCTTGTCATATTTGGAGCGAAAACAATATTTTAAGTGCGTCGTCAAGTCTGTGCCACATTTTCGTCTAAATACACCCAAATAGACAAACCTACATACTCCTTTATCTTGTATCTTGTACTGTTTTTATCGTTATTTATGTGTGATGTTGCATTCTGTGAAAATCAAATGCCATTGAACCATTAATTACTCCAGGCTTGAAAATTCTGGTTCTATTACTGTAGCTTGCAACACATTTCTTGAACATTT
This sequence comes from Mugilogobius chulae, assembly GCA_038363315.1. Taxonomy (NCBI): domain Eukaryota; kingdom Metazoa; phylum Chordata; class Actinopteri; order Gobiiformes; family Gobiidae; genus Mugilogobius; species Mugilogobius chulae. Next base: position 40,310,539 of record CM076412.1, on the reverse strand, counting down.
CCCCAATGCAATATATGTTGATTTAAGCTTCTTCATAGCTGTATAGTTTACAGAAAAATAATAGTTTCCAGTTTTAAAAAACTTGTGTTTGAAGTATCGTGAAATGTATAACTCCCATGGAAACCCATGCACACTATAAGCACTTACCAAAAGCGAAGCAAATTCAAAATTAGCCCTTGTTTGGATCTACTGGCATTAAAACTGATTTCACTCAGATCCCTTTTCAAAGAAGAATTAGCTACACTTTAAGATTGTTAGTTTATATTAATCACCAGAGCTTAAAACACTTCTGACTGGTATGAGTTCTGCAGATGTCTGGTCATATGGCATGCACTTTCTTGGGTTAGCAGGTTAATGAACTAACCCCTGTTGATTCTGTAATGCAATGCAAGCCAGCTGATGGATAAGGCGCGCTCAGACCATTTTGGGTGAGGTTCCCCTGTGGGCTCTGGTTACGGGCGATGTAAGCACACAAGTGAAGAATGTGCACTATGTTACCACCTACAGTGCAGTTCATCTGTTTCAGAGTGACAGTCCAGTGCATGTGTGTGTGAGAGGAGGTAAGGCACTCGGCTTATGGGGAAACTGATCGCTTCAAGGAGAGAGAGGGAGAGAGATCAAGATAAAGATTCAACAGGTTGACGTAATGTGTAGAGATACAGTTTTGTATGGCTTAAAATTACCTAAAAATGTGAAAGTTGTCATACGAATTTTGTCCAGGTGTGCCAATTATGTCTCCAGATCATTTTGATCAAGTAATATTTGGATCATAGGAGCTATTGTATGATTGAACAGCATAGTTCTAGGATATTTGTCTTTCAAAGATGGTAAACCCGTCATATACAGTAGTCTAACATCACACAGAGGAAATAACATGAATAATGCATGGACTTCAAGACAGTCTTTAACATTTTCTGTTCTCAGGAGTGAGAATTGAAAATCACTCAAAATTTTGTAAAAACTTTTCCTGATAATTACAAACGTATTTTCAGGGCATTTGCACGTGTCGACTCTCTCAGAAAACCCAATCTTGCAATTTCTGAATCCCGACCCAACACCAGCTTTTCTGAGAAACTCTTTATCGGCAGTGTAAAATGTGTTTGGATGTGTTTTGTTGCCTTGTTTCAATAGTAAAGATATACAACAATGGGAAAAATATGCGTGCTTGCAGAATACTAAGTCAAGTATTAATCTCACTAATAAAAATCTTGATGGGTTAACATCTGTTGGACTAACTAACTGAAAATGTTTGACTGAATACTGATTGATGATTGGCTGTAAGTGTTGTCATTTAAGTATCTGCAGTAACTTTTACAGCCTTCAACTATCCAACTCAATCAACTCACTTCTCTGTTAGACGGGTGACTATTTAAGCCTAATGCCCAGCCAGTCTGCCTGTCTACATGCAAGACACAAATAAAATGGAGTTGTTTAGCTTTTCGACGTGACTTCACTGCAAATAGTGTATCAGATGAGCCAACAGTGCACATGGTGAGAATACCGTAACCTGGCCCCGGTGCAGTGTGTGTGAGACGGAGTTATGCGTACGTCCAGGTGTAGACATGCACTCTGTATGGACGATGACATTCCCAGATTCCTTTGGGAAGACAGATCCATCAGAGAGGCCCACATGGACTCTCAGATCTCAGGGATAACAACGGAAACATGGACGTTGATATGGGACACTAGTTTGGGATGGGGAAATGTGTGTATGCAATAAACCTGGTTTCAAGAAATGACACGCAGGTGAAGACAGAAAAGTGTTGTCAGATATTGATAAGAATCGCTACTTAGTAAATCATATTCTGTGAAACACGACAATTCTACTGTTCTACCTCTATCATGATGTATTAGTTGTATTGCCATAGCCTTTTAAGTATGAGTACCTTTATTGTAACCTATTTTTAGTATTTGAAAAACAGTAAGACTTATATAACTGCAATCTTAAGTAAGTTATTTAAATAATAATATTATGAATTACTTAAAAAGCACACTATGTAACTTTTCTGGAGGAAATCTATAACCTTGTTTACATGGAGACGTTCATATTGGTCTGCCTGGAATGTTTGCATCTAGTAACTGCACAGTCATTTTAGTGCTCAAATAAACTTGAAAAACATGCACTCACACTGTAAGTTTGCTTGCCTCTGCACAGATCTGACCTGTAAGTTAACATAGTAGCATCGCCGGTTGTCTCAATGGAGTAGAGGTTTGTAATATACTGTGGAACATTCCAGCTTAATTTGTATTCAAAGACGACACTCCATATAAAACAAGAACTTTTTATCTCTAAATCATAAAAAAAATTCCACTACACAGTCAAATTGAATTGAGTGGCCATGTGCCTGCTGCCGCTGCTCTGATTGCTGACGTCTGCTGCAGAAGATAAACTGTGTAAGAGATGCTTCTGAGAATCTGGGTGTGAGACATCATGTCTCCATCAGCTCATGACAGCAGCCCTCAGTGACACAGGGTTGTAAAATAACTGACTAGACAGAAGACCCCAGGTCATGCCTGGACACCGGCTTGTATGGAACATAGAAAAGCAAGTTATCAAAACTTTTATACTGTAATTTCTTGAAACTTCTTCAAAACTTCATATTGCAGTTTTGTAATTAATTGTAATTATTGTAGTAGCTTCAGAAGTGTTACAAAACAGGTCAAGAAATTAAACTAGACCATTGTGTTGACTAAAAAATAATAAAAAATATAAACGTATGGTGATATGAAGACATTAAGAAGGAAAGAAAATGTACTGCTGGACAAATCATTCTGCAAATCAAATTGACTTATATGTATGTTGGTCAAAAAGCTCTATACCACTTTCCCTGGTTGTACATTAAAAAGTAACTGATCCAGCTAATGCATTGAGCATGCTGTACGGCTTACTTATACGACTTATGATTAAGTCAGTTCAGTTTTGTCCAGTATATAAGATTTCCTGCAAGACGTAAACGGCATATTTAAAATCAATTGTCTTCAAAAAGAATAACAAGGAGTAATGTTGTTCACACATGTGGGGTACACTGTGGTGATGGAGGGTCCAGAAGGCTTTGTGAGGGAGAGATTCATCAAAACTGCTTGTGTCTCTGTAAAAAAAAAAAACGAACTTCTGTACTTTTAATGGACGCAGCAGATGGAAACAAAGGATGTGGAGGCCTGCATGTGTGTGAGAAACATCTGAGAGCAAGAGACACCTGCGCTGGATCAAGCAAAGATGGTGGATGCATTAGCAAGGACTGCACAGAATGTCTGGAATAAAGGCTTGTTTTGTATTGATTAGCAAACACAATGTAGGTTTTGGCAAAAAAGATATTGTTCGGTGTATCATTTGCCTGTGTATTTCTTTGTTCAACTATAAAAACGACATTATGAAACAACAAAGACTAATAATGACACTTAAAAATACAAATATTAGGTGTACTTAAACTTTTTTAATGTTGTCACCTTGTAAGCAAACTCTGGAGAACTTTTATTTTGGTATGAGATGTCTAACTTGCGAATGCCAAAGAAGACTTGAAACAAACATGATTTGACAGCAGAAAGGTTCAGAACAAGTTCTGGGAATTCAAATGAGTATTTTTGATGCTCAGAGAGAGACAGCTTTTCTAAACATGATTCGTCAAAATAGTGTATCTAAAGCTGAAAATACAACATCTGGGTATTCTTTTGATGGGGCAGTAATACTAAAACAAAGCAAAGTGTCATAGAGTGCTCTAAAACAGCGCACATTATGTTTAATTTTTATCTCAGTCTCAGACAAAATGATACATATTTCAAGATCAGAGCAGGACAAGCTCATATATAAAGGAGTGAATTGCAAAACCAAGCAAGTTTTTAATGAGGGAACATAGTTATAACATGGTTGAAAGCACATCAAAGTTAACTTTGCATGTGTGTCCTTTGTGCATAATTTGGTTTTTTTTTATCTATGGAAGGCCAAATGAAAAAATTTACAACTGCAACATGAATAAAGATGGCTAACAATGAGCTTACAATGCAACTTTTCCAACTTAGTCTTTGAGTCCTATTTGTGAAATCTCCCATTGCCAGTTCAAACCAAAAATGCGGGAATTTTGCAATTGTCATTGGTTCCACTCGATGCTTATTTACCAGAACACACTCATCATTGTAACTCCATACAACAGAAACCTTTATAAAACAAAGAAAGCTGAATGATTCAGGTCCATGTCTGGCTTCTATTACACTGAGCTAAATAAAACAGAGCGAAGACACAAGATGATCAAGAGCTAAGCGTTGTGGGAGGCTGACAAAACACACCTTTACATAGCAGCCCCAATTCTCCCAAAAATCGTCCCACTTCACCTTCAATAACCCAGCCGTCTTAAAAACAAATGAAAGAGATGACAGGAGAACGGTAAGAGAAGAAAATACAGAAGGAAGGATGAACCAAAGACAAGGATACCAATTGTATTTCTCAATTTCCTATGCAAAGATTAGGTCTAAATTTATTGGCTGTTTTGTGATTTATTTAGCCAAACTGGATGACACCCCAAGCCATGGTCCTTGTTTGGCGATGTGTTTGAGCCTTTTTATGGTGGAAATCTGCAGTGTATTGGGAAATGTCCTCCCCTTGCCCAGTAACCATGGAAGTGTAGACAACAATGACGGACAATAATGGATGGAATTAGTCAGAAGTTGAACTTAGCGATGGAAGTTCTTTTTAATGTGGTGCTGGACTTGGTGAAAGGTTTGCGGATAAAATTGGTACTAAATTGTTTTAACGTTTGATAAATGTCAGGCATGTACTTTTTCAATCGGTTTAGGACTCATTTTATTTTTTGGCTTTTGCAGTTGTCCTTGAGCAAAATTCTTCGACGACTTGACAACTAAATATTAGCACTGAGTGGCAAGAATGCACGAGTGTCAATTTTCTCCTATAAAAAAGCTCAAAACATCAATAAAATAGGGAAAAGATGCTACAGTCTGAAAACAAATGCAGCCCACAACAACTCTGCTAAGTACTGGGTTTGTAACCAGCATGTAAAAAGAGAAAATCAGGTAACAATGGTAGAAAACCAGATAAGCAACAAGACTTTAGCTTCTCTCACATTTACCACACTTTGGAATCACATACAGCTGAACCAATTACCTTTTTCTCCTTAAAAGATGCATATTTGATGAGATATTATTTGTAGTGATGCAGTTAAAATGTCATAAATCAGCAACCGTCGTTAGTAAACATGTTACTATGACAACAGAAGAACCATTGTCAGTTTCCATGTTACCACAAGAAGAACTACCAAAGAAGTAAATGTTTTCTATTGTTTTAACTATAATTTGACACTGTCAGAATGTTCAGGAGCATTTTCAAAAAAAAAAAAAAAAAAATGTCTTCTAAGATATTGTTATAATGTTAGTCACTCTGACAACCATTATCCATTCTTTTTTAGAAAAAAAAAAAAAAAATTGCCATCGTTTAAGACCAATATGTTGTGCATAACAGGCTCTTAGATATTATACATTATTATGAGTCTTTGCATGTGTTAGATTTGGCAGGAGCCCGGTGGTTCTGGGTTGATTAGGCATTCCCCCAATGGCTGAGCGTAGCAATGCAGAGGAGGCGTTGTAATTGGGGACATATGCGTGCGCGACCCCCTTCACTGTGCACCTCCATCTTTAGGTCAAAGCAGCAGGAAGATCAAATGCTCCTCTTTAGCGGAGCATTCCTCAATAAAACAACAAGCCGGCAACAGAGAGGAAAAGAAAGGAAATCACAGAGATGAGTGCGGACAGGCAGAAAGGAGAGACACAGGTGGAGACAGTGGGCACATATGGAACATGTTTGGGCTAAGATCACAGCCCTTCGATGTCCATCTCCAAGCTTCATATCAATCATGTTTTGTTTTGGCCACTTTTACTCTCCATCAGCATATTAAATACTGCTTCATGTTTGTTCTTATTATTTCCAGGGAACCAACATTTTCTTCACCACGCTGTGCATTTATCCAAAATTGGTTAACAAAACTTATCTGTGATTATACTTGTCACTATTGTCATTACAGATGTGTTGGTCAGCTAAAAAAGCTCTTTCAGCAATAGTTAGTGCTACTGCTCCACTAAGAGACAAAGCAAATCATTCTATTTGATATTAAGACACTGATATTAAATTTTAATGTAATTAGTTCTTATAAGTATTTCTGTCTGTTATAACTTTTATTCTCGTTGGTCAGTTTCAGCGAGAATAAAAGTGATTGTACTCTGAAGTCTTAGACTTTATTACCTATTTAAACTATACCTGAGAGCATGTGGTTTTGTGAGAGCAGTTTGAATAAAATATTTGGTCCCTGAGACACTCAACTAATTTTGGCACACACCCTTTTTGTCAACTAATCGACTGGTGTGGCTTGTTTTTAGTCGATCAAGAATTTCTTTGGAGGAGAACAGTCCTAGCTGAGGAGAGGTAAGCTTAATGCCACACTGGGGAAAATAGAAAACAGACACGCAACAATATTGTCTTCTCTTTTCTCTAACAGCTACATATTTTTTTGCTTTATTATATTTTTATTCTCTTATGGTCTTGAGGAAAATGTGTTATTTTATACAGAGGACCACCTCTGGCTTCTGCTTGAACAATTATTCTGTGGTAACAATACAATCCTCTTTTTCTGTCTATCCACCTCCACTTACCTCGGCAAGAAATTGCCCATTTTCCGCGGCTTAGCCCATACTGTATATACATGTTGGCCAGGGCACCGTGCATTACGTAGTGTCTTTTTAAAGCAATAAAAGCAAGATGGGCTAAGGTCTGGTTCTTGCTAACATAAACAACCCTGCTTCCCTTCAAAAGACAGAGAACTGGAGGCTGAGAAATGGGCTGCTTGGCTACTGAAGGTCCACTCTTATGAGGATCTGTGCTGACTTATGACGCCGCGCAGTCGACTGGATCACAAGTTATTGCACACTCTGTCATGGAGCAATAGGCCATAAATCTAGAGACAAATAAGACAGAGGAGTTTTCACAGTTCAATCCCAGGCTTTGATGACACAATTGGATGACACACATAACCAAGTAAGGCACAAATTGAGATCATGACATGTTTTGAGAGAGGCGTAACCCTGACAACTGTTGAAGGAAAATGGTTTGGAGGGTTGACAGAATCTAAAGTGAAAATATCTAACATGCAATGGGATTCTGCTGAAACTAACATTTACTTTAGATTCAAGTCAAGGATATTGTTTAAGTTAATTAGACAAAAATACTTATCACGCATAAGGAGTTTTGGAAAAAATCAAGAGAGTTTGGGCAATTAAGATTCAATCATGTCAGTGTTTTGTTTGTATTTTTGTTTGCATTTTTGTTTGCTTGTTTTTTATTAAGATGCAACAAAAGTCACACATTGGAAAAGGGGTCAAAAGTTTTGTGTTTTTAAAGCACAGAATAGTTTTTGTTCATGAAATCATTACTAAGGCAGTTTTATTTTGTTCTTGAACATCTAGGGAAAAAAAAATCTAGGAAAATGTTTCTTCTTTTTTTGTCTCAATATTGTCTAGCCCTAACATATTGGTTAAAATGTGGTGTCTTACCTATAAAGTATTTCAGTGTTTAGTCTCTTGAAGATCTGGATTATTTTCACTAAAATAGTCTAAAATTCAATCTGAAGACCTGGTTCTGTACTCTTTGGAGCACAAATAACTGCCTGAACTCTGTGTAGCTTTGTGTATTTTGACTCTAATCATTAGTGAGAAACAACAGAATATAATCTACGCCTGAAGTAAGTTAACTAAAACTCAGTTTTAAGACGGATTGAATGCTTTGAATTTGGGGGACATTTTTTTCTTATTTTTGGGGCTTCTTTTTTTGTAGGCTTTGAGTACAAACTGAGTCTGATTCATTCGAGACCAAATGATGACTTGACCATACGGAGTGTTACAACTAACCCTAACCCTAACCCATTTCATCTTAAACTCTTAAGCTTCAGGACATATTTTTAAAACTGAAGGTGGAAAGTCAATATTGAATATTATCGCAAAATAACAGCAATTTCTTGATTTATCATTGCAGCTTTAAGTTACTGTAAATGATAACACTGCAAGTTATTCTAGAGCCTTTTAGAATAAAACAAACAAACAAACTTTCAAGGCACTGATTAAATCATATCTAAACAAATAGACTGATGAAACCACAATCCATAAAAGAATAATAACAAACTAACAGTATTATTCAGTACATACTGCTAAAAATATTCACCATCTGAAAAAATAAATATCCAATAAAATGGGTAATAGTGTTTCGATTCTTATAGGATTGTTTCACATGATATGGAGCCTACATGTGCTGTAGCTGGAGGCAGAGGCTGGACTGTGTCAGCTGCACATCTGGTGGACGGGCCGAGTTATAAACTATAGGCTGGGTTTTGGACTGTATGGACTATAAGTTAGCCTGGTCCTTCTGTCTGTGTGATTATCTCAGCTGAGCCTTTGAACTGAAAGTCACTGCTGACACTCTGCAGACTCACGCACACTCCAGAGCTCGGTCACTAATGTTCTGAGGAGGACAAGGGTGAGCTGCTCCCACTGTCTGAATCAGCTTCTGAAGCGCACATGTTCACTTCAGTAGACGAGATGAATATAAAGGAGAGGGACGAAACAAATACTTTATGGCTGCGTGCATCAATAAGGTTTGTCTATAAGCAAGTCCATTTTTTAAAGCAAGACAAGTACAATCTGTACACAAGTACAAGTAAATTACCAAACAAGAAACTAAGACAATCACAATACACTCTATAATTCACAATTGATCAATAAAATACCTTTAAAAAGAAAAGTGCAGATAATTTTTTGTTTGTTTTTAGGTAGAATTAGATGCATTGAAAGTGAAACTAGAGTGAAAAGATTTCATCACGTTAATCTCAAATAATTAATTTAAATTTAAGCTAGAAATTAGAATTCACAGCAGCAGAAATCCCATTAGCAAGTCAATTATTCCCATTTATTCCAAGTTGTACAACATTTTCTTCATTTTGTCATATGGTTTGGATCTGTATTTGTTGTGGTCTAAGAGCCAAATATATTCATTGAATAAACAATTTATTTAGGCTTAATTTATCATGGCAGTAATACTTAGCATTGAATATGTTTTATATAAAGAAGGACCACATGTAGCTTGAGTAGATGTAAAAGTATTCTACAATTATATAAACTATGGCACACTCATCTGGGAGTATTACTGTGTGTACTTCTGTGAAGTTGAAGAAAGTCAGAAAGTGGCTTAGCAGAAACCTGCAGCCAGCTGGACCCAACAAAGCTTATGAATGTACATCCATCATCACTTTGTCAAGAGAAAGCTCTGCCATGTATCGAGGAAAAACCTACAGGAGATTTGGATGCATGAGATTTTTATATAACAGATCCATAAACCTGGGAAAGTCAATATGTGGGCTGAAAGTGGGTGGTTCTCATGAAGCAGAGGTTTGTGCATCTTCCTGCTTATTGCTTTTATAGGTTCCATTCACATTTTACAGACTAAGATGCAAGCCTAAAATTATATATTTGTTGTAATACAAAATGTCAATGGGTCTTCTAGATTTATGAAAGTGTACATTTTTAGATATGTTATGGCAAAGTTAAATGCATAAGGGCTAAGCAATTTTACAAAATACAATCAAAAATACAAAACTGTATACATTTTCTCAAACTAAATTTGCAATTAGATTTACATTTCTTCAACAACAGGGTTATTTTTCAAGTTTAAACCCATTCATGAGGAAATACCACTCAAAAATCTTAAACCTTGGCATTTACGTTTTGATTGATGATTTGATCCCTGATTTCTTAATGATATTTGGACATTTGGTATTAGTTTTAATAAAGATCAGTACAAAATAAATATAAAGCACAGATACCTTATATTATTTTTCTAATTAATGGTAAAACAGTCCAACATTGTACCAGATTGGGTCAGATACAGAGCTTCACTGACCTTTTGATTAAATTGACTCCAACTTAAAATGCACTGCTGTATCTCATTGAAAATCTGTCCACACATATTCTTCACATGGTTGGGTTCCAGTTACTCAAAATAAAGCATAGACAAGCCACCTCTGTCTTATGTGTCCACAGTAGTATCTAGGGGGTGAGGTATTTTAAACAGAGCTGATAGTTGGGAAGGATGTGCCCCCTCGACGTATATTATGATTGCACCCTCAGATGACAGTATTGCTTCCACATGTGAAGAGAAAGAATAAAACATAGGTCTGTAAATAGTTTGCTTGTCACATTTCCACAAAAGTGATATCACCCTCACAGTATTACAAAGCGTCGGTACTATCAGGGTCTAAGAAAACTATACTGTATATGTACTTGCCTGGGTTAAAATTACTTGCAGACTCAATTTTGTAGCTCTCCAAAAGCTTTATTACTTCTTTGTTTGACTCAGCTGCGATTTGAGCTCTCTCCCTTTGCACATTCTTTCATTACTCCGCAGTCAGCGCTGGTTCATGCCAAAAAGAGCCAAAGCGTCCACACTTCACTTACTTTGATTGTTTTTGGTAGAAAATGCTATTCTGGCAACATGCCACTCAAGAGGGTACACAGCATGACTTGTATGTAGTAAACAGAAAGGTTTGTGAGTTGTTTATAATGAGCCTGCATATTTCTCATGTTTGCAGTTTAGATTTAATACAGTTTGAGTGATGACATGTGTGTGTGATTGCTTAGATCCAACATTGAGGGTCAAAATTTTGATTTGCTGGGGTTGTGTGATAAATGAACCTCGTGCATTCTCAAGTCAATCTCTGAATATAATTACCAGTCAATTTTAAAATACAGAAAGAAACGCAAATTTGGTCCAAGTAATCCCTCATTCGTCCAGGAGGGATCCATAGTATCAGACTGAAATGACAACGTTGACGTCCAGATGACAACTTTGAAACCTTACTACAAAGACATTTTTAAAAATCAACCTCCCGCAACTAAGTATTTTTACTGTGATCTATTTAAAAAGCTTTATTTTTAGGGTTTTCTCTTAGTCTAAGTTTACTCTTATATGAATATAAGGAGGGCATTCATTTGTTAGTTTAAGCATCCATCCATCCATCCATTTTCTTCCGCTTCATCCGGAGTCGGGTCGCGGAGGCAGCAGTCTGAGCAGGGAGGCCCAGACTTCCCTATCCCCACACACTTCCGCCAGCTCTTCTGGGGGAATCCCGAGGCGTTCCCAGGCCAGTCGAGAGACATAGTCCCTCCAGCGTGTCCTGGGTCTTCCTCGAGGTCTCCTCCCAGTGGGACATGCCCGGAACACCTCCCCGGGGAGGCGTCCAGGAGGCATCCGAAACAGATGCCCGAGCCACCTCAACTGGCTCCTCTCGACGTGGAGGAGCAGCGGCTCTACTCCGAGTTCCTCCCGTGTGACTGAGCTTCTCACCCTATCTCTAAGGGAGCGCCCAGCCACCCTGCGGAGAAAACTCATTTCGACCGCTTGTATTCACGATCTTGTCCTTTCGGTCATTACCCAAAGCTCATGACCATAGGTGAGGGTTGGAACGTAGATTGACCGGTAAATCGAGAGCTTTGCCTTTCGACTCAGCTCTTTCTTCACCACAACGGTCCGGTACAGCGATCGCATCACTGCAGACGCTGCACCAATCCGCCTGTCAATCTCACGCTCCATCCTTCCCTCACTCGTGAACAAGACCCCGAGATACTTGAACTCCTCCACTTGAGGCAAGGACTCTCCACCCACCTGGAGAGGGCAAAGCACCTTTTTCCGGTCGAGAACCATGGCCTCAGATTTGGAAGAGCTGATTTTCATCTCAGCCGCTTCACACTCGGCTGCAAACCGTCCCAGTGCATGTTGCAGGTCCTGGTTTGAAGAAGCCATCAGGACAACATCATCTGCAAATAGCAGAGATGAAATCCTGTGGTCTCCAAACTGGACACCCTCCGGTCCTAGTTACAAGGACCGTTACGTCGCCCGGATTGGCGTTACCGGGGCCCCACCCTGGAGCCAGGCCTGGGGTGGGTGCTCGCAGGCGAGCGCCTGGTGGCCGGGCCTTTGCCCATGGGGCCCGGCCGGGCCCAGCCCGAACGAGTGACGTGGGTCGGCCCTCCTGTGGGCTCTCCACCCACAGAGGGTTTCATGGGGGTCGGGTGCACAGAGGACTAGGTGGCAGTCGGGGGCAGGTGCCTCGACGACCTGGTCCACACACACAGCCTCTGGCTGTTGGGACGTGGAACGTCACCTCTCTGGGGGGAAAGGAGCCTGAGCTGGTGCAAGAGGTTGAGCGCTATAGGCTAGATATAGTCGGCCTCACCTCCACGCACAGCTCGGGCTCTGGAACCCAACTCCTGGAGAGGGGCTGGGCGCTCCACTTTTCTGGCGTTGCCCACGGTGAGAGGCGGCGAGCTGGTGTGGGCCTGCTCATAGCCCACAGCTCAGTCGCCATGTGTTGGAGTTCACCCCAGTAGATGAGAGGGTTGCGTCCCTGCGCCTTCGGGTTGGGGACAGGTCTCTCACTGTTGTGTCGGCCTACGGGCCAAACAACAGTGCAGAGTACCCGGCCTTCTTGGAGTCCCTGGGAGGGGTACTGGATAGTGCACCAACTGGGGACTCCATCCTTCTGCTGGGAGACTTCAACGCCCACGTGGGCAACGCCAGTGACACCTGGAGAGGGGTGATTGGGCGGAATGGCCCCCCCGATCTTAACCCGAGTGGTGTTTTGTTACTGGACTTCTGTGCTAGTTACAGTTTGTCCATAACAAACACCATGTTCCAACACAAGGGTGTCCATCAGTGCACGTGGCACCAGGACACCCTAGGCCGGAGGTCAATGATCGACTTTGTTGTCGTGTCATCGGACCTTCGGCCGCGTGTTTTGGACACTCGGGTTAAGAGAGGGGCAGAGCTGTCAACTGATCACCACCTGGTTGTGAGTTGGATCCGCTGGCAAAGGAGGAAGCTGGACAGACCTGGCAGACCCAAGCGTATTGTGAGGGTCTGTTGGGAACGTCTGGCGGAACCCTCTGTCAGACGGGTCTTCAACTCACACCTCCGGGAGAGCTTCTCCCAGCTCCCGGGTGAGACTGAGGACATTGAGTCTGAGTGGACCATGTTCTCAGCCTCCATTGTCAATGCGGCTGCTCGGAGCTGTGGTCGCAAGGTCTCTGGTGCTTCTCGTGGCGGCCATCCCCGAACCGGTGGTGGCGCCCGGAAGTAAGGGATGCTGTCAGGCTGAAGAAGGAGTGCTATCAGGCCCTGTTGGCTTGTGGTACTCCTGACACAGTTGAGAGGTACCGGCAGGCCAAGCGTACCGCGGCTTGTGCAGTTGCAGAGGCAAAAACCCGGAGCTGGGAGGAGTTCGGAGAGGCCATGAAGGAAGACCATCGGTCGGCCTCAAAGAAATTCTGGCAAAACCGTCCGGCGCCTCAGGAGGGGGAAGCAGTTTTCCACCAACACCATTTATAGTGCGGGTGGAGAGCTGTTGACCTCGACTGGGGATGTCGTCGGACGGTGGAAGGAATACTTTGAAGGTCTCCTCAATCCCACCGTCACGTCTTCCGATGAGGAAGCAGAGACTGAGGACTCGGGGGAAGACTCATCCATCACCCAAGCTGAAGTCACTGAGGTTGTCGACAAGCTCCTCGGTGGCAAGGCTCCGGGTGTGGATGAGATCCGTCCTGAGTATCTCAAGTCTCTGGATGTTGTGGGACTGTCTTGGCTGACACGTCTCTGCAACGTCGCGTGGCAAACTGGGACAGTACCTCTGGATTGGCAGACCGGGGTGGTGGTCCCTCTATTTAAGAAGGGGGACCGGAGGGTGTGTTCCAATTACAGAGGAATCACACTCCTCAGCCTCCCCGGTAAGGTCTACTCCAGGGTACTGGAGAGGAGAATCCGACCGATGGTCGAACCTCGGATTCAGGAGGAGCAGTGTGGTTTTCGTCCTGGTCGTGGAACACTGGACCAGCTCTACACTCTCCATCGGGTTCTCGAGGGTTCATGGGAGTTTGCCAACCAGTCCACATGTGCTTTGTGGATCTGGAGAAGGCATTTGACCGTGTCCCTCGTGGTGTCCTGTGGGGAGTGCTCCGAGAGTATGGGGTCCGGGGCCCTTTGCTCAGGGCGGTTCGGTCCCTGTACGATCGGAGCAGGAGCTGTGTTCGCATTGCGGCAGTAAGTCAGACCTGTTCCCAGTGCATGTTAGTTTAAGCATAATGAAAAAAAAAAAAAAACATTCTAATGCATCGCTTTAAACTTTCTATTTCCAAGAAATTGTGCCTCTGACTTTCTACTTTCAGAAAATCACACTGTTAATATTGTGCAGGGTCTCATCTAGATCTAAAAATAGCACATTTTGTTCCCAAAACACAGGAAAGATGCTTGTGTTGTTGCAGCTTGGCTATTTAATGTTAGCAGGTTTAAAGTCAGAAACTATTTATTATGGTAAATATCAAGTACTGTACAATGCCTTTAACTTGAAATTGACTCGTCAGTGGCCATTTTTTCTGTATTTGTCAGCACCAAGTGAACACTATCAAATAAACAAGTTTCCCCACTACAAAAATTCCCGCTGACAATGACTATTTTATGCATCTACACCCAATTTATTACTTTTACCGGAAAGACACATTCATCTCTTCCTCATTAAATTTACAGAGGCCCCCCATACAGACCCCTGGAGCTGCCCAGCTGGACTCATCAAGGTCGAAGCAAGGACAAGTCAATGCACATTTGGCCCCTCTGTAATCTGTTTGTGCTTTTGGAGTAGATGACAAAACAGTAGAAATGACCAGAGCTTCCTTCAGCACAATAGCATCAACTGTACCAGAGGCAGGACGACCTTTCATTAGAGCCAGACTGACAAGTGAGGCTCGGCAGCTGGGCCCAGTCACTCAGCCAATGAATAAGGCTTTGTATCTTCTGCAAAATGAGAAGATAAAAGTAGGACAAGGAGATAAGAAGATATGTAGTTAACGGACAACGTAGGTTTGGTATAAGCAGCACAGAAGAAAATACAGCATCACTTTGTGGATGACCAGTAAGCGTGAGAATTTTGTTAAAAGTATTATTAGGAAACCTTTTTGTGTTAAATCTGTAGAACTGGTCACAAGCTGCTGCTAACAGAGATACACAAGTTTAATGCAATTCCAGGTAAAGTAAAAGAAAAAGGAGCTAACCAAGTGATGGTTTTCAACCAGAATAGTTAAGTAGGATAACTTAAACTTTGAATATGAATGTTTTGTAGACAGAGTCGTAAATACATTTAAAGACTACTAAACTGACAATATAGTTTAACTTTATTTCTCTGCTAGATTGATTCTTGCTGTATAGCCTACTGTAGGTGAGTTCACAAACATGAGAATCCATCTGTCCCGCCCCCCAATGCGGTTTGGGCAGACGCTAGCTTAAAACAGTCGCGAGTAGTAGCTATAGTGGCCAATCAATTGATACTGCAGAACAATCGGTCACAGTCCAGAAAGTATTTTTCCGTACAGTCAGTGTTAACATAAACGGCTGATGCTGATTGACTTAAGTCACAATTCGATTTAGTTTTCGATTTTGCAGCCACCATTTTCAATTTTCTTCAATTTTTTGTTGTAAAACACAAAATAAACCATAATAAATTACATTTAAAACAAAGCCACTGTTATTAGTGCTCACAACTTATCTTATTTTATGTCCATATTTAGAAGTTTTCAAAGTCTTCAAACTTTTTTCCATCCCTATTATAGTTTTAGATCATGACCTTTCTCTCGGTTCAAAATCCTTCTGTTTTGCTATAAATAGCTTTTTAATCTTTAGCTCTACTCACTCTAACCCCTGCTTTGATTGGTCAGCATAAATCGTGTATTATGTGAACCTGCACCTGACAGCAAACCAGAACTGTGCATGTGTGGACGGATAGTCACTAAATCAAGCTAGCTGATAAAGGCTAACTCACAACACACGCAAACAGTCACACTCATTGAAGCAAACAATGTGCGTGGTCTGTGCTTTAACAAAAACTTGGTTTCTCAGCTTATTCTGCTGTTATTATGCTTCGACCAGTCAACTTTAAATGACGGTTTCAGCAGATTGATATGTGTAGAAGTCAAGTCAGAGTCCTAAACATAACAATCTGAAGATAACAGAAATCCTCCGTTTTGGAGAAATGGTGAATTAACAATCCAATAAAGACTGTATTTTGTCAACTTGCCGGCCATCAGCATATATTTAACTCCAGTTTAAATGCTTAAATCTGACAATATTATGATTAGTATCCCAATACATGTGTTATCTGGATGACATTAGCTAGTGCATGAAGTTCTCTGAGGCCCTGTTTAAGCGGTTAGCCTCACTGTTATAAATCTCCTGCAGTTCGGAGCGTGCCCACTGCCTCCAAAACAACACTTGTGTTTTTGCTTTTTGACCCATCGCTTAATCACTTGCACATGAGAAAGATGACAACAGAGGAGAGGAGTGGAGCTGAAGATGGGCCAGATGACAGGACGAGAGGCCACGGACTCCACGAGCCTTTGAAATGAAGAGCGCTGCGGAGACAAGCAAGCAACCACACAGTGTAGGAAATCAAACAGGAGGGACAAGGCATAATGCAAATATCTGCTAAGATCCAAAATGGAGGCGATTGGGAACAGATGCGGACACCATGAAGTCATAGCTCGAGAAGGAACATTTTAAAAGAAGGTATTATATTGTCAATGAGGCTGACCAACATAGTCTGTGTTGAGTTGGCTACAGATGCTTTTAGTCAGCTTGTATTAAATGAGTTATAAATCAATGCATTTTTTCTCAAAACGCAAACAGAGAATACATATTGACGATGGCATTTCTTCAGATGTTGCTAAGCTATAAAACAGCAAAATCTTTATTAGATTTTTGACATTTGCGAAGAAAACATTTGAGATCTGAGCGCAGTCACTTAACACTGTCAGTCAAGGATATCTTAAGCAGCGCGTGGAAAAAGCGTGCGCAGATTTTCATCCAACAAGACTGCATTTTTAAAAGACGTGGTCATTTGGCACAGTGTAAGCAGTGATAAGCATTTTAACAACTTGTAATCAAAGTCTGAAGCTAAGAAGTGGGGTTTTCAGTTCTCTTCATTATTCCAATACATCATCTTGTGTTTCTTGGTTAGTTCCAGCCATTTCCAGTGCCAAAGATTACCCAATAAAAACTATTTTGCAGAACACACACACAGTACTTATCAAAAATTATTCAATCCCAATTTCTAATCAGTTTCAGTTACCACTTGGACTCTGTGAAGCTGTTTTAACAATAGACTTTCACTAAAACAAAAGACGGCAAAGCTTTCATTCAAGATTGCATCACAAATTTTATGTCTATTCTTTTTATTATGATGTGTGCAATAAACTTAAAAGCAATACAGACATAAAAATGTTTTATTTCTGCATGTGTTCTCCATTTTGTAACTATTGGTTTTCTTCACATCTCACTCAAGTAATCCCATTCCTCTTTTATTTTTGTTTCTTTGTTAAATTGAATATTTCAGTCAACACTGCATCTGATCAGAGGTTTTTGATTTTTGAGATTGCTGCTGTGTGCTCATACAGTCTGGACCTAGAATAGAATAACTAAGAACCTAATGTGAATCCAAATATACAGAAAATAAGCACCAACATAATATGGACAAAGCCTCCTGTAGTAAAGACCATAGATATATAATTAGTAGACATGCAGTTCGACTCTGATGCTATCGAACACTTAGCATCTGAGGTAGTCTGGTAAAATGTGAAAAACTCTGGAGCATTACTCTGTTTATTTCCCTATAGCCATTAGCATTAGCCCTCAAAAAATGCAAGTTACGAATGATCCAGAGAGTGTCAGCTAGTACAACCATGGATCTATTATATTATCTGGATACGGTATTGCTAGCTTGCAGCCGTTGTAAATCAGCCCCAGTGGCCGCTCCATTGGTACTGCAGCGGGAAAATTCCTCTACACGCTAGAAAGGATTTTTTCCCTAGAGCGCAATGCAAACACAAACCACCCGTGTTCGCCAGAAACAGCATCTACAGCTTTAAAAACTGACGGACTTTGCGGCGATTCTTACCTAGGTTCACATCATAAACTTTTTTCCGGTTCAAAAGGTTTTAGTTTCGTATAAAACAGCTTTTTAAGCTTTAGCTTCGGCTACCGCTGCTAACACTGTAACTGCCGCTCTGATTGGTCAGAACGGTCACGTGTGAGCTTTCGGCTTCTTTCGGATTCATTCGGCTCAAGCTCGGCCCGCTCTTCGCGAGGGGGAGTTACGGGGGAACACAACTGCGCATGCTCCATAGCCTGTAGAGCACCTAGCAAAAGGCTAAAGCTAACGGCCATATTGGCAACGAACGCCAGTGAGCAAAAGCCATTGACGCACAGCGCCCGCCATCTTTGATCACCGGGGCTTGGTACAAACCTACTGACCACAATTTTACACACTACTGAAATTAGTGTGTCAAATTGCTAACAGCTAGCAAACTACAAGTAAAGATTTCACATCTCTTGCATTATTTAAGACTCTAATGACCACTAAACATCCTAGTTACTTAATAGGCCTACTAGCAAAAACAGCTGACACATTACATAAAAATCACCAAATAAAAAATTGTATAGTTTCCGATGTAAGCACGTGATGGGATTTGTATAGCATTTCCTGCGTATGAATGCATCACTTTAGGAAACATTTATAAAACTTTGACAATGCCATTGCTTTTCTTAGTGCGTTTTATCCATGAAAGTGCAACTTGTACCATTGTGTTTAATTGATTTGCATTATCGCATAAACCAGAGGAATGAGGCGTTATCAGCCCAGTCTCCAAAAAAAAAAGTCAAATATGTACAGTAAGCACATTTTCAGACCATTTTCATGACGACATTTTTTGGGGGTTTAACAGGTAAATCTTAACCTATCCCATGCTCCCATGTCCTTAGTAACTTGATGCCTAAATTTGCCTGTTAAACCCAAGAAATTTGTGGTTATTTTACATTTTCGCTTTTTCGTAGCATACTGACATAAAAAGGCGCAAAAACATGCTAGCGTACGTTTTTGACACTTCATTGAATATCTACATTTTCTTTGGAGACTGTACTGGGCATCTCACTGCCCGTGTTGTAACAGTTGAACAGAGCTGATGCGCTTCAATTCAAACGGTAAAACTTCCCACAATCTTACCACTTAACTAAACACAAATTCAACTTTTGCAGACTGCAGTGGACATTTCTTTTTACATGTTATTATGTCATGGCCAAACTCGTGTGAAATTACAATAGAAACAAAGAAGAAATACTTGGAATGGTTAAAGAGTATGTGAATGTGAAGGCTAGATGGGTATAGTATCATTCATCACCAGTGAAGAATGATGGGAATTACTGTATCAACCACTGCTGGGACTTTAAATGCCTCGGTTAATTATGCTCACTTTATTATTAAGTGGATAAAATTACTGCGCTCCCTTTTATATAATTATAGAAACTCAAGGAGGATGTTCTTTGCCAATAAAAGCATAGACACGGCCAATACCCAAACAGTCTCTCTCCAAACGGATAGAAAAAGACAGCTAACCATTCACATGATAAGAGATGTTTAACAAGAGCCCAATTGCTTTTTTGTCATGGTTCCAAATGCGTTCTTGGATTTGAAGCTGCATATCACAATATCATCATGCGGTTGTCCTTAATGTTTGCCATCAAGATCGCTGTTCTTGTTTCAGCCAAAGGTGACAGATAGGGCAAGGATATATTTTGGGAGAACTTGGGGTTTCGTCTGACTTTGCCTTCTACACATTGCAGTAGAGGTCAAAATAAAGTGTAAAGAATTAAGTAAAAAAAAAAAAAAAGAAGTGGCCCTAGCATAATACCTTGAAGGACTCCCTAAGTAACTACAGCAGCCATGCTCCCTATACAGCTCTCTTGTGTGAATACATTACATTAGTCTATTAAATTAAACATTATGCAACTTTTTTCCAGTTTTTTGCATATCTTTACGTAGTAATAAAAATAAAGCAGAAAAAACACATCTAGGCAACTTTCTACAATGCTAAATAAATAAATGAATAAATCAAAGATTGTGCTGTATTTGCACCTGAAAGGGAAGACACACATTTCAAATGCCCCCAAAATACATATGTAATCATTACAGGGACCTAAAAAGACACTTAACATATCAAACATGTTACTGTGAAACCTAAAATCTATATGAAAAATACTATAATTAAAATAAACAAAGATAAGACAAGACATCAGCATACTTTTACTCTAAGTTTGCAGTACAAAATAGTATTTTCAACATTTAAAAGCATATGTTTATTATGAAATATTATTTATAAATCATGTATTATTGCAAGTACAATTGAAAATACAAAAGTTGTGCACCGAAACCTAAATGGTGAGTATCTCATTGATTAATTTTACACCAAAATGTGAAAGGCAAGTAACCACTGAAGTCTGATTCTTTCTAATGCTGTAAATGTCAAACAATTTGATTTCTTGTGCACCTCATCCCACTTGTGAAGCAATTATAAATAATGAACTCCCAGTTTCAAGACAATAAATTGTATTTACACTGAATGGTTCAAAAGTGGTCAAGGCCAGTGCAAAACTTTATTTCGGAGCTCTATTTTCAACTGCCTTCTCTTGTATTTCCACATTAAAAGGCACAGTTGTAATCTACACCCAGTCTTGCAGCCGCTCATAACTCCTCATCCAAGAAACATTAGCAGATCCAAACCGTTTCAAAAGGCTGTGCCCTCTATTTATATACATTTCCCAGTGCCAGATGCTAGCATGCAGGCCAGGCCCTATAGGTTGTTGGGTAATATGCATGTGTGGCAGCCAAACACAGGTAGTAGAGTAGTAAAGCCATCCGAGCACTTCCAGAGTCAGGCTTGCGCAGCATATTGTGGGCTGTTAATGATGCTCAAAGGACCATTTCAGCTTCTCGAGCGCACCACGAGTATTTTCTTATGTTGCACGAATCAAATTATTATCCATAAATGTCTGCTTGTGAGTGTGCTTTTGCAGACTCATCAACAATGACTATTTTCTCTGTCAATACCTCCGAGGCTAAACATCATAAAGTTGATATAAGTCTAAACTAAACAATAAAAAGTATCCTATTTTCCGCTTTGCCCCATGCAGAGGGACTTGACAGAAACACAGTGTGACTGGTGCTTCCAGGCAGGACAGGAGCACGTTTCAGAACAGGCCCATAAAAAGAGCGCTACTAAACTTTTACAAGCTGACAACAACCCTCCCGACTCTTTAAGAGTCCACTGTCCCGGTCACATGTGAATTAAATATGAGAATATATAAGCTTGACCTAAAGGGAAAAAATGATTAATAATAGAAGAATGTTAAGGAGTTTTTAGTTGAAATAAATTAATTTCTACTTTGTTGCCATGTTACAAATGACTGTTGAAAATGTTCTGTCCATTACAATTACCAAATGGAAATGATACGAATTTCAAAAATATTAGTGATAGTGGTAATTTTAGATAATGACTTGACTAAATGACTTGAAAGGACCTGAAATTCAAAGCAGAAGAGTTGGACTCGACTTGGACTTATAACAAGTCACTTGAGATTTGACTTGGACTTATCTGTTCTGCTTCTGCCTACCTCTTTATTCGGATCCCTATTAGCTTCCACATTGTGGTTGCTAGTCTTCCTGGGGTCCATAAAAACATAAAAAATTACAGATAAAATTACATTTCCTTTATAAAGTTAGATCATGATAACAAAAGTCAACATATACATGAAAACATACTATGTAAAACAGTATTCATCCTGCATCACTGTTCTGGCATGTTATTATTTATAAAATCAATTGCTTGATTTTCCTTTTAAAAAGAGATCTTTTGTGTTTGATTTAATGTTGGTAGACAGAAATTCCAAGCATCAGCGTGTGGCGTGTCACATGTGTGTGGCTAAATCCACAGAATACAAGTTTATTGCTAAAAAAAAAGCTTGGCTCTTTTTCCACCAGATTTTGATGCATAAATATCAACAGGATTATTTATAAACAGATACATTTGTATGATTAACAAAGAAAATACAAGTCTGATGTCTTATTGTAAGAACATTTAGTTCTGATGGCAAAAAAAAAGCAGGCAGAATACAGAAATCCAACTTTTTTTCTTCAGTTTAGCGCTAATTCAGTCTTTAACTATGGACATTAATCATCCACTGTACATGTAATAGACAGGAAATGAATTAGACAAATGCAAGCCAGTATAAATATTACCTACACAGCAATTAAACACAATTTCACAGTATTATTAAGTACTTGGGTATAAAAGCCCAACCAATTTATAGAACTGAGCATGACACCAAACTGGAGGTCCATTGCTCCTAATACTCGGAGTGTAAAGTATGATTAAATGTGTGTCTTTTTGGAACAACTGCTATTAATAAGAATAACATAATGGCTTCTCTAGGTTCCCCGTTCGTGGAAAAGACCGGTCGAACAAACCTAGGTGCTGTAATATAGATTTGGCCTCTTCTCGCTAGTCCGTCATCTGTTCAGCCAAGTCAAGCTGATGGGACTTTAGTCAAAAGGTAAGCTGTCTCCATGTTTTCCACCAAAGGATAAATCACATTGATTTGTAGGGCTTTGAAAACAGGAATTGTAAAGTTCTGACTTGTTATCTCTATAAAGCTCCAACAAACGAAACCAAGAAGTAGAAAGCAAGCTCATAAAAGCAGCGTGTGTCTCTTTAATTTTAACACTTGCCACTTCTTTTACAAGCTGGAGGTACAAAGAGGAGATTTGGGGGAAACAGGTATGACATAGGAATGAAGGTCTGTAGTGAACATTTATGATAACAGGGGATAAAAGAACCCGTTATTTGGCATTGGAACATCAAATGAAAGAATCTAAAGTAGGTATACAACTGTGCCAAATAGTTTATAATTGAAAGTTCTCGTTGGAGGTGTTCATTAGCTTAATGTTTTATTATAAAATGCACTTACTACAATCTTATTTATTAGTAAAACAACTACTCTTTCACAACATTCTCAATATAGGTTTACTGAAGTTGTATAACCAGCAAAGTTTGGTCACAACAAACAAACAGCGGTTGTTTCTTCAGCCCTTTCTCCACTGTAGTGAAAGTGCTTCTTTTGTGGTACGTTTAAATGATTCAACGCTAAAAAACGCTGACTCAAAAATCCTTAGTTGTGACTCACTGGCAATTGTATGCTCATAGGCCGTGGTGGAATACACTTGGACTTATCCAGGATCGGAAACAAAGAAGTGGCTGTGTAAAAAGATGCCTTAAGTTTCTTTAGACTCTATAAAACCTTTTTTGTGAATGCACCAGTGATGTGTGTCAATCCAGGACAAGGATGTCAAACATAATATGGTAACAGCTGGAATGCTAGCTTCACTTTCCACCCTCTGTCAGTCTGCTCCCGCAGGCTAATAGGGATAATTTAACTAAGTTCTGCCATCTGCTTGTGTTGTGAGGATTCTATGGTTGCTTGGCTAAATTTATATACAAATTGTGACATTTTTGTTCAGCCTTGAGTGAACTTTCTTGTTGCAGTTACTTACTTGAAGGCAGCTGTCTGTGATATCACTGCAACGTTTGTAAGACTGACGATTCTGCAACAATAGGAGAAAAAACCTGGAAAAATGTTATCAAGTCCAGTGGTTGTAAAATGTGACTACACTAGTGCTGTAGTCATTTAGTCGTTTAATCGGTCGATGGAGTCTTAGTTGACAAAAATTTTTACTAGTCGACTAACTAATTAATTATAAGGAAATGTATTGAACAGCAATGAAAAGTATAGATGAAGATTTGGGACAGAATCATTGGTCTATGCTTATTTTGAAAAATATAGCCTAAAACTTACAAACATAATTCGTATTCCTTTTCTTTATAAATTACTGTTTTTGAAAGAATTCTATACAATTTTTAGTCTTTATTTTCTGGTCAGATAAATTGTCAGAGCAAAAAATAACTGTTTAGTTTCAGATGATTTGCCGTGAGCCGTTTTTAGTCAATTAATTGGTTGATGGGACATGTTTTTGTCGACCAAAGAAATACTTGAACAACCCATGAAAACTATTTATTTTTATTTTATTTTTTGTGATAAGATAAAATAAGCTATCCTTTATTTGTCCCACAATGGGTAAATTCCATATTTGTATAACTTATTAACAATGCACTTTTCACGTAAAGTCAAGTCACTTTCGTCACTTTATGTCTAGGTCCTAAAAATTAAGTTCAGTTGCAACTTAATCCTGGTTTGGCTTGTTCAAGTTTAGAAAGTCTTGACTGGCATTTAGCCCAAGTGTCCTGTCAGTCAAACAAGCCAACCTCTCCTGACCTGTAACCTGAAGATGTAGCCTTTAGCTGCCGTAGTGTCACGTCTTTCTTGTCTCTTTAGCTCCAGGATGAACCTGTGTCACTGTCATTACACCTCCCACCGAGATAAAACCCTGGCAGCCAGCAGCACATTCCAGCTTGTTTAACAACCAGCTGAACTAATAGGTCTGTTTCTGGGCCTTGTCATTTTCAACAATCACACCACCAACTTCAAGAACTGTGAGAGGAGTCTGTTTATCCTCTTATCGATCATCTTGAAATCGAGGGAAAAAATTGTATGAAGGCTGGAAACTACCGATGTTATTGATGCTGTTTTTTTTTACTTTTTAGAGTGAAAATTTTTGTGTGCAGAAACGTTCGTTAATGTATGTTCATTCCCCCTTTTCTATTAATATATTAACAATGTGACCAGCTATAAATCCAACCTTATGAATGAAATGTTAATAATGTAATATTCTATGTTGTACAATATTTAAGGAGACCTATTATTTGAAATTCACTTGTCTAAGTTTTGTTAAATCGGTGTTTTCTCATGGTTACTTTATCCAAAGCTGTAATTGGATCGATTCATGCATGTTTGAGTAATCTTGTATTGTTCTGCAGCTGATGCGCCAGTGCCATGTTTTACTCGGTCAGATTCTGAGTAAAACATGTAGGGTTCAAAATTGTCATGTAGCCACTTACCAACAACAAAAAAATAGTAATTTAAAATCTGTGTCCATTAAAGTTACATTTTACAATGCAGAGGCTTATCCGTTCTGCAGTTTTGAACAGGAAGTCAATGGACCTGTTTCTATTTCTAAGCCGTCTTAGTTCATTTTCGTGTTTTACAATGAACATTAGGGATGGGACGAGACAGATTTTCACGAGACGAGACGAGCCACGAGATTGGGTCCACGAGATCGAGACGAGACAAGATTTTTAAATAATTTGCATTAATTGTTTCAGTTTAGAATTTAAACAAGGCAAATTACAAAATTTGATTTGTATCATTTATTATTGTTAGTTTATATTATATTATTTTAGTTTAGCTTTACCTTTCATTATGTGTATCACCTTGGATTTTTATTATTTCAACGATCTGAGTTTTGACTGAAATTGATCCACTCCTCCGTGTGTAGCTCAGACTCCGCCCCCTTCCCCTTCCTTCACAGCGCTGCCGCTGCTGCTGCAGGGACCAGACGCACACAGATGAGACTTTCCTACTTTTTACATGACAGAGGCCAAATTATCTCTTTGTGGATCTATTTTAAACTATGTTTAAGTGTTAAAAACACTGCGCTGTTCCCGCGGTGTCCGCGCGTATATTTGACGATTATATATTTTTCTATTACAATGTTTAGGACTAATTATCTCTGTCAATATTGGTCCTATCTTTACGAAATAAAAACTGAGACAGAGTTTAGACTGTTTTCTGTCAGAATAAGTCCGCTACAAGTCTGTGTGTGGAGGAGAATATTTACTACAGCTGCTCAAAGAAACAAAACTTAATTTCATGACCATGGAAAAATCTCACGAGACAGGTCAGTTCGTGTGCGCACAGTATCGTGACAGTTTGATCTCGCGAGATCTCGCGGTACGAGATCTCGTCCCATCCCTAATGAACATGATTAAAATTATTAATCAGCAAGCATAAGCCATAGTTTTATCCTTTGTCAACAAAATGTCTCCTTTAATATGTTATGCAGATGAAAAAAAAAATCACATTTACATTAAAGTTGAAATGACAAAAAAAGGGTTCCAGGCTACAATCAAAAGTTTTTTGTTTTGTTTTTTGTTTACTATTACACTGTGATTGGAATACTCATGATTATTAGTTAACCAAATAACATCAATGTCCTCAGATGTCAAATAAAGCTATGGAGAGAAAAACAATCTGTAAACTTTTATAGTAGAAGAGAGGCGCTGAAAACAAAAAAACTTGTTGAGTGGCATGTTTGCTCCAAGTAATGACAGCAGGACTCAATATGCTGAATGCAGCCCAAAGAATACAAACTAAGCTTTTGTGAGCTCATCGCTCATGTAATCAAGTTAGAATGAGGGCCAACTAATGGGAAACAAGTAGTGCTCATGCATAGTGGCTTAAACAATTGGATATTTAGTACATTTCAAACCCAAGTATTCAGGTCCAAGGAGCACATAGCGGAGTGTTTACAATGGCACTGTGTGGCTCTGGTTTCTAACAAGGTGGAATGCCAAACACAGCACAGCACATGGACCTAGCATTCACAGCCTAAGGCACATATTGAGCTGCTCCATACCATTATTACAGCTTTCAAATGAGGAAAATTCCTATAATTTTACCTTTTATGCCCCATTAAAATTAAAGGGTTGAATCTGGCAACCACTGACTTTAAAAGTCCATGAAGAATGTAAGTTTAAGATAGTTTGGCTGTATATGGAGTCTGTATATCAGGGGAACATTCATTTTATGGGGAGTAAAAAGACAGGTAGGTAAAACATTTTGCCAAACCAAGCACATCTGTAAGTCTCTATTCAATTATTTTCAGTTTTACTAGCCTAGTGTTAAACAAGATGAAGGTGAAAATTAGGTATACGTAAAAGAATTTAGACCCCAACTGTGTCTTTGTTCTGCAAAAGATCAATTATGTTGTCATTTTATATTGATTAATGTAGAGTGGGTTCGGCAAAATTGACAAAAATCTTGGCACGTTTTTAGAGTACCCAATTAATACTATATTACTGTATATGAAATCTATATAAACTGGGATATTTATTAATGATCAGGTTAGATTCAAATCTTGTTGCTTTACTCTTGAAGAGAATTGTTTTATTTTATATTTTAGACTCCCATAGTAATCTCATACTTCAATGTTGTGTCAATACTCAAATGTTATGCTTTTCAATTGCTTAATTTCTTTTAATATTTTGCAAGAATTCACATTTGAAATAGCTGAAAACACATGTCACACACAACACCACCACTGACTGATCAAATTAGCCCAAACACATCTGCTTCATGCACGGCCTAAACCCCGTCTCTCAGACCCACAGCCAACAATGCACAGCCATAACTCATATTTATATTAGATCTCATTAATTGAGCCAGAAGAGGTAATGCATCTCCGGCACCGTGCACACATGCTGTGGTGTCGAAAACAATGTCTCCTTCTATCAAACACTAATGCATACAGGCCCATATGCAGCAGAGACAAAGCCTCCATTGAGCTCAGGCAGTAACAGGCTTCATAATAAAGGCAAGCTGGAGAGGCCTGAAAGAGCCGCGACGCACTTCCAGCTCCAAACTCCTCATGAAAGTGGACATCTGATCGCTGCTTCCAGCCCTTTTTGTGTGAGATGGTGACACTGATACCTTCTAATAAAACAGCCCAGTGCGTCCATGCAATCAGCCCCTGGGAAGGTCAGCCTCAGCGGGTCAAACTTGGACAGATGGACAGAGGGCAGCGGGAGGTAGGGCCGCTCCATATCAGCAAGTTTAATACACGGGTCGCTTGAAATTAAAAATGTACATTTCAAGATTAGACTAGAAGAGAAGAAAGTGAAATTGGATACATAACAAATTTAAAATAAAAAATATTGGTCTTATTTTAATCTAGATAAAATATGAAATGTTTTAATCACAAAAAACATAACTTTGGCTAATATCTGCTCATTTATCTCTCTCCATTCCTAAGTCAGCAGTTTTGATTTTATTACTAACGTATCTCTAAGTTGTAATCTTGTTCTCTGATTTTTACTGCAGCACATACTTTAATAAGTGCTTGTTTGTTTGTCATTACAAACAATATGTCTTTCATGATGCTATAAATGATTGTTTCTTGGGCCAAAATACAACTGAGCATCATTACATTGTGTGAAAGACACACACATGTACCATGGTGAATAATACTTTAGATTAAGGGTTATTTTAGTTATATTACCTCATCCCAGCTATCCTTTTAAAACTAAAATAAGAAAACCGATTATTGATATCGGCATTAGCTGACAAAATTTTTAAATATTGGTATCAGCATTGGCTAAAGAAAAATCCATATCGGTCAATCGCTACAAAAAATCTTAAAATTTTTTCTCCTGATCACAACTGTTAATACATTATATTTCATTGAAAATTAAATCGGAAATTTAATTACACACTTTGAAACACATTCTTCACTTTGAATCGTCTACAAATCAGTTTGCCTTGGCTTATTAGAGATGCGTAGTCTTTCTTCCCATGAATATACACATATATTGTGGAACTTCTTTTGCAAGGGTAACAGAATATACAATATACTGAAATATTTCATACAAGATAACTGTGACCTGCCTACATTCTATAATATAGTATAGAATATTATTGAACCTCTATCATCCTGCTGACATTATCACTGTTTATATAAAAGGGAGTTATTTCTGACTGTAACATCAAAAACTGTACTCAAGCCTGTTAGGCATTACGTTCACATGCTGTAAACTGAAAACAACTAGAATGTACCATGTTTTTTTAATATTTTGCAGTTAATCATAAGGAGCAATTAACGTCTACGCTTTGCTCATTAACAAGCCCTAAACTTTACACCAATACAAAAATAAAGGTCAAGAGGAAGCAGTCAATGGGCACACTTCATAAGGAAACCGCAGCCACCTCTGATTGTTGTGGAAAAACAATGTAATGAGACTATAATTTTGGATCATAGTTTGGTAAGCTTGCAGTGATTCAAGTGAAATGCCATGTTGTTTTGATCATGCACTTCCCAGGCTTCAGGACTGTATGAAAATAGATGCCAGATTGAAACGCACAAACACAACTGCCTGGGATCGCATGTTATAGTCATTCACCTCAGAGCAGAGATATACGGTCTGTGTGAAAGATAGAGGCTGCCAAGAGGTCCTGCTTCAAAATAAGAAAACATTTCATTTATGAAACACTTGTAGCAGGAGAGTTACATTGTAAAAGATTCCGTGCACAAACAATGAGATATGCGGTTTGCAGTGTCCTTTTTCCTTGACTATTTGAGATGAGATTTTCCATATTATGTAGTTTCTTTAAAGTCAAAACAAACCTTAGCAGTAGCCTAATTCTTCTAGTCACCATTGACTATTTTGAAGATGTCTTGCAGCTCGCAGCCAAAAGGTAAATATATCTCATTAACAATGTTGTCCGACTAGAACAAATAATGTAGATGAACACCAAAAAACACCAAAATACTCTTGATGAAGGATTATGTATAAATAGTCAAAGCAGAAAGATTCACTCTGCTTTTGACTGATCTTTCAACGCTGCTGGGAAACCTGTCAGGAAGTCAGCTGCTTCTGAACAGTGCTCAAGGAACTATCTCCAGATCTTGAGCTAAGCTTGGTCAAAACTGCTTTGGGAAGATGTTACCTATTGTGTTTTGAGAGTGTCCTGAGGAACATACAAACAGACTGTTGCTGCCTGAAGGCTAAACTCCTTAGCTCCTTGTTGTAAAATGCAAGTTCTTGTATTTTTATCAACAAATCAAATACTACTGTGAATAGGGCTGGGCCATTAATTGAAAAATCTGGGGATCGAGATCGAATCGAACTGAACCGTCACTTATTTGGTGATAGTTTTTTAATTGAAAGATCAAAAACTAATCTGTTGTCAGTAAAATGTGTAGTGTGGATAAAAGTCAAACTTGGAGTATTGATTCAAAGTTTCAAAAACAACAACAACAACAGAAAAAAAATAATAAATGGGACATTTTCAAATATTTTGTTTATGTTCATGAATGGCATTTTGTGTTTGTTTTTGAAAAGGTTAAATAAAATTGAATAAAAAATCGAGATCGATCAACTTGAGAAAAAAAAATTAATATTATTATATTTTTACCCAGATCGGCCAGCCCTACTGTGGACATTCTCTGTAATCGCGGCACAAGCAGGACACATATCCAAAGACTTTACTTTTTTATCTTTTGCTTGTGTTTTAGGCTACTGCAGACAATTGTGCTGGTGACACAAGTGTAATTCTAACACACTAAACGTATGAGAAGGACATGAGGACAGATGGTAGAGGTTATCATAAGACAAGGGTCAAGAACCAAACCAAAACATCCATTACAGTCACTATTTACACTGTCTCATCCCAGCACACGGTGCAACCATTCCAGGCAGCGCGTCCTCCCGGCAGTGGAGCATGAATGAGTGATGTCCAGATGGAATAAACAAGCCGTGTTCAAGTAAGACATTTGTCCAGGCTGAGAGAAGCCTTTTTCCAACTGTTGTTCATGTTGACAGAGGAGTTTGATGTCTTGCCTCCAGCCAAAAAACATGGCTCTACCTAAAAGCTCTATTTGCTCATACTTAACCTTTGGGCTGGTTCACATAGATGTCTTACAGAGTAACACAAGTATCTTTCAGCAGGCACACAGGGCTTATCAGGAGGGTCATCATCAGCTGTTTGGATATCAGTGCAGTCAGTTAACACTTACAATCTGGACAAACGTTTCTTATTTAATCACTTCATGAGCCACTGAGATGTTCTGAGAAGATGTCTGCAGGGATCCAGTGGAGCAGAAAAGACAGGATTATCGACTTGACGCACAAAAAGCAAAGACGTGCCTTCTCCATTCCTTTCCAAAGGAATCTTTGCAACAAACAAAAAATCACCTCTCTCATGACAAGGCGACATGAGAAAATAGTACCTATGAAAACCTCACGTTTGAGCATGTAGATGTGCATACATACTCTGGCAATGAAATCCTGAAAGCTAAAAACGTTCAACTTTCAGGCAGTCAA
Source organism: Mugilogobius chulae (assembly GCA_038363315.1). NCBI lineage: Eukaryota > Metazoa > Chordata > Actinopteri > Gobiiformes > Gobiidae > Mugilogobius > Mugilogobius chulae. Next base: position 40,279,522 of record CM076412.1, on the reverse strand, counting down.
GTGTCCACCTTGCCCATATATTACATCTTATGAAACTATTTTGATCTTCTTTATTATTTTGAAAGCTGCCTGCATTTACAACCCACAATCAGCTTTTGCTTTTGACGTGGTGTGAAGCAGAGTCAATAAATGGTATATTTTCATATGTTTCACCTCAGAAATGAAATTTATATGCTGAAGCTACTTTAATTTCAGCAACTGTTACAGCCAGACGTGTGACACTCTGACCTGGAACAGTAACACGTGAAGCTACCGCTGGTTGCTTAAGTTTATAGCTGCCCATGTGTTTGATTTTAAATCCCCTGCAATGAAATAAACAAGTTTAAATTCACCACAGCTCAAATATTTATATACAAGCATAACATAATATACTATAGCATGCTATTATTACTGATCTCTTATGGTGTAAAATATATTACCCCATTGTGTGTGGAACTTAAAATACAACAGGTAATTTGTTTTAATATTTGATCAGTATTCATTGCAAAAAGGCATCCAATCACTTGCAGTAGAGTATGATTACAATAATGTGCTTGTCCCAGGTTGAAATGGGAAAGTAAATCATAGAGAGGATACTAACTCTGACAAGAAGACAACGTGCATGCCTGACAAAGTAAGGCAGAACCTTCTAAACACCCAGCTATCCCATCCAGACAAATATGGTAGTTTTTTCCCCTTTATTCAGCTATAGAGATGGGTACGATACATAAAGTATTATGCAGGAAAGTCTTCCTGCAGATGGAGACTTCACTGGGCCAAAACCAACATGCATCTGGTAACAAGCAGTCAGAAAAACAGGCCTGTGGACAACTCAACCGAGGAACTCAGGGCAACTACAGTTTATTAATTAAAGGTTAATCAGCGCCGGATCTGTTTGTGTGTGTTTAGACCACTGCAGGGAAACAGGAGGATGTGGGATAGAAAGCAGATGGAGTTAAAGGAACATGAAAACATACTTAAGAATTACTTTACTTTTACCTTCTTTATGCAACTTGCCCTTCATTGTGGTTGAGGATTTTGTTTAGTGCAACCACCACACATGTCAGCTCTATTTGACATTAAAATAATGAACTTACAAAAGAGCAAGTAGGTGGTGATTCCACTGACAGAAGTTTTATAGCGCACCTTGTTTTTTCAAATCCCAAAAAGCACAACAATATTCTGTCTTTATCATCCACCTGACAGTATCCTAAACATTTCATATTCACTTTCCATGACACCGCGAGATAACTACAGACTTCAAAGCCAGCACAACCTTGTCCATCACGGCAGAATAAAGACACGTACAGGCTACAGACAGGAGAAGGCGATAAGAGGACGTTTCAAAGGGCTGATGTGAGACTAGTGTTTATCTTCACATGGGATCACGGCCTGAGCAGAGGCAGCCGGATGGCCTTAGACTCTCGCACAGGGCTACCCTTCACCGGCATGCATGGACCTCACATACCTGACATTCCTCTTGGAGCATCTGTGTCAGAGAGAAGAGCCTAACCTCCACAGACGCATTGGTCACACGAGGAATGGATGAAATGATGGCTGCCAACAACATGATGGTCGGATTTTATGGGTGGACACAGGGATTTTGTTAAACCAGCTGTGATTTTTGGACGTGTCAATAACATAACATGCCACAAAGAAAGAAAACTTTGCAATGAATATTTGTCTCACAGTCGCTTGAATTCAGTAGCAGACTTCTACAGGCGGACTGAGGGGTTGCTTACACTGACTAACTTATTGTGGGTGTAATAAAATTGTAGAAGGATAAAATGAAAAACTTGTAGAAGGATAAAATGAAAAACTTTGCACATGTTGACCACAAGAGCCAAGGCCAAAATGACATTAAAATGCAATTTGTGATGCATCAGTGTTCACCTTCTTTTTACAACTTTATGCATTTAAACCAGTGATATTCCACCTGTACTTTTTGAAACCATTACAATGTCTTGGCCAAGTTTCCTGCTGTAAAAGTGCACTAAAGCTGACAGCTGTGGAGTTATTAAAAGTCGACTGCTGCCGTGTGTTTACAGTAGCTCCTCACTGTGTGTTCCACTAATAAACCCCATTATGGTGAAAAGGATAGGCTTGAAAACAACCATCGTGTTTATATTTGTCTGCAAGCCAAAAGGAGAAATGTGCACCAACTTGTCCGTTACGCTTCTCCAATGACCGAGATATGATTTTTGCGCATAAACTTTTGATTTACTGCTAAGAGACTGATTTCACAGTTTATGCAGCGCTACCAAGAAACTCCAGAGTACCCTGTGCTCTGGTGAAAAAAAAAAAGTAAAAGGAGGGGTGTAGAAGCTTGTCACTGAGCTCATAACCAAGAGGAGGGGAGGACTTTTGATGCCTTTGGCAATAACCGCATGCCAGTTAAGTTGCATAGCGTTTACAATTTTAAACATTGCAGATGTTTAAAAAAAAGTTCCTCAAGGCTTTGGAAAAACACAACGTAGTTGCAATGTGAAAAAACATACACATGTATTGTTCTTATATTCGGGTTGTTGTTTTAAAATAATAAAAAGCATACAGACGTCAATGCCATTAATAGAAAATTTGTCAAAAACATACCTCCATAATGACTACATAATGCTACTTCAGAAAATAACTACCAACATTTGACATTGGAAAGCACCACACTACTTTATCAATTCCCACATCCTTGCATTTGGTACAGACAGACTCACAGATACAGTATATGCAGTGTACTACATCTCATTAAGGAAATATTGAATTGACTAGACAGCAGAATGTGCAACAGAAAAACAAATTAGATGTACACAAGACTGAGAAAGAAACACAAAAAGGCGTAAATAACTGACTGGACATGTTTCAATAACTTAAAAGTAAAATTTTCAGCAAACATTATTATTAAACAAAAGTGTCTGTGTGTACTTCATAGCTGACCACAAAACACTGCTAAGCTTAGGTAAGAGTAGAAAAAGAGTAAAAAAAGTTGAATTTGACAGACAAGACAAGTAACAAAGAGAGTGTATGGACAGACATGGAGAGAGACAAATGACTGGTTTTGCTTCGAGCTTTTCCAGGCTTCATTTCTGCTACAGTGGTGTAAGGTATCACGCTGGCTAATCCTCTGGTGATGATAGATGCAAAAGTAGTTCGGCATGCACACGTTAGGACCAGTGTTCAAATCATTTATCATAGCTTCCCCACTGCATGTCGATAAGTTGCTTTGTTTCTGCAGCACATTGTAAAACCCATTCACGCAAAACACTACTCCCTCTGGTTCATGTTCAAATAATACAGCTGCACAAATAGACATTTTAAAACTTCAGACAGTGTCATTTTTAAGTGTTTAGTATCTTATGCTTCCATAGTCAAAGGAGAATATGCTGCTAAAATAGACAGTTACACCTTTGTAGAGCAGACAAACAAATGGACTGAAAAGGTAACGTGAGAGAAAAATTGTGAAATAATTGTCTCAAGATTTATTCAGATTGAATGCTTTTAGTGCCGTTTAGGATTTTTAATGTCATAATCACATCAACAGTTTTAATTTTGTGCAACAGAAAGATGTGTTTTGAACTCAGTCTATTCGTATGGCTAGTAAGGATTTTAGCATCAGTAATGTAGCACATTTAAACTACATTAAACTTTGAATAATCAATCATTTTCATACTTTTACAATTAAAGGTGGGGTGGCTGATTTTGACACTGCAAACATGATTTAGGTTTAAATCTGACAATTTTCTCTCCTAAATCCTTTGACATATTAATATCAACTTTTTTTTGTTGTAATTACAGCTTAAAAACGTCTTTTTACAATCAACAAAGTGAAACTGGAGAGGACCATCCAAGCACAGCCAATCAGAGCAATGCATTTGACTCTTGGTAAGAACTAAAATTCTTTATTATTCAATTAAGACAGTACTCCTTCACATTTTTCCACAAAGTGTTGCTTATATCATATTTTTTGTGTGGAAAACACAGTGTATTCATTTACAACCAAAAGGTTAGTTACGACAACTTTAAGGAAATGGGAGAAGCAACCTCTATCAATCTTGCAAAAAAAAAAACTGACCCTGAAAGAAAATCATGTTCAGTCTAGACAGGTAGATGACAGACATTCAGACAGCTAAACAAAAATGCCTGTAAAATTAACACAAGGGTGCTAAATTATTACATTCTTAAATAATATTTGAAAGTTCACTGCATTTTTTTTTTTTTTTGCTAATTTTCTTGCAATTTTTACCATAAACAAATGACTACACAAATAAAAAATCTCCAAAACAACATTCATAATAATCTAAAATAAAATAATAGAACTCATCTCAAATTTTATCACAGGCCACAAATTAATTTCAACATCCTTTATAACTTTTATTTCCTTATAACTTCCTTTTCCTAACAACGTAGTCGATTTGTCTGTGCCACTTCGGCATAACCCAGTGTCAGCAGCAGTCGTGTCTTGTTGAGCGGTCCTGACCTGGAGTGTGTTGGGGAGGAGAAAATGACCGCCTGGCCTGAGAAAAGCAAGAGTGCTCTGTGAAGTCTGCCACTTCAGGCTAGACGGGTCAGGAGGGTACCCCTGTCAAAGACTTTTACACTCTCTCACACTCTGCTATGGGAAGGACTGAAAGCATTCAAACCAGGCTAAACAAGAATAAAGGATGTTAAACAGTCAGAATAAAAGCTTAGAGTTTTAGAATGTAAACGTTCTTGTCTATTTCAATTTGCTTTTTATGTTAATTAGGTTATTTAATTAAAACAGCTTAAGAATAAAAGCTATGTATTGCAGTTATTGAGAAAACAAAAGAACTAAACGTTTTATCTCAAAAAATGACAAATTACAAAGAAATATTAGTATACAAAAATACATAATCCAATCATTTACACAAAGGAGTAAACTTTCCCATTTTAGTAACTTGAAGCATGGACTTAACCATTACCTTCCCATGTGGCTTCAACCAAAAATGTGGTTATTTTATATTTTGGCTTTTCGTAGCATACTGACGAAATGATACGTTTTTGACATTTTGTTGTATATATCTACATTTTCTTTGGAAACTGTCTTGCTTTTTTAATTATTGTTTTTTAGAAAACGTAAATGCTATTTAAAGGCTCAAATAAGCTGGAAAGAAACAAAACAAAAACTGTCACATATACCGTGTTTAAACTGCATGCAATTCTGGGGCCTACCCTAATGTTGGCTAATGACAATTGTCAGCTCAATTCAGAGTGTATTTTTAAAAAGTATTTGTTTAGAAGTAGTGGTATCACTTCTACTAATACTGGTCAAGCTGTTACAGTCAGAAAAGTCTCTAGAGAGCACTGTTCAGCAAAAGTCAGTAGTCCTGGATAGTTATGTTAGGTACGTTTTGTGCAGTAAACTACCCGAGAGTCCTGCCCAGCTGCACTTAAACACAGCACAGTGATTTAAAGCAGGATAAAACTATGGCGTCCGCTTGTTAGTATAATTTACTGCAAGCGACGTCCCAGAATTGTGTGGAGCACTTTTCCTTCTTGCCACTCCTCACCTTGTTAAATGTGGTACAGTCTACTATGGTTCACTGGGGAAAACTGTTAGAAATGTATAAAACATGTGACATGTTCCAGTATCAAGTGATATAATTCGACATACAGAGATGTCAAAAACTCATACATGTTGTTTTTTACCAGGACTCAGGAGTATTATGTGCAAGTTCAGGGAGATAAATATGGAGTGACAGAAAAATATAGGTTGATAAGTGACGATGTCTGAAAGGTTGCTGCTCTGTGCTGGATCATATTATATCCTAAGTGAGCAGATTAATCAATGCAAGAAAAAAAAACATTTTGAAGGAAACCTCCTAATGGTTCAGTCATGAAGTTTTCCAGGTCCTGTCAGTGCTAAAACTAATAATTATGATGTAAAAAAATTGAAATGTTGTTTTGTTACACAGTGCCCACTATAATATTTTTACATTTTTAAGTTTAAGAAAAATTGTGTGAAATATAGTAGCTTCAGCTAATATTAATATTGTTTCTATTAATTAACTTTGAATGAGAGGATTTTAAAAACATTGATTGAAGTTGTTTCTTTAATGAACCACTGAGGGATTACACCAGCTGTTTTAGATTATATTTTGCAAAATGATAAAGTAAGCTACTAACAGCTAACTTAAGCCTTTTACAAAGATGTACCTCCAGACACTTCAGCCTGAAGATTTGTGGACTGCCATATTGTTTGTCCACAGTCACACCCACTTTTCCCACCCGGATTTCACACTTTCCCAGCCCTAGAGCTCACTGCGGGTAGGTCGGCTGTTTGTTCTAAGCAGGATATCTTTCGTGCACAACCATGTCAGTGTGGACTGCACGTGTAATCTTTTCATAATTTATTTAATGTATGTAATTGCTGTGCAGAAAGATGAAACACACTGATGTTATCTTTCTACATTAAAACATTGTGGAATGTGAGAAAATAGGTAGGAGTTAGAAACTCAGACAAAAGATGTAACTGTACATTATCTGTTAAATACTGTATGACTAATTTCATTTGTTGGTTCTTAAAAATTGATTTTGGTTTGAAATAACTGGTTCTGTGCATTTTTAGTTTGTAAGGGGCTTGTTTTTGGATATTCTGATAAAAAAAAGGTCATTAAATTCTAGGGCAAATTGCTACATGTGTAAAAAATTCACTTCCTTTCTCCATTAGCTTTTTGTTTGTTTTCCCACAAACTTGCCCTCTTCTCTCATTGATGCAGGCAGACTTGCTTCTCTTGTTTTCAAATGCAAAGTACAGAAGTGCTACGGACTTCACTGATTTTGTCATACATTTGTTCAGGCTTAAACCCTTTTCTAATATTTTCCACTTTCTTTTAGCTTACCAAACAATTTCTATCAGTCTAATAACATCTTGAACACCTTTCATAAAACCGTAAGTGAACGACCTGCATTAAACTCTTAGTATTAAAAAAAACACCCCCTCTGCTGCTTGAGGCTCGGGCTGCGAGTTGACAAGGGAGCAGAGCCCTGGGGACGAGAATCTGGACGACCAACAAGCAAAGGTTGTAAAAGAGCCATAAACCAGGGTCAACCAGAGGGGACAGAGAAGAGGAGAGAAGGACCAAAGCAAAGAGGAGAAGAGAGAGTGGACTCCCTTGTCTGTACCCCTGCTACTTCACTCATCAGCATTCCTTCACTGTCTCAAACCCGCTCTGTCCATCTTTCCCACAACCACAAAATCCATCATCAGCTCGCGATCAGCCCTAATCTCATTGAACTCCTCCGCAGTCATCCAGGCCAAAATCATATAAAACATTTCCGTATTGATATGTAAATCAGAGGTTTCCATGCTAACATCAACACCTCAGGGCAAGTTTTGTTACAAAGTTAATACAAGCCTGATGTTTGTGACCAGCTCATTCAGGCTGCTGAAAGGAATAGCTGAAGTACAATTTCTCATAATGTAAGCTACTTTCAATATTTATTTTACCACTACTATTATGATATTTGATATTTCTGCCTCATGTCTGGTCAATTCACACTAAAACTGAACGATAATATTTGCAATCACAATTGAAAACTTTCATGATGCACTGTCAAAAATATCGTCTGGATAATAGGGCTGCAACAAGTTAATTGATTAATGACAACTAATCGATTATTGAAATTATGTCAACTTTAGTAATCGAACAATTGTTAACTTGTTTTATATCCAAACATTCCAGGACCCTCAGATTGAACAGAAATTAGTGTTCTTGATGTAAAAACTTGTTTGACTACCTCAAGACTAAATTTCAGAATAAAGGAATAGACTTGATTTTTGACACTAAATGGTACCACATAAACTAAAAATGCTCCTTTGACAAACAACCTTCTACAAAAATAGATTGGCATTTTCAGCACTAAATACAAATACTTCCGTTTTTAAACATTTTGGTTTTAAACTAGTTTTGATCAAGTTTAAGGATTCTTCGAAAATGTCAAATTTTGTCCAGTTAATGTATTGATACTTGTTCAAAATCTTGTAAGTCACTTTTGCTTTCTAAACAACTAATTGATTACCAAAATGATCGTTAGTTGCAGCCCTACTTAATAATATCATGAATATTGCCCACCACTGCACTTACATAGCATAATCAATAAAATAAAATGAGTATGCCATCTAGCCTATAAATGCTTCTAGCCACACAACCAACTCACAAAGCTTCAGTAGAAGTCTGCATACAAGAATTACATTTCATCAAGTCATAGCTTTTTGTCAGAGAGGCCTCCCCGGACATTACTCTGACCTGTGCTGTGTCCTGTTTACTCACCCATCCTACAAGCCAGCCTCCCCTTCTCCCTAATCCACCCGCACCCCTGCCCCGGCCCAGGCATCCAACCATCCCACATGCAGATGCACAGACTGATAAATGCTGCTGCTCCATTATCTCTGACAGACTTTTCTCCTGCCTTTTCATTGCCGCATTCCTTTCACCTTCTGATTACCCATAATCCCACTGTCTACCCCCCAACCTTCACTACACTGCCCTACCCTGCATTTGATGTGTGGGCAGTGTTGTCTTAAGTTCCATGTTGATAAATGGTGAGTCAATTTTACATGCAGATAAGAAGAAGCCAAAAGCAGACTGAACATGCCGAGCTCGAACCTGTTTGTGCTTCCTGATGCACTCCTCAAAACAACAGAAGATTTTTTGCTTTTGCACAACATACAGATGTAAAAATGTGATGTAAAAATATTTAAAGGTGAGTCATCTTGAATATTCATTCTTTGAATTGTCGATGACACCGTTCTGACGAGAAAAAAAGAAGAGGAGACAGGTGAGTATGTACCAAAAAATTGCACAATTATTTTGTGCAATAAAGCATCTCTAATTGATTAAATACAAAATACAATACAATATAGTTAGCAAAATGTCAAACATGTCAATATGGCAAAGCAGAAAAATGGACCCCCAATCTATTCAGATGGAAATGCTGTAGTCAACCAAAGACATTCTTGGTCGACTAAAAATATGTCCCATAGATCGATTCAGCGACTAAAAAGGGGGTATGGCAAAAGCGCTGAAGATAAAAAGTTTTTTTTTTTTTTTCTATTTATTTGACCCAAACAAAAAGATTAAATCCAATGGAGTTCATGCAAAAACAATAAGTTATACACAAAATGAAACATTTCGGTATAAAACAGCAAATCAGACCCCAATCCCAAACTAAAATCACTACTTTTTGTCTCTGTTCAGTATAAAACCTTAAAATGCAACTGAAATTATTTGTTGACTAATACAAATTTTGGTCGACTAAGATGTAATGGACCGATTAATTGAGTCCACAGTGTCCTTACTACATCTAACAATGTCCTATTTGTTTACCAAACTGCACAAAGTTCGCCTGTTGTTGTTAGCAGCATTGAAAAAAGTTTACAACACACAATTCGGGGACTCAGAGTGCATTGGGTGAGTGAGCAAAACATGTAGCCTGAAGTATGAAATTTAAATATTTTGGTTTGTTTGTTTACATTTTTAACAACTATTGCCTTATTCTGACTTTCTCCACACCACCGTTTCTTCCTGCCCTATCATTTCCCTCTTATGTCTTCAAAGTAGTGATTTCTTTCTGTAAGCTGTAGGTGCATAGCCAGATGTAAGCCCAAATTTGAGTGCTTTCTGGGTTGATAGTCTTTTGTGCAGTTTAATTTTGCCAGAGCAGCCAGGTTTCTTTCAATCTTGACTTCCTTGTAGGCTGAAAAGTGCATGTTAAGGTTAGCATTACATCACTCTCTCAATATCAGCGTCCCACATCCTTACTACGCTTTTACAATCACTATAGGGGCTCAAGATATGGAGCTGGAAGAGTGCCTGTACATTTAGAGGGAGTCTAAAACAGCCGCAGAAGCATTTGCAGCATGTAATTATAAAGGTGAGCAGAAGAAATATACTGTATGTGAAATGTATTGCCAAGTTTGGTTGGCAATCTGTTCAAAGCAGACACTGAAAATGACATAGCTGTTTTCAGATCACAACCAGAAACGAAAAGCAAATTTAAGAAGGCAAAATTGAGTCATGGTCACAAACTATTGCAATAGTAGTGTCAGAATTGAGCCTAACTAAATGAAACTGTTGAGCAAAAAGTGCTTTGATATTTTTATAGACAATAAGCAAGAAATTTTGATTTAATTCAGCAAATGTCTGTCTTGCATAAACACAATAAAACCAAGAAAAAATATGGGTTACAAGACATTCAATACTAATATTATTTAGCAAACAGCTGATTACTTCAAAGTAACAAATACACATACTTTTAAAGCGACAATAAACCAATGGACATAAAACTGTGCCTATTAGAAACTTGCTGACGTGACATAAAGCTGAAGCCCACTCCAAACATGAGAGCCTGGATCAAAGGCAGCAGAGGTCACAACGACGGAGAGAGGGAGAGATAGTTTACTTCACACCCTTCACACAAAGTCTAATAGAGCAGCTGGCCTTGACAACCCTAAGCAGCTCCACACAGCCTCAGTCCGGACTCTGAAGCTAAAAATCATTATTGAACTAATTCAAATAAAGTTCAAAATTAGTCTAAACTGATCAGTAAACATATTTTGTCATGTTTTTTTCTTGTTTGTTTCGTTTGTTTTTATACTACTGTACTTTTTAAAGAAGACCTATTATGTAAAGTCTACTTTTAGAAAAGTTTTCTCTCATCATTAGGATACTCAAAGTTGTATTTAGATTAATTCCTGCACCAATTTTGAGATTTTGACATAGTTCGTTCTATAAAATTCCCCAATATTGTTTGGTTCAAATGTTATACATTAATTTAAGCTGTGGGCACAATCACATAGCCAGACTGTTCCCGTAAGTAAATAAAATCGGCCAATAGAGATGAAGAGGCATGTTCATCAGAACCAACCCAAGCAGTATACTGTATATTCAAGCCAAATATTATCGCAGAATTTGATATTGTACTATTATCCGTATGTTTACCTTGCAGAAACAGCAATGACCACTAACACACATTCTACTTCCTGGACCACACTGATGTGTTGTTCGGGCAGATTATAGTGAAAACAAAAAGCAACCACCTACCATGGAGCGAACAAACCCCATTGTCACATGTTTTTTACAAAGAGAAATAAACCGGTTGATGCTTCAGTGCAGGCTAACATTTATATCAAACAACCTCCAAAACATTTATTACTTTAGGCTTCTTAAATGTTGCAAGTGATGGAACAATAGTGAAATTTCTCCAAGGATTCATTCAGCTTCGTCTGTTCTCAAACCTTACTGGTCATCAGGAGGTTATAACAATTCATACTGGAAGCATAGTCAGGATTGAATGGACTACAGTGTGTTGCCAGGTCCTGTAATGATGCTGCAAAAAGAAACTGATTTAGAAGTGAGCAGCTTCTTTCACTTTGCCTTTAGGGCTGAGCACTTGATCAAAAGATCGAGAGATCAAAATTCAGTCATGTCAGATTGTCAATTATATGGTTATGGACTTTGAATTGAGAGCCTCACAGACTATCCTCTGTCAGTAAAAACATGTGGTTTAAAATAGAAGTCAGACCTTGAAAGAAGAAGTTACGCTTATGTCATTTATGTCCATGAAATAATTTAGAGTCATCTTTACTTAGTTTTGGAAAGCATAACAAATAAATTCAAGAAATGAAAGACTCAAGCAAGCAATTTATGGAAGCAAACCTGAAGGCAGCACATGCACAGGCAGCGCTACACAATATTTTTCTTCCGGAGCCACAAACAAACTGCACCGTGAACCACTCGATCATGGTGTTTTCCAAGCACATGTTTATGCGTGAGGTGTGAATTTCATATGGTGCATCTGTGCGTAAGCGAGCTCCTTTTCAGCACTCAAATCTGACATGCTAACTAGATCCACTTTCTCATATTTGGCAAGCCTCTGGACACTGGCCAAAGCCCCGCCCCCCTGCTCGATATAGCCCCATTAATGACAGCTGTCACATATATCAGGAGATGGGCGTGGAGGAGGCACTAGCGGCACAAAGAGTGAAACTGAATATGTGTTAATGAGGCATATGGTTTTGCAGCTTCTGGAAAAGCAATTAGAGAACAGGATAAAAACCAGGGCACAAGGTTTTTCAAATATTCGGCAAAGAGCTACAATCACTAAAGTAATTAGCTTAGCAAACTGTGGATTATAACAAGGTACTGAAATAGTATCAAAGCGTTCATATTTTTGAGGTTTCTAAGCAAGTTTGTAGGTATGGAAAAGTTTATTTATTAAATTTGAATAAAGTGTCACTAGCTGTATATAAAGAAAATAAACATAGCTTTGTCTTGATAGTCATAACTATCTGTACAATACAGACTGTAAAAAACAAAAAAAGTTGTAAATAGAGTGTAAATATTAGATCAGAATGTCGGAAAAAATTGCATTTTCATAAGTGGTGAACTTTATTTCAAAAGCTTCTTAGAGGCTTTCAGTTACCATATTCAAAATTTTAGTTACAGTAGTTACCCATTCTCATTCCTGCCTATTTTTTCGTACATATCTGACTAAAATCGGTGACAATTCAAACTAAAACTGTTTCTGAACCCTTGGCTGGAGTCTTTTTATCCCTGTAGTTTTAATTTTGATGACTAACAGGCTCTGATCAGAAGTGACAACTTTCTCCAAACAAAAAAAAAAGCAAAAAAAAAAAAAAACAGATCTAAATTCTTAAGATTGGTACCTGAATGACACTAGATTTGGCATTTCTCTGTAAAAGCAAAAAGTAATTGAGGTAAAAATTTGTTTTAGGGACCTAAAATGAAAAAAAAAAAAAAAAAAAAAAAAGTCCTATTAAAACTAAATTTTGAGGATTTTTTTTTTTTTTTTTTCAGTTTGCAGTTGAAACTGAGTCTGATTCATTCCAGAATGTCTGATTTAACTCTAAATAAAAGGGACACAATATGGTTTTTATTTTTAACCCTTTCAGATGCTTCATAGTTTGTTTTTATCAGATACTGAAGAACAACAAAAAATATTAAAAAAAAGTGGGATGACCCTTCAAAGAGAAGCCTGAATGAGAAGGGGCTTTAATAATATATTTTAAATGTCCGAATGTACAATAAGAATAGACAAAAATAATGTTGCAGTCCTAGGTTTTACTTTCGGTACATTTTTTACTCCAACGTTAGGTGGGATGGCTAATTTTCACATTGCAAACATAATTAGGGTTAAATCTCATGACTTCTTCTCCTAAATTGTCTGACACATGGTTAACATCGACAGGTATTCATTTTTGGTCACAATTATGGTTTACAAACTTCTTTTTACAAACAGTAAAGTGAAACTGAAGTGGACCACCCAAGCACAGCTAATCAGAGCGCTGCTTTTGACCCCTGAGTAGAAGTAAAATTTTTAATCTTTATTATTTATTTCAGAGAATACTTTGTGGTCTCTTTCTCCATAAAGTGCTGCATTTATTATATATTTTTTGTGGAAATCAATGAGCTTTGTAATTTATTTAAAAGTTAAATACACCAACTTTAATTTGAAAACAAATGTAATACTATCAATGTCTTTATTTTTTATCATTATTTTAAGCAAGAGATCGATCATTGCGCACTTAAAATCCTGCATCTCTAACTTGTGACCTACTCCAAAAGTCTCTATTCCAAAATATCTTGTCTCTGGTGAATTGAACCAGGAAATGAAGCTAATCTCTTCTCACAGAAAACAAGTGGATCAGGTCGGCAGCTGATTGCCTTTGGGCCCGGCGGTTTGGGAGGTTTGGGAGATGCGGTGGAGAAGCAGCTGAGCAGAGTGTACGCGGGGACAGCAGGCATGAATGAGGACTTTGTGTACGCTCGGATCAGTAATGACATGCAAATACAAGGTCCTGGCCGCAAAATGAGAAGACAAATATGGGGAGTTTGCCTAGCGCCTACTTCAGCTGTCCGTCAATATAAGCTGTCCTTTTCTATGAATCCATCACTGGAGGTGCAAGCTGCTGGGAAGTCTCACTGTCCATCTTTATTACAATGTGAAAACTGGCAGGTAATGTGTACTCTTTGAAGTTGAAAGAGTGTTAATCCATGGCTTCAATAAACACCTTTTTGTTTGGTAATGTTTTAAGAAAAAATTGTAAACATCCAAATCGCACATTCACTTTAGCCATCATTGTTGCACCACTTTCAACAGCACCCAATAAAACAAAAATAAAATTAATATGTGACTAAGCCTGTGCTAAAGCAGGTATGGAACTTAGCTATACAAGACATTTTGCTCAAGCATCTAACCTTTTATTAAATGGCACATACGCGGGCTTGATCGATATGTAGTTTTATGCATTGATACGAATGTAAGAAGGTTTGGGGCAGAGTTGCCAAGTCTTCTTCTTTATAGCGACTTTGGGCTTGTTTTTTTGGAAAGTCACTTGTGAATTTTGACAATCGCGGGTTGTGTTTTTTTTAGTTTGCTCCTGAGCAGCACTTTGATGTCATACACAAAGTGATTTTTGCATTTTTTCAGGTGTTATTCATGAAAATTAACACACTAATGACAGAAACATGGACTTTTAGCATATTTTCATGTTTTAGAATCTTTATTAATTATCACATACTATTTAAAAAATGCCAAAAAATTCATTAGCCATTGGTTTGCTGTGATGTTTATTGAGCGTCTGAAGTTGCTTGTTTTGGACTTTTTTTAAAGACTAGGTCGCTTGTTGCTCTCTGAAAATCTGGCAACTCTAGTTTGGGGATGACAATAGTCAATATAACTGCTGATTATTTAGAAACAGAAAAATCTTGTATTATTTTTATTTTATTAACAGGTGTATATAAATGTCTGTCAACCAGGTGAGATAAGCCTCATATGCTTGTTTTAGATCAAAATAAATGCCAGAGAATAGGAAAAGGAGGTAGGTGAACACAGGAATTTTCGGAGCACTTGAGCATTTGCTACAGAAAATGTAAACTCAAATGAGCATGAATCAAACCAGAACTTTGAGCAAACATATGAGAAAACACTTCTTAGGAAAGTTAAAATGGCTAATTTCACAGCACAAGTCCCTGCTTTTGACCCATCAATTTTCATCAAAACTGACTTAACAAAAGGGCAATATTACAGTGTACACAGTGAATTATGTCAAGAAGAACAAATATAGCACACTGATATCTATACATAGCTCACCATCAGACCTCATACACATAGTTCATGCATGATCGCACTGCTTAAATTAGACACATCTAGACCGATTAAACTTGTTATCCATGTCAGCAGGAATGGCAAAGGAATGAGCTCAGGATTAAACAAAAATGCCCCAGAAAATGATGACACTGTAAACATCTGCAGTACAATATTTTTTCAGAATATAGTCCACACTTTGGGATACAGAGCTTGTCTTTTGTGCATTCTTCACTGGGCGTCTGCTGGTCAAATATACGTCTGTGCTCTGTAGAACACATGATGTCCCTGTCAGCGCGACCACCACAAACACATGAGGACTCACAGATGACCACCTCCAACAGGCTGCTCCTGTTCAAGTCTGTGCCACGACTCAGAAAAACACTTCAGCAACATGGGAACTTTATTGGAAAATTGCTTCTGTAGAGTACTTTTTTAAAAAAAAAGAGAGAGAGAAATTTAGTACATATGGTGATGTGTAGAGGTGCAGATGGGAAATTTTATAATTAACACGAAGATCTATCAACAAGTTGAATATTGTTGTGTCTTTATAAATACTGGTGAAGTTTCTTAGGTTCAATTTCAGGAATTGTATTGAATCAGAGCATGTTTTTAACAAACATAGTAGGTTATGAATGTGTGAATCCTCCTGTTTGTGAAACTGACAATTTGGTAATATCTTAATAACATACAAAAAGGTTATAATACAATTTGACTGTTTAAAAATAATATATAAAAACAACGTGGCTGTCAATTTAGTAACAAAAAATAGTTGACATATACAGTAAATAGTTCATTAGTTCCTTGCTCTTTACCGCATGACTTGGAGAGACTTATCCATGCATATCTCCAGTGGGTTAGACTATTGCAACGGCTTGCTCACCGGGCTGTAAAACAGCTGCAGTACATCCAGAACGCTGCTGCTCGAGTCCTGACCAGGACCAGGAAATATGATTAGTCCTGTGCTTAGGTCTTTGCACTGGCTTCTAGTGGCTCAGAGAAGCTTGTGTTTCAAGTCTCTCCATGGACTAGCACCAAAGTACATCTCTGACATACGGACTCTGAGGACCTCAGGGATCGGCATCCTGCTGGTGCCCAGAGTCAGGACTAAACATGGACCAGAGTCAGGACTAAACGTGGGCCAGAGTCAGAATTAAACATGGACCAGAGTCAGGACTAAACATGGAGAATCCGCGTTTCAGTTTTATGCAGCTAAGATCTGGAAAGTCTTCTAGGTGTCTACTGTGACAATGTTTAAATCTAGGCTCAAAACTTTTTTTTTTTGTTTATCAGTGCATATGACTGAAAAAGTTTGTATCTTTTTGCACTCTTTATGTCTTTTAAAGTAACATTTATGATGATTATTTATATACATTTTTAATACTGTTTTGTTTTTTATTGTAATTTTGATGAATCTTTTTCTGCCTTGTAACGCACTTTGAATTCTTTGTGTATGAATTGTGCTATACACATAAATTTGCCTTGCCGAATTAGTTCTTTATAGTTCCTTGCTCTTTACTGTACATTTTCTTAATCTTTGGATGAATTTAAATCCTTTATCCAGCTTCACACCAATGCCTTTTTGTATCATCTTACCTCATCTGCCTTGTTTAATTTCAAATTGTGAAGTTCAATCAACTAAATTAGACTTAGAAGTAAATGCAACTGCCGAACATGGGACATCATTAGTTCGTCAACGTTTGCCACAAAGACAAACGTGCCTCACAATGAAAGAAACAGGACTATAAAATATACAATATCATCCAAAAGCAATAGATGACTTTGTCCTGTGAGGCATTTCCTCTACTTCAGCTTTCTGTTTTCTATCTGTGTAAGTGAAATTAAATCTTACGAGAATGAAAGCAGACGGAGCACTTCTTTCATGATGCGGTCCACTTTGTTGAGAGGAGGCCAGGTTCCTTTCACGCTACAACTTGTATCCTTTAATATGAGGGCTGTATAAACTGTTACTGCCTCGGACCAAGAGGAGACATGCAGTCTATGGCTTTTCATACGCACGCACATTAAAATATATTACTAGTGTGCATGTTGAGTGAAGTGCAGAAGCTAAAAATTCAGCTTATGCTGAAGTGGCGAGCCAATACACAGAAATGTGCCCTACTTACATCATGTTATGTTCATGCTTTCTGCAGAATAAGCACCTTTTATTCGCATTAATGACTTCATGGGCTGCAGGTACATTTTTAATGCTCATTATGATAAAGCAAAGTGCATAAATACTTTCACTCAATCTATGTGTGACAACAAGATTAACACTTATGATTGCGTTTATTATGAGTTGACACAAAACTAAAATTTCAAAAAGCTTAGCTATGCTAAAGAAAATGCTTAATATTCCATATCAATTTTGATGCAAATACTTAACTTCTTTTTTTACAATTGATTTACAATTTCACAACACAAAATACATTTTTGATTGCTTCCTAATCTTATTATATCAAAAAGTTCTATAGCAAGAAAACTGTTCCATTAAAAATGTAAAAATTATTATTTGTTTTTAACTTTTTATACGATCACTTAAATAAATTACACTGATGGTTGGATTTTAAATCAATGTGAGATTAAAGAATATTTTGACTGCTCTTTTGGCTTTTGAAAACATTGTTTTACAAAGAGTTTTTTTTTAATTACTTTGATTACATTTTAGAATAACACTGAACTGTTTTTTGCAAATTAACCCTTCTCGTGTGCAAAGTATCTTAAATAGTCTAATGTGTGATCTAGGGCTAGTCCTGGACAAAATACAGACAAAGCTATAACATGACAGGGCAAAGATAGTACCACAGACAGCTAAGCTGAAACTGGGACCAAACAAGTACAACCCTCCTCTATAAGGCTGCGCTTTTATCATGCAAATCAAAGCAAGAAAACAAAGTTAAATTCCTTTTTTTTATTAGTATTGTATCTAATCAAACACACATTCCCTTTGCTCTATAACGTCATGTGAATGTGGCACCAGAGGTTAAGTCTTCAGAGCACAACCCACTTTCCTCTCATTAACAACCAATTCATCACGCAGTCTGCTGTCAGGCCGTATCGCCGCCCTGTCATTTAGCCTCACAAACACAGCTACCAAGTTCCACACCACTTATACCGAACTGCATGAGCCTTAATGGACGCGCTGCAGCTCATAACATGAAAATACAGCACATGTGGTCCCCAAAACATACTTTGAATTTGGTTACCCAGCCTCGGAATGATAATCCTGATGCTGGGGGGCAATGTCTAACCCAAAAATGCCTTAAAACAAGTGTTTGCAGACGAGTATAAAAGCAACCTCTAATTCACTGAAGTCATTTGGAAAAGGCTTGTAAATGTGGTCATGTGTGGTTTATGAGAAGGCCTGCTTTTCTTTGGGATGGCTCGGGAGATCTTAAGCTAAGCTACCTTAGGCTTTGTACCACATGTCCCACTAATCTTATTGCCTGATAAAAGTGACTGAAATATTGCATGGCCTTTAATCTCTGGTCATTTGTCAATAATTTTACTCCTGTGACTTTCTCAACTTAAAAAACAATAAATCTTCTTCTTTTCAAATGCAAAGGTTATCATTAATGTAATTGTTGCTGATTTATTGCATTGTTTTGGAATAGCAAAAAAAAAAGGTTCACTGGTTTCTAAGATATTGTTGCTAAGGGTAACCTCAATTCTTGCATACTGATTTTGATAGCATTAGTTTTGTTATGTGTCCTCTCGGCAAAAAGATTAAAATGAGAATATCCTTTCCCTTGACAATTAAAAATGAACACTGCTTGCACAAAAATTATGGCTTCCTAATAAAATAGTGACGAAGTAAAAGAATTAATGAAGTTGAATAATATTTCTTGCTCAAAACAAGGTTGGCACTTTTGCACGTTTGGCTTTGAAGACACTGGGAATATTTGCAATCACAAGGTCAAAACGTGTCTCCCCCACACACTGCACCTGGCCTCGTTCTCCTCCTCTGCTACTGTGACACACTGCAGGTTTCAGCCAGGCCAACAAAAACAACTGTGTGATTGGATGTGTATAGAGCCTTGTATGAGACATGCAATGTCAATAAAGCACGACTGTGTGAAACTAAACAAGGGAATGCTTAGAATTTATAAGGATGCTGCCTTCGAATAAAGATGTTGGAGGTAAA
Source organism: Mugilogobius chulae (assembly GCA_038363315.1). Taxonomy (NCBI): domain Eukaryota; kingdom Metazoa; phylum Chordata; class Actinopteri; order Gobiiformes; family Gobiidae; genus Mugilogobius; species Mugilogobius chulae. Next base: position 40,260,279 of record CM076412.1, on the reverse strand, counting down.
ATGGGATTACAGGGATTGCATTCACATTTGCCTTCTTCATATCACAATTGACTGCATCAAGACTAGACTGGGGACAAACCAGGACCAAGCCAAGATGAGAGTGATTACATAGCTAGCAACTAGTGAAGTTACACAAACCTTCAAAAAACAAAGACAAACAACAACATTTACACACAAGTTAGAACTGGGACGTTACACTTTTGTCACGATGCAATACGATTATGATACAAGAGGCTGCAATCCATGATATATTGCAATACAAAGAATGGGTTGTAATACAAAATGTGTTCCCTTTTCGAAATAGATTCACTTTGGTGCTGATTGATTATGAAAAGTTTGATGTTGACCCAATTCTGATGTGCCCATCAGCTTTGACTGTGACATGTGTAACAGCACCTAAAAATACATTTAGATGTTCTTAAACTCTGCATATCGGCCACAAATTTGGACGATTTCTGAGCAGGCAGTTGTTTCACTCACAGTGATCTGAGCTCTTAGTTTGCTTGGAGAGAAACGGTAATACTTTATTTATCTCTCTCCATTCCTAAGTTTACAGTTTTAATTTTATCATTAACATGTCTTTAAGTTTTATTCTTGTTCTTTGATTTTAGCTGCAGCACAAGCTTTAAAAAGTGCTGGTTTGTGTTTAAATATATATGAATGTCTTTCATGACGCTATGAAATGATTACACCTTCCATTACACTGTATGAAAAAGATGCATATGTACTAGTAATAGTTTAGGTTGAACGTTTTTTAGGTTTTGGCACCCCAGCTATGCTTGGTACGCCTGATAAAATGTTTAGATATCAGTATGGGCACTGGCAAAAAAACAAACAAAAAAAACAACAACATATCGGTTGATCTCTATATCACAAAACAATCTATTGTCCCAGCCCTAATATATATTGGTATCGGTTTCCAAAAACTACAGTGATATTGCAAGACAGTGATCACAATAGATGTTAAACACCATTAAAATCATAATACATATCGAGACAGTGCATGTTCATCTTCAGATCAAGCCTCATAAACAAACAATATTTCACTCACATTATTCCAATATATGTCATGATTTATTGCAAATTTATCCATGTAATAGACCACTCAACTTTCAGTAACTTCTTGTACTATCAAGAGCTGCCAGGAGCTATTTTATGGGGGATTTTGGGCTAACTTAAGAAAGATGTGTTCCAAACTTCAAAAGGAAGATGTCAGTTCCCCTCCATGTTGCCAGCGTCTGATACAAAGCCTGCGTTTGGGGAGCATTTCCAGTTATTCTTTATTAAAATCACTCAATAAGATTCGAAAAAGATTGCGCTCCCTGCTGCCACTGCTGGCTCTGTCATTGCTCTCCCCTCGGGTACAAAATGAAGAACTTTCTAAAACACACAGACTGCTGTATATTGAAAACAGTGATGGATTTGCAGTACACTTGACCAGCTTGTGCTCCAAATCTTTTTATGCTGTTTAATGCTGCGGCCAAGTCTCCCATCCCTCCTTCCCTCCGCCCCTCGATGGTTTCACTTATCCAGATGCCTGCGTTTGATTACAACTTCAATGTCAATAAGGCTTGTTTTGGAAGACACTCTCAAAGGGGGTGAGAACAAAGCAGAGGGAGAGGAGAGGACAGTGAGGAGATGAGTGGGTGAGACATGAAGGAGACATAACAGTGGATTATGACTATAGGCAGAGCTGCACTCCACATGTGAGGACGCAGATAGTTGGGCCCTTAGCGTGACTTAACACAACCACTCTTTACACACGCAAAAATTGAAACTGAAAGCAAAACACAGGATATAGTTATAGAGGAGTAAATCAGTACAATGGAGGAATAAAAACAAATTCAGATCTTGTCCCAGTGACCACATGAAATCTTTATTCAGAGCTTCTCTAACTTCTTTTCATCCACAGTGCTAGAAAAGTAAAGGAGGGGGTGAGAATAGAGAGAAGCAGTGTAACTGGTTTGACAGCAATACATGATGATGTTATATAGAAAGATTGCAAAAAATATTTCCTGTGATGATAAACTCCAAGTATGGTTGTTGTGCCTTTAATTGGACATAGTGAGATTAATTTACCAGCTGATGTGTCCCAGAGCATCAGATAACATTTGAAATTATATTCACAATAAGTAGTTAACCTTTTACTTGCTCAAGAGTTATGTAACGAAATATGATTAAAAAAAGAAGCTATTTCAAGCGGTAAATGTCACATTTTTGAAATCGGTATTGGGACTAAGCTGGATCAGTTTAGCCTAACTCCTTGCAAAGCCTCTTCCATAAAACTGTAATATCATACCTAATTAACAGGAAAAAGTGTGCATAGAACATATCAGAGACAGAAAGTTGTGAAGTTACGTCTTATAAGATATTTATGCACAGAATTTTTCACGTGTCTTATGCTCTCTTGCTACAATACATACAATATATAACAGTTTGAGGGACTTTGTAAGACTAATGTGAAAAAATTTAAGATTTCTTATAATAAAGTATTAATATTGAACCTTACAGGCATTTGAGTGGCATATATGCAATTATCTCATTAAAATATTAAAGTTCTAGCTAAACTCATAAATCATTGCTTTTAATCAGCTCTGATTAATGCCTTGATGAAAATTTCTTCTGGCAATAACTGCATCTAACTAGTGGTTTCTATGAACAACTTTGAACCCAAAAGTATTAACCAAAGAATAATCACTTTCAGATGTTCATTTCATGAAGCTTAAACCTGATATTTGAGATACAATTCACTTTTCCAAGTCACAACAAACAGTAAGAACCTTCTTTTCTTCCCTTTGTACTATAAGTCCTATCTCCTGCCCATCCCATCAGACTCATTTGGCACGTCGCCTTGTGTTGCAAAACCAGAGCTTTCTTCTTGTTTTTGTCTTTGTGACTTTGCACNCTACACTGATATATTGGTATCTGGGCGTTTTTTTTTTGTCCCACAAAATAGTAATCAGTGGAATGTACGGTTTGGTCTAACTAATGATCAGAATGCAACTGCACACACAATTAAGAATGTGTTTTTCCTTTTATACAAAACGAGTTTATTTAGGAATCGAGTCAATATCGATACACCTATCGAGAAAACAGTGCATGTTCATCTCAGATCAAGCCTGGATAGTTAACAAACACATGATCTTCACTATGCTATTTACTTTCCACATACTCCTAGTTGTCTATCTATTCTGAGATCTCGACAAAATGTAAAGACTCACCCATGTAATATATCGCAAAACTTCGTCACAAACTTTACGAAGTAAGTCGTCATGATTGTTCTGTTTTGTATAAGCTATAGTTCATCCAAGAGTCTCATGCGCTCTCGCCAGGTGCTCGTAGATTGCTGCCGTTATTCTTTGTGATTTGGTGGGAATTTATATAATATTTATGGTATTTACTTGTGTATGGCTACTTAAGTGTATAATTAGCGTAATTGGTCAATAGAAATATATACATAAAAATAAATAAAAAAAATAATGAATGAATGAATAATCAAAACAACACAAAAAAAAAACAAACAAACAAACAAAAAAGGAAGTTTAGATACGGTTTGAATATTTGTGTCCGGAAATAAACATACACATCCTCCTTTCTCCTTTTTGCACTGCACTTCTTTTGTCAGTTACCCTTAAAGATAACGAGTCCCGATTCAGTGGCGTGAAGAATCTTTGTTTTGTGGACAGCTGATGACTGTGTAAAGATAAAAATCAATCAATACGAGTAAAAATGACTATATATTTATATATATATATATATATATATATATATTTATATAGATATACACACACATACATGCATACATGCACCAAAAGAATATAGACTTTAGAAAGCTAATAGGATAATATGGAGCGCAGGCAAGTAGTATTTACCAAATATGCTACGATACAATTGTTTGAGTGTGTGGTAATTGCTGGAGCCCCAGCAACTGGATTATTGCCAAAGAACAGATTGAAACAGCAGCACATGAAACGTCAGAGTTCCTTACAAACAGCTTTGACTCTTTTGCGAGATATGTGGAGGAGAGTTGATGAGCTGTATGTTCCAAGAGCTGATCTTGAGTGCCTACAACAAATGCAATGTGGAATGCATGAAATTCCACCATTGATAGCCTTGGATTTGCATAAGCTTGCAAGGTATTACATTTACCTGTTATTCCGTTACTGTCTAAGCTGTGAATACCAAGGATTTAAAAAACGAACCGAAGTACTCCCCAAGGCAAAATCCCCAAAGTCCTATATTGTATTGATGCAAGATATACCAGCTTTGTGGCTAGAGAAGAAAGTGTGTACTAATTACCCCTTTGCCCCTAGCTATGCGCTCAACTTGAATTGATAGGCTAGAGCTCAACTGTCCTATCTTGATACCATCGTGGTTGTGAAAGAAAACAGACATAAGCAAGAGACTTGTATCACCTTGTATATTTTCTCTGTGTCAGTATAAAGCTGAATTGAGAACAAGCAGAATTTTGCTTTTCGTACTGTTGTGATGTGTAAAAAATATAAAAAAATAAAATAAAATAAATAATAATAATAATAATAATAAATAATAATGAACACAAAAAAAAAATGCTTATTTATTTATTATTTTATCGTAGTTGTCAACAATATGTTTGTTTTACAGGTGTAGTGCTGTGAATTATGAATTAAATACAATTTCATTTACAAGATAAGTTTAAATATATCGTTTATTTTTCATTTTTTGGACCATGTGTACCTCCTGTTTGTAAGGGTGAAGAGTCCTTCACCATGATCCTACTTGGGTATTCACGTAGGTCTTTGATGTTGGGATCCACTTGATATGCAAACACAGTGAGGAGAGAGTCCATATGATGATGGTGTGTCAAATTCACAAAAAATGGTCGATTAAAAGAACTATATTCAGATCCGATCATGTCTCCATTTACTCCAGTACGACACTGAACATTAGCTTTCTCAAGTGTCCGTTTTTCTCGAACTGTTAGGGTTCTATGTTTTAACATAATGCTGTCATATAATTGTGACATGTTTGTAGAAATTTTGTATTTGCATTTGTAGTCACGTATTTGTGTATGTAGCTGAATACGTTTTGTAAGTATGTGTCTAGTAAACATAAGTGTGCGTGTTTTCTTTTAGTTTTTTATAGATATAAATACTTTTTTTTTTTGTTTGTTTTGTTTCAATTATCCCTTAGAATGAAATCTCCACGAATTCTCTGGGCTAGCTGCATGTCCTTGGGCATTATGGTTGACCGTCCTGCGTGTATGGCACACAAATTGGTATCTTCAAATAAATTTGTCAAGTACGCTTCACTTGCCTCTTGAAGACCGTCAAGGGCTGAGCTTTGGAATCGCATTTCGGGAGCAATTTTCCGAGCCACTTCTCTCACTAATCGTTGAAAGGGTAATTTGCTAATGAGCAAATGGGTAGATTTTTGGTAGCGCCGTATTTCCCGCAAAGCCACGGTCCCAGGTCGGTAGCGACGTGGCTTGGTCATGCAGCCGCTCATTGTTGCGTTTGCCCACGATTTCTTAGATACTGAACGCTTTCGTTGAGTTTTTTTTTCTTTGTGTTTTCGTGGAATCTGTTTGGATCTGCTCATTTTGTTTCTCAAGTACTGAAGAAATAAAATAAAAAAAATAAATAAATAAATGAAAAAAAAAGGGGGGCACAAAGAGCAAATGGCATTGTATTTGTTTCCTCTTGTCATTTTTATAGGTGACCGGTTTATTGTTGGCAGTAAGAAGGCGTGGCATTTCTGTGTTAAATTAAAATGACGTTGATGTAACTTGCTGCTAATTATATATATATATATATATATATATATATATATAATGCAATATCACTGCTATTACTACTGCTACTATTTCTACTAACTGCTGCAACTACTACTACTAGTACTATTATTATTATTACTATTATTATTATTATTATTATTATTATTATTACTATTATTATTATTATTAGTAGTAGTAGTAGTAATAATAAGAATAACTACTGCAGGACTCAGAATTCCTCAGGCAAATCATATGGGCTTGTGTTTCTTCCCATCCTGTCACGACCGACCTAAGTAGCAGTGAAGTCACAAGAATCATGTTTTCTTCGCTGAAGTCTTCGGAAGCCTGTGCGTTGGGGAGCATTTCCAGTTACATTCTTATTAAATCACTCAATAAGATTCGAAAAAGATTGCGCTCCCTGCTGCCACTGCTGGCTCTGTCATTGCTCTCCCCTCGGGTACAAAATGAAGAACTTCTCTAAAACACACAGACTGCTGTATATTGAAAACAGTGATGGATTTGCAGTACACTTGACCAGCTTGTGCTCCAAATCTTTTTATGCTGTTTAATGCTGCGGCCAAGTCTCCCATCCCTCCTTCCCTCCGCCCCTCGATGGTTTCACTTATCCAGATGCCTGCGTTTGATTACAACTTCAATGTCAATAAGGCTTGTTTTGGAAGACACTCTCAAAGGGGGTGAGAACAAAGCAGAGGGAGAGGAGAGGACAGTGAGGAGATGAGTGGGTGAGACATGAAGGAGACATAACACTGGATTATGACTATATGGCAGAGCTGCACTCCACATGTGAGGACGCAGATAGTTGGGCCCTTAGCGTGACTTAACACAACCACTCTTTACACACGCAAAAATTGAAACTGAAAGCAAAACACAGGATATAGTTATAGAGGAGTAAATCAGTACAATGGAGGAATAAAAACAAATTCAGATCTTGTCCCAGTGACCACATGAAATCTTTATTCAGTGCTTCTCTAACTTCTTTTCATCCACAGTGCTAGAAAAGTAAAGGAGGGGGTGAGAATAGAGAGAAGCAGTGTAACTGGTTTGACAGCAATACATGATGATGTTATATAGAAAGATTGCAAAAAAATATTTCCTGTGATGATAACTCCAAGTATGGTTGTTGTGCCTTTAATTGGACATAGTGAGATTTATTTACCGCTGATGTGTCCCAGAGCATCAGATAACATTTGAAATTATATTCACAATAAGTAGTTAACCTTTTACTTGCTCAAGAGTTATGTAACGAAATATGATTAAAAAAAAGAAGCTATTTCAAGCGGTAAATGTCACATTTTTGAAATCGGTATTGGGACTAAGCTGGATCAGTTTAGCCTAACTCCTTGCAAAGCCTCTTCCATAAAACTGTAAAATCATACTAACTTAACAGGAAAAAGTGTGCATAGAACATATCAGAGACAGAAAGTTGTGAAGTTACGTCTTATAAGATATTTATGCACAGAATTTTTCACGTGTCTTATGCTCTCTTGCTACAATACATACAATATATAACAGTTTGAGGGACTTTGTAAGACTAATGTGAAAAAATTTAAGATTTCTTATAATAAAGTATTAATATTGAACCTTACAGGCATTTGAGTGGCATATATGCAATTATCTCATTAAAATATTAAAGTTCTAGCTAAACTCATAAATCATTGCTTTTAATCAGCTCTGATTAATGCCTTGATGAAAATTTCTCTGGCAATAACTGCATCTAACTAGTGGTTTCTATGAACAACTTTGAACCCAAAAGTATTAACCAAAGAATAATCACTTTCAGATGTTCATTTCATGAAGCTTAAACCTGATATTTGAGATACAATTCACTTTTCCAAGTCACAACAAACAGTAAGAACCTTCTTTTCTTCCCTTTGTACTATAAAGTCCTATCTCCTGCCCATCCCATCAGACTCATTTGGCACGTCGCCTTGTGTTGCAAAACCAAGAGCTTTCTTCTTGTTTTTGTCTTTGTGACTTTGCACTGATGCGAGCAGCTAATGGTGGCCACAGTGAACAAACAACTTGTTATTGAAAGCCAGGCAGTATTTCCTTATGGTAGATTTGTGGTCTGTGCAGCGGTGAGCGTGTATGGTCATGCTTCAATCCCAGATTCTCCAAATGAACCAACTGTAGGTGAAGACAGCACACAGCATCCATCACCAGCCACATGACACAAGAGAAAAACAATGAGTTTGTGATTAAGCAGGGAAGAATTTCATCATGAGAAATGCAGGGGTGTCCAGTTTCATTTTGTCAACCATTGAACTTAGATGAAACGATTTAATTTACTATTAGTTTGAGATCTACTGGCTTGGCTTTTTGTGTGATCCTTCTTGGTTTCAATCGCACTCGACTTAGCGATTGTAAATATATGGTGAGACCTTATGCCGCCTAAATTACATTGTGTAGTAAAAAATAGAATCAATCTATAACAAATAACCGGTAAACTGTAGAAATATGAGACGACACTTGCCGTAATGTAAGAGTAGTCGATGTCGGAATAATCTACAAGTGCGGTTACGATTAGGTAGTGTGATAACTAGAATGGTAGTCAAGTGTACGCTGATAAATTAAATCGGCACTGACTTTGCTAGAGTAACGAAATTCTGATGTGGCTCATGTGTTGTAACTGATTTGAACTCAGGTCTCTGTGCTGTGTGTTCGGTAGTGTTTTTCCTGTCGTGAGGCATCGATGAATATATATTTTATGGATATAGAACATTTGATTCCGCGCTAAGCAATGAGCTGACATGCTGATTACACAAACCAGAGCGTGTTGTTCCTTTCCAACGTCTTCCTCATCTATAAATGAGACGGATTCTGGTGTATCTTTGATCGTCGAAGTTATTTACTCTCTTTCCTCTTCACCTGAAGAACACTGTCTGCTATTATTGATTTTTTCATCTGGTGGTGTGATTCCTTTAGGCATCAGTGGACTGGAAAACCGTTTGTGTGGGCGTGACTCGCGTTTGCTCATTATATAGGATACGCATTCCAAAGTTTTATACCAACTGGCAGTTGCTCAGATCAATTCTTATTCGTATATTTTGTTATTGAATAGCAGAAATCAGGAATATAGTGTTATGATTAGTTTGGTTATTCCAAAGATCATACTCCAGACCACTTCGCTAAAATATTCATAAACAATATTTTTAAATAGTAGTGAAATATCAAAATAGCATCTTGAATTACTCCATCTTGTTGCCATTGTAATCAGAATACTGAATTGACTCATAGCCAACTCAGGAGTTTGCACCAGTGTGAATACACCCACGAAATTGCATTGTATCAAGATAACTAACGTCAAGAGTCAAGGTAAGCTTCTAGTGTCTATCTGCGACATCAATACCTCGGTGGTAAAACAGAGGTTGATAAAGCTACGATTGAACTCGAGACGCAAAATATTGTGCTTTGTTGTTGCACAGACTGTGTGACACAGACACCTGTAAAAAGGAGTTTCAATTTCACTATAGCTACTCGACATATAGTTTGCTGCATGGTTCTTTGTACGCCTATTCGTTTTTTGAAAGAACTACTCGTTCTCCTCGCTAGATACAAGGGGTCTAGGTCCAGATTTTATGTGCTGTCACACAACCGCTCAGAAAAGTAATCTTGTGTAAATATCCATTTCAAATTGTCGCTCCTCGATCAGTTGTTGCAAAATCATATGGGTGGTCCTTTACAATCTACGCATAACAGCTAAGATTTACGAAAATCTTATAATCGTTACTTACACGGCTTTTGTCACTTGTTGTGGGTCTTATGACAATTTCATGCTTTTTAAAAGGGCGCTTATATGCCCTTGTAATGTCAACCTCTACATTGCTGGGTGAGTTTATCTCTTCTGCGACTGATGTAGTTGGCACACAACAGCAGTGAGAAGATGGAGGTTTTGCAAGTATTCATACTCATAAACGGCATGGGGCGAATAGTGGCTTCGTTGCGAAACCACCGATGTCGTCAGTAGCAATATTATCTCAGTCAAGGCTTTGGGTTGATACACTTGGGCGGATCGCCCGTGCATATGTATAGCCCGGAACATGTCTACCAAAGATATCTCACAGCCATATTGACAAGCAATCCAGCAAACACTCTGGCGCAGACGAGTTCACTCCAGGTCACCCTCACAACCAGGCTGAGGCGTCTCAAAACCGGATGCGAGTCCCGAAGGCGCTCTTCACGGTCTTCCAATTTCTACTCTCAGTGCGATAAGTACTCGCAGACTAAAGTAGCACTAGTCTAACGAATAGGTGCTGAGCCCAATGTATATAGTAAGCCGATTTACATATGTGTCATGTGCCTCTCTCACGAAGAGCCTTTTAGAAAAAGCTCAACTTTGGACGGTGCAAGTGCTCTGGTGTTAACTCTTAAATCTGTTCGCCGTGTTTCACTTCTCAAGAGCCAGATGTTTAGTGAAGAGTTTGGTCTGCGCTTATTCTGGAGTGAATGTTGGAAACATAACATTGGCGTATATATAGATTTTGTCTGTGCTCATGGTAAAGTTAGAGTGTCCATCCCATAAAGGCGACCACTCAAGCACACAATGTACGTATCTCGACGTTCGAAAGTTAGAGAGGTTGATTTCTTTTTCCTTGGAGTTCTAGATTGTTTTTATATCCAGTACGCCCATCAAAATAGTGGGCAATAAAATGAACGACAAACCATGTCCAATGAGATTAATATACATGTGTAATACAATGCGCGTTGTAGCCTCAAGCACCACAGGTGGTCATACCAGTAGAACACTGTCCGAGCTGGACACCCTCGCTGTCTCCACAGCTAGTAGTCTGCGACAAGGCACGCTTCTCGCTGCTATTGAAAATAGTATATATGCTTAAAAGTTATGAATAAGTCGGCTAAGTAGAAAAAAAAGTCATAGGATTATTATCTTTTGTATTGTCATTTTATTTCTTAGGTGTTTCTTAGATGTTCATATTAAAGAAGTAAAGATGTCGACATAAACAAAAAAAAAGCTCATATTACCATATGCCATATTTGCCCCTACTTATACTCGCAAGGCGAAATAACATAGTGACTACATAATTGTAAGATTAGATATGATGATATTCGCGTCGGTCCTAAAAACTTTCAATACCATTTATAGAGTTAGAGTTTGAAATGAATTGGGTCGCTCATTTTGTGTGTGTATTTGTTGATTTTACTTTTTTTTTTTACTCAATATTCTCTCTTTTTTCTCAGATTTTTTTTTGTCTCCACTATGTGGAATAGAGTGTGTCTATTAATCACATATTGGTGACATTGTTCATCTGGGATAAACCACAAATTAGCCAGGTTTGTCAATGTCATTGTATATTTTTGTTAGTCTTTCACTGATTCTGGCAAATATGTTAAGGCATAATTTTCCTATACTATGACGTTTTCAGTGAATACAATTAACGATCTTGGATTATTGGGTGTGTTTCTTAATGTTGTTTTGTATATTTTGTTTTGTTTTTACTCATCACACTGGTGAACCTTAAAGTGCTGGTGCAGTGTTTGTGTATATTGATACTTAATTTATGTGCGTTTCTTCTTTTCTGTACGAAGTCTTTTCTGTTAACACTTTTCAAGGTCTGTTTTCCAATCATTAATTTTCCTTCCGAAATACAAATCAGTGTTTGTGACATTTTCAAATAGTATCAAGTCTTTAGTCGCAATGTGAACTGTCGTTTTCAGGTATATCATCGTAACATTTTTTCCATTGAACACGTCTTATTCCATATCATTTAAGCTTCATTCCATAACATGTTTCCTTTAATTTGTTGCAGTGTTTGGGGACCGTATTTTTGATGGTTTTAACACGACCCAGCCAATGAGGTATAGCTAGTTTGTGGCTTAGATTTGTGTCGTTCTGTATAATCAGAACTTTCTCTGGTCTTTGATTTAACGCCAGATCAAGTTCTCGTCGTTCAGTTTGTTCGATATCGCATCGTCCGTCTGGTTCATTTCATCGCAAACTTCCTGTGTTGCTTTTACGAGAATTTCAATTTTTGCTCTAATAAGATCATTCCATGCATCAAGATGGTTTATTGATTTGTTATTCTTTCCATCCACATTCTGGTAGCTTCATCTGACATGTTTCCTGTATGTTGTTGCAGTGTTTGGGGACGTGATCTATTGTATTACACGACACAGGCAATGTGGTTATAGCTAGTTTGTGGCTTAGATTTCTGTCGTTCTGTATAATCAAGACTTTCTCTGGTCTTTGATTTAACGCCTGATCATGTTGCCGTTCAGTTTGTTCGATATCGCCACCGTCTGTCTGGGTCATTGCATCGAAACTTCCGGGTGTTGTTGTTTACAAAAAATGTCGATCTCTGCTTCAAACATAATCTTCATTGCCATAAGATTGGTTTATTGTCTCGCTCTCCTTTCCAATATTGCAATTCTGTGTAGCTTCTCTGACATGTTATATAGTATTGTTGTTGCATTGTTTGGGGACTGATAATTGTACTACACGACCAGCCAATGTGGTATAGCTAGTTTGTGGCTTAGAATTCTGTCGTTCTGTATAATCATGAGCTTTCTCTAATCTTTGATTGAACGCAGATCAAGTTGTTGTCGTTTTCAGTTTGTTCAATACGCCATCGTCCGTCTGGTTCATTGCATTGCACGCCTCTTGGTGTGGCTCTGCTTTGGACAGTTTGTTCTTCTGTTTAGTGAAAGCAGAAGCTGCAGTTGTAGAGGTCCCAAGAGAAACTCGTCCTGCAGTCAAACAAAAAAATTGATAATAATAATATAATAATAATAATATAATAATATAATTATTCAATAATATATAATAACATAATAATATTTTGAACAATTTTTAATAATCATGTGAGCAGGGGATCAAAAACTTTTTCAGCCACAGGAACTCCACAATACCGTTGCAACCACTCGGAGACGCGCATTCGAACAGCAAAATAATTATATACTTTTGTATGTCCTATTTAGTTACAATGTATCTACATCTAGGTTTAAATATGTGTTTATTTGATAGTGCATTGATGAATGAATATGATACTTCAAACTGCACATCATACACTAGGATAATTGTTTGGTATCAACCAATTCCTAAAAAAATTGATTCTCGCCAAGATCTATATATATAAATACATTTTGATATTCATCATTCCAGCGACCCAGCATTCGATTTTGCTATGGGACCCTCTCGAGGGTCGACCCCACTTTGGGACCCTGTGTAGAGAATACTTACTTTTACTTTAATATATTTTTTTTAAAAATAATATATGAAACGCAGAAAATTAAGGGAATTGGAGCTCAGGATTTTATCACACTAAAAGACGCTTTTTTTGCGAAAAATTTGAAGTTTAAGTCAAAACATGAGTTAAGTCACTGAGATAGTATGATTTGTTAGTGGAGTGGTGGTGGTGAGTGAGTGAGCTGGGCTAGACATTTTAGGTTATGATGACTATGCTTTTCGATACGTCTATGCATAAGGTGTATTTGCTAATTAGTTTATGTGTATTTTATATATATCATGTCTTTGCTGATTATGATTTAAATTTCCACAATTCTATTTATTCAATCTCGAATTCTTGCATCAAGCATTCCTGTTTCATGTCATTTATTAATCCATCCTTGCTACATATTCCATTTTACAATTCCATCCAAATGCATAAATCATTATCTTTTCATCAATCCAAATCACTTATATCATTTTCAAAATTTATCCATTTCCATCTCAAAGTCCTCAAATCTTTTAATTTCGATATCTTCCCATCATTATCAATATCACATTATTCCATACTCCAATCGTCCAATTTTCCTACTCAAACATTCCATAAATTATTTCTACATCCTTCTTTCAATTTCAATTACTCTCTCTTTCCTCATCTTGTCGACTCCCCCAAATTTTGCTTCATGGCCCCCCAGACTCCACTTTTGGAACCACTGCCTTATACTACCAAGTAAGACACATTGTAATACATTTTTGTGAAGAATAGTGTGCAACAATTCAAGGTTATTGACTTGAATTGCAAAAACTTTGGTAAAAAATAATAGTGTTTTACTGTATACTATATACATACCCATATCTAACAGCAATGTTAACCACCTAAAATAAGGAGATAAACAAAAAGCATAGCATAATACTAAGTTTTTGTCTGGTTTAATTCAGACCATTGCACACTACAGTAAATAATCAGTCCAGACATTTAACTTTAGAATAGTAGCTGACTTACTGCATTTTAGCAGTCCACTTGAGATGTTTTTTTTTTTTTTATTTTTTATTTGCAGAAGCTTTTTTGTAAAAAACTTACAGCAGCAGCAACACAAAGTGCAACAATAACAACAATTTCACATAGTCTCCCAGTCAGTAAGCAAAATGCCTTAAATAAAGGACTTGTAGCTTAAAAGCTGTGTTTTGTGCTTAGTAGTTTTCTGTAAGTTTCTGAAATACCAGTTTACACTGCTATATTCCTCCTTATTCAGCTCTATGACAGCACATGACGGCCTGAAAATAGCACATTTACTAACATGAAAGATATCAAAAACTCATTTAATACTGCTGCCACTTTGCAGACAGGTCCAGTCCAGTTTCACAGCCCTGAGCATGAACTATAAGAGCCTTCACTTTGATAGCCTCTCATGCGGTGGCAATGGGGCAGGGGTGTAGCAGCTCATGTCTCCACCAATCACATACCAAATCCATCAGCGTACCCTGCTCCGGGTCTGGAGGAGCTAACGACGCAGGACACACACAGATTTAATAAACAGCCGGCTAAAAGAAGAGTTCATATTACTACATATACAGTCCAACACTCAGCGCTTACAGTAATTATCAAATATAATCCCATTAACATCACTCAGCGAACGCGCAGCTGAACGTGACGCCGCAGTGTTTACTACAATGGTGCGTAATAAATGGGTGTGTGAAATCTTGAATTAAAAAGAAAAGATGTTTAGTCTAAATGTTACAATTGTGTTGGGGACAAATGAGCAGGTAATGACAGGTTTAATCCTTGTTTATATAAGATGAATCACGGCTAAAGCCTTGTGGAGACCTGTGTTTAGAATTACAAATGTGTGGCTTTTGAACCCAGCGCCAACCTAACTTCAAATTCTTGGTAAATAAATGTATGTTTTAAGGTATGCGTCAAGAAGACCATACGCGCTCTTTGATTTTAAGCACTACAGCTGGAAGCAATGACCTATCATGAGGACAGAGAGGCAATAAATTGTCTTGTTTGCAATGTTGCCAAACTAGACACAATACTTAAAACTTTACACTTGATTTGAATAATAAGGATTCATATTATGGCACTCAGCCCAATTGTAATATTCGTACATCTTTATAGGGGGATTTTCAGTCACTTTCCGCCCTACTGCGCATGCGTTATGCAGAACGAGCTTCTCTCTGTCTGGTTGCATGGAGAAACTTCTTTGAATTAAACAACGAAACGAGACGAGAGCTAGTTGTTTTAATTAGGTCTGAACCGGTCTGACAGACGTCTGTCTCCTGAAGTTTGAGACAGCGTAATTCCTTGTCGTTTTTTTACTCACCTGAATATGACTTCAAAGGGTCGTAGGATCGGATTTCATTCACAAATGTTGATTTAGCAGCA
The DNA here is from genome assembly GCA_038363315.1 of Mugilogobius chulae. NCBI lineage: Eukaryota > Metazoa > Chordata > Actinopteri > Gobiiformes > Gobiidae > Mugilogobius > Mugilogobius chulae. The sequence goes on along the minus strand of CM076412.1, from coordinate 40,244,934 downwards.
CAACTTTTGTTTTCACATAGTGGTAAGCTCTTGTAGTTAGCTGACAACAGAACTTCTTCAACTTGTTTCCTCTGTTTGTGTCTGTGAGCGGTGGCTCTTTCTACAGGCGGGGTGTGCGCATCGCCCGTGTTGGTAAACAAAAAAGACTCTATAGACACACAAGTAATGGTAGTTTTCGCTTTGTGATCTTACACATCAAGATCTTTTAAAAAATATTCAGTAATATTCATACACTGTTAGGTCAGTTTTAAAAAATATATATTTTGACATTATTTGAGGATTTTGCTGATGAAGGCCTAGTAGCCGAAACGTGCTTTGATTCACCTGTAAATAAATCACTATTTTGCAAGTAGCCAGAGTGCGGACTTTCTTTATATTTTTCGACGAGCATTACGCACGCCATCTCCTACGCACCTGCCCAGAATATGATGTGCGAACATTCTCTTTGTAGACATTATTTGAGGTAAATGGTTTGGGAAATGTTGAAAAAATTACTGACAAAGTTAAGAAATATGACCAAGTTGACACCATAACTTTTTGTTGCATTAAATAGGCTACTATAAATGACATGATCAATACTTCTCTTCAAAACAAGATTCTTTGACATGATATAAATTTGATGTATTGCACAGCCTCAATTAGGATGAATATTTTTCAAATTAGTGTTTCAATAGCTCTAACTTTCAAAACTGACAGTATGTATTAGATAAATTGTTTGAAGAAAAATATCAGGTCTTAATTAATTTTACAGTGAACAAAAACGTGCGAAAACATTCCTAATCCCGGAAAGGTAATGCTGGGGAAGATTTGGGTGTATGTGTTGGCAGATGAGGGTTTGGACGGAGAAAAGAAGTTCTGTGGATCAGGAATGCAGCATGTTGGTTTTAATAAACTAATCTGAGCCTGTCTAAGGAGGCATTCTCGTCCACAGAACCGGGAGAAGGCGAGAAGATGAGAACAGGAGATAAGAGACATACGCTGGATTCTGTTTATGTCCACCGGGGGCACACTGGAGCTCCAAAGTGCAGATGTGTTGCACTGTTTACAAGTGTTTACTAGATGGAAGCAGATTCATCTAAACAGTGGCATCATCATTTTAAGATAAGGTGGTTATTGTTTCTTTTCTTTGCATGTATTGTCTAATTCAGCTAAACTTCTGGTCACAACAATGCAATTTACTATTATTGTTGTGTATAGATTGACAAAAATCTTTAACACATTTCTACAGCTGACTTTTTAATTGGACGTTTCTGCATTCTGTTAATGTGGACCAAAACCAAAATATAATTTTCAATCAATAATCCAATGTCTGGGCTTTGCTACGATCATGTCATCTTCTTATAGACTTAATCATGTCCTTTTTCAGCAAAGACAATTTATGTTATTTTTTCTCAAACTGGAAATATGCACACACACTATTCCAGATGTTTCATTTTTACATTAGGATCTGTTTAGAAGATCATGTAGTTTATTCACCAGCACAAACAAAAGTCCGCTCCGGCATTTTACCCTGTCATCAGCCTACAAATCCTCCTCCGTCTCACAAGCAAAGTCTTCCTGGAGCCAATCACTTACTTCTCCATCAACAATCCCCTTCGCAGCCTGACCATGCTACTGTGAGCTAGCATGTAGTTCCACTCTGAGGATTCCACACTGACACACACACAGGGAAAAGGGGGCGTGTAAAACCTGGGTGCCTGTCAGCGCACCAAAAGACTTCTTTGTCCTTTGATAACCCTTGTCCAGTCGCTCGACGGGAGGCTGTCTCTCTAACGAGTCCTCCCCATGGCAGCAGCTCCAGGCCAGGGGAACACAACGGGACAATGGCCTCTGTCCAGTAGCTCATACAGACCAGTCTAATGAAACACAGGCATGAAACTCCAACCAGGTTTGAAAATTACCTATTGATTTAGTGATTTTATTTTATTTCTTTAAGTAAAAAGTCTCACTGAGATCAAGTCTTTTGTTTATTGTCCTGAAAGTCACTCAAGTCACTAGTAATCTACAATTTTAACTTATAAGTGACACTACAAATGCAGTACCACTGTAGATTGTCTAACTCAGGGGTGTCAAACAAATGATTTCATGTGGCCCCCAAGATGATTTCGGATTATTATTTATAGTGGCCCTCTGATAAAAGCTTGTAACAATTTGAGCTACAGTTTCCATAATACACTGCTGTCTAGCTCTGGCCTATAAAGTGCAAATAAGGATTCAAATAGGTCATAATGGAAAATAAGACAATGGAAATAAACCTCTAAATGCGATTCAATCATGCTTGAAGAGATATTTAGTGGCTAAGATAGAAATTACATCATAAATATCGAAATAATGTAATTCTGGGTAAAAAGAGCTGACAAACTGATACAAAGCAGCTACAGATACAAAAAAAAATGCAAAGAGAATGAGAAGATTAGATAAACTTTATATTTGTTGAATTAGTCTAATCATAAACTTACAAATGTGCAAACTTTGTGTTAGTTTAGTTTTAGTCAGCAAAAGGCATCACTAAAATGAACTTATTCAATGAAAATGTACATTTCTGCATTCTAATCCTCAGCTACAGGCTTTCAAAAAATTGTCTTTCATTTAAAAATGGAATTTCAGAGATATCGAGATATATCATTAAGGTGGTATGAAAAAATATATTGAGATAAACATTTTTGTCCATATCGTTGTACATAAATGTTTAAATAGTGACATAGTGTTGAATGCAGCAAATTGCATACAAAGTGTTCAAAAATATTCTTGGAAGGACATTCTGCACAACAAAAAAATACAATTCAAAATAACGTAATATAAATATGGACACAATTGTCATATTTGAATATATCATAGGTGTAAGCCTAAATTTTATAATGTAGCCCTTGACCAACATTGACTTCGATTATTCAGCCCCAGCTCCATTTGAGTTTGACACCCCTGGTCTAACTTGTTGCCATCTCTCAAACAAAAAGTTTTTTTTTTTTTCAAAGTCCAAGCACAGTCATTGTAGTAGATCAGCTACTTTGAAAACCATGAAACTTTCAAATGAAATCTACTACTATATCTATGGCTAAAAAACAACTCTATGCTTTTCCTCACAGTTCTTTCTATTTTGGTCTCACACAAGACTTTTTGAATCGTATCAAGCACTGACCCGGAACACTGAGGGAGCCCTAAATTATTTTTGATGTTCTGGGTACTGTATACTTCAGGAGGTAAGTGGTGATTGTTAGTCTAGAAATCATGGCTGGAGACAGAGAGGAAAAGCAGAACAGAACAGTGATTTGCTGACCCTTGTTTAGTGGAAGGACTGAGCGCTTCATAAAAACTCCTGCCCCTGTGGAACTGCAGGCAGACGGAGCAGTTTCCACAACAAACTTTCTACTGTCCATGAATCATTCTCTCCACGGCAGTTATCTCCTTCATGTGTTTCATGTCAACACAAAGCCATTAGTGATAAATGGGTCAATGGAGGACACTTATGTTTGGAATAAATCATGCTTGAAGATGTACATAAATGTTTAAATAGTGACATAGTGTTGAATAAACAGAACAGAGACAATGCATGAAGTTTCTATGGCCAGATAATGTTCTTGCTAAAATACTTAGTGCTTACAATGATAAATATATGATCCTAAGGGTTTCCAAAAAGAATTTATCACAGACTGAATTGGCAAGTTTTTATGCCCATTACCTTTCACACTGAAGATGGGAAAAGCTTGATCAAAGTTGAACACTGCTTGCAAAACTATATTGGTACTAGTCCTGTCACAATATTAAAATTCAAATTCTATTTTCAATTTTAGATAAAAAGAGAGAGACTCTGTACCACTGTTGGTGTACAGTGTTCACAAAAGGTCATATCTGACTTAAAAAAAAAGACACTTATCGGATTTTTGACACTTACAAGTGAGCAAGTAGTAAGACTCATTTGAACAAATATTGTTTCCAAGTAGGGCTGGTCAATATCACATTGTATATCATTCATTCCTTTTCTACTGGGTGACTGAAGCCTATCCCAGTGACTTTGGGCCTTAGGCGGGGAAACACCCTGGACAGTGGCCAACTCGTCGCAGGGTTAGACAGACAATCAGTCATTCACTAAGGGAAATTTGCAGTGATGCCCAATTAACCTAAACATGCATGTTTTTGGAGGTGGGAGGAAACCGGAGTACCCGGAGAAAACCCACGGTGACACGGAGAGAACATGCAAACTCCACCCAGAGAGATCGTGAGATGTTGATATGGTCCGACCTGGGAGTCGGACCCACGACCTCCTTATTGGGAAGCCAGAGCTCTAACCACTCTGCTACCGTGCACCCCTACACATTGTATATCATATATCGTGATATTCATGTTGAAAAGTTGAATTTTAGAAAATTGTGATATGACTGCACTTGCACCACAGCTCATTTTGCAACCGAGACAAACAGAAATAGTCTCGGACAAGTCTTCGAAAAAGCCAAAACAAACCATCTCATCATTAGTAAAGACTTTAAAACACATTCTTCATATTTCAGTCATTTGTGGGAAGTTTTCATGGATCAAACTTGAAAAACAGCTAAAATGTACAACCCTTGAATGTCAAAATTCTTAAGCGACTTTCCAAATAAAGAAAGTTCCAATAAAAATGCAGAATTGGCAACTCTTGGCAATTTTCATCTGATCTTTCTAAAACCTATGCCCAGACAGTGGAGGCTCTGCAGAGGCAAATACACTAATAATGAAAGAAGTGAAACATGGCGTTAGAAAGAGGAACTTACACTGTAACTAAAATAGCCTGAAACACATAACTATAGCAATTATAAATGTGATGTAGTATAGATATATTGTCAACTATATCGTTACTGCAAATGTTCTCTTTCAAACCGTGATAAAAATGTTTAGGTCGTATAGCCCTGCCCTATTCCGCAGCACATATTTGAAACTCTAAGATAAATTCTCATAGATTTCAGAGTTCTCCATTGCTCCTGTCGATACTTTCAAAGACTTGCCGGTGTTGTGAAAAATGGAGTGAAGCACGTACAGGAGGGAGGGAGTTTCCCTGGGGTCCTGTCTTAATTACTTCAAGCCCCCTTTTACGGAACAGGACCGAACCAGGAGGGCTGAGGCAGGAAGCAGGACAGGAAATGCTTTGGATCTAACCAATGAGTAAAGAGCATCACCAAACCAAGAGGGTGCATGCATTATGTCACTGCCTCCAAACTCGCTGACAAAGCCAAGATGCTTCGTAATTGAAATAAATGGATAAAAGTGCAACTCTGTGACTGCTATAATGGTTTTGTTATTTCATAAATGGATTTTACAACATGTCAGAGCATTTATAATAGTGTGTTTTGTCATGTATTGTGAGTCCTATATGCAGTGGTCTGGTTTGTGTCGCTGAGGTGGGCTATTGCTGCTGGCTGTTCCAACATCTGCACACAGGCTCAGAAGAACTGCTTTAGCTCAGTGTTTGGACGTGTACTAGCCTTTTCTCAGGCACAAAAGAACGCCTCATAAATGCAAGCATCAAATCACAAAAGCGCAGCAAAAAAGTGATTTGGTTCATAAAATATTAGATTGAAAATGCTTTAAATACAAGATAAGACCGTTTATACTAAGGCAGCAACAAGTTAATTGATTTTGCAACAAATCGATTATTCAAATAATCAACTAATTTAGTAATCAAATTTAATAATCGTTAAATTACTGTACAAGGACTTCAAAGCAGGTCAATTGACACTAGACATTATGTAAACAAGTCTTTTTAATGGACATTGTTCTAATAAGTTAATAAAAAAAAATATTATCTTGTGTTTGGGAAATTTTTCTTGCCAAGTAAACTGATCAGTCAGTTGAACAAGGCTACTAAAACAAATTTTGTGCTTCTTTAAAAAAAATATTCATATTTTATTTTTAAGTAAGAAAAAAATTGTACTTGACTACTGGCAGATAATTTTTTGCCAGGCTTGCGCCACCATGTGTTGACTAGAACCAAATCAAATGCAAATGCTCCTAGTTTGAACTTAAGTCAACCTTTACCTGTACCTTTTAATTTACAAGTTTACTACACAGAAACGGCAAAAATATGTTTATGTTCTTCTTTCTGGACGACAAAATGACCAAAAAACAGACATTGATTTGATCAAAATACACTACTGTGAAGCGAACAAACCCCAATGATGCGATGTCAGACAGTTTACAGGAAGTGAAATGACAAGCAAAATGTGCTCGAACCAAGATAATGTATGTGAATTCAAGAAATGTGATCTTCCATAAATATTATATTCTGTCATATACTGAATGGGCTGCTAATAGACATAATAAACATTAGTTGCAGCTCTAGTTTTTACTGCTCCATATAGTTGTTTGTTTGCACAACCAATCATGTGTGTAAAAATCAACAGAATTAAAAACATTTGGTCAAAGTTGCAGGACAATCTGTAAACTCTAAACATATGAACAGTTGACGACAGGGTTAAACGTACTTGGTCAACAAACAAAGCACACTGAGGTGGCCGTTGTTTCAATATAAATGGCTCTTGTGGGTGAAAATGGCATTACTTGTTCTTCTTTGGAGTGAAAAGGCTCCAGCTCGCCGGGCCATAGACGACTGAGAAAAGCACCTCTCCAATGGCACAGCTGTCTTATTAACTCCCACTGCCCCGCGAACCCAACAGACACTAGCGGGACCACCGGCATACCAACCCAGATCACCCCAACGCCATGCCGAGAAAGCAGGTGAAACTTTGGAGCATTTTTTTTTTCTCTTTTTGTCCGTTTTTGCTTGCACCCTTGAGACCTTGCCTTGCCATCTTTGTAGTGTCCTCCCGCTCCCACTCACGTCTCCACATTTGGCTCTTTCTTCCAGCGAGGATTAGCCCAGCAGGACATCGGCATTCCATCCCTACTGGAGGCCTTTGTCTTGACATTCTCACTCCTCCCAGTGTCCTCCAAAGCCCAGCGTCCCACCAAGGAAACCAACTGCCTTGGCAACTCTAGCAATACCAACTGTATGATCCCACTTTTTAAGCATGATTGTAAATTGCACTTGTCTCATTGCAACACATCAGACATTCCTAGAAATACTGGTATCCGTAATAATATCTTGCTGACTGGTGTAATATACATTCAAGGTCGGGGGTGCCCTTTTGATCTGGAGTCAATATTGCAGGGCGCTACCTGTTGTGAGGTTTTGATCATTGGCCTGATAATGCGATACGGAAGCATGAACAATATGCTTTGAACCAGTGGTATATGCTTCCATTGTATTGGGGTGAATTCAAGGTTAAGCTTCATTCTAGTGTAGAGTTGCAAGGCTACACATCAGTCATGGTCCAGTCTTAGTAACTATTTGAAGGTGGTAATAAAACTGCCTGCATCCATCTTTAGCAAATATGTGTTTTGCCCAAGGATATAACAACAACATTGTGGAATTAGTGAAGGAAAGATGTTTTAAACAGCTCACTCCCAATAGGATCATTGCACTGATGTTATGCAATACAAAGTGTGAATAATCTGGAATGAAGGGCAATTCATTCTCAAATTTATAATTAAAGAAGTCTGCATTCATCATAGTTTTAAAATAAGTTACTCCCCCCAAACTTTGTGATTTGTGCCTGCTCAATCTTTTAAAAGAACAATCTATATCAACATTTTAACTTTACTTAACATTACTTTCAAACTGTTCAGATAATTTTAATTCAAATGTTTTTCTAATAACTTTACTTCAAGTCACTAGCATACCATTGTTTTTTGCATTTTCTCCTTTGACCCTGCCATAATAAATCAACACCAAAGTAAGACATCAAGATTTATAACCATGAAATAGTGTGACTGCTGCTCCAACCCACATTTGTCTTTTTTTATATTTGTGTTACTGCTTTAGCATTTGAATGGACAAAATAGTAATTAAAAACATATTTTCAAAGCAGTTCTACAACAACAAATATTTAAACTGCCAAAATCCTGTTTGAATGTATTAATAATATGTCAGACACCTGCTTTGTCCCGTTTTTGTGACTTGTGTTGAGAAAATTGTGTTTTGAGCCATAGTTGACAGTATTTTTTTTTTTCTAATAGCTCTACGTTATTTAGAATTTGTTTATGTTTAAAGTTGCGTTTGTGTACAATAAGATTTTCAGTAAAAGTGTATGTGCGTTATTAGGTGGGAAATGGATGGGAAGAAGCCTAATCCACTTAAAAAGACACTGCACTCTACCATTGTGACAGCTGTCAGACAAGATATACAAACCATGAGATGAGACATTCAACACACACAAACTTGAAACGCTTGCGGCTCTTAGAAGATGAGACTACAGACAGCGGCACTTCAGGTCAAAACCAGGACTACGACCACGCTTCATGACTCCAGCGCATAAAACAAGACGTAAAGAAGACAATGGGATGAACAAAGAAGGGGAAAAGACATATCCTTGGGCAGGCTGTAAAAACAAAGATGTGCAAAGTAAATATATCCAAACATGAAGCTAAAAGGACAATGGTAACGGAGAGAGCACAGACGACAGCAGACAGATGATGGATGGAGCAAACTAAATAATCTCTGCTCTGGCCTTGGGCTTTCGTTGGTTAATCCACTCACCTGCTTTTGACAACTGAGTATGCACACATGTCTACGAACTTAAGAGGGATGTTAGAAAGGTATGCTAGTTTTCTATAGTCTAAATGTCTGAATGACGTTAGTTTAGAAAAGCTCTGATTTTGATGGGAGAGAATGTATGCTTCGAGACACATCTACAGTCAACTACAGTGCAATGCTTGACATCAAAACGTTGAAGATTGTACGTCGAAAAATGTTGACTGCATACTGCTGACAAAGGGTCAAACTGATTCAGCTTATTTAGTTCTGATTCTGATTTTAGTTCTTTGTCTTCTGTATCTGCCTATGCTATTGATTCCTGATAGCATATGAAGGGCGTAATTTATCAATCGAGTTGCTAAATTCTGATGTTTTACTTGAAAAAAATTGCTTTGTAACCAATTTTTATTGTAAGTAGGGCTGGGCAATATGGCAAAAAGAGACTAGACTTTGTCTTATTGTCTTTGAGGTAATAATATCTTCTAAAAGTTCCAACTTTACTGTCATTGTGAAATTCATCTGTCACTCACTCAGAGGAGATCAAAGACTGACCAGTGTTGCCTGATTTAAAGAAAAAACACGACCAAGCCTTTACAAAAAACCCTAGACAAGCAACCTCAGGCCATAAATAAAGTTAAATAATCGATTAATTAGAACATTGTGTGATAATACAATTTAGGCATTTTTAACACTAATAAACACTTGAAACTGAACACAAAAGACCTAAACACATGATCTTCAAAATTCATGAGACGCCAAAATTGTTTTAAAGAAACAAACCTGGCAACTCTGAGGCTAAGAGAAGTAGGTTGAAAAAAATGTCTGTATTTTAACAAACAGATGCATTAAATAGAGAAATCATGATTTGACAATTTCACCAAAAAGGCAAATTGTCACAACAGTAAGCTCACAATTAAATTATATCGCGATATTGCCCAGCCCAAATTGTAAGATCATATACAGTATGTTTCAAGAGTATTTTTGTGTCAGGTTTTTAGTTTCCCATTTTGCACATGAGCAAATAGATAAATTAGTCTTGCCATGAACACAAAAGACAACAAGCTTAAAAATGTACATTATTATTTGCAAAGGTATGAATTTCAAAGGTGTATATTTAAGTCTATTGACAAAGCCATTTTTAAATTAATGAAATCTAATTGTTTTTGTACTTCATATTATTTACAAAGCAAATGTTCCACCTTGTCTTGCTAATATTGTTTCTTGCAAAGAGCTTTGGCCCATAATCTCCATGACTGACCCTAACTCTGGTATGCACACCGCGCTCTAAAGCACGCATGTGTGTATTTGTCCATTAATTACTCTCACAGAACTGTTGAGGTCCAGAGGTGCTCCTGGATGTGTGCTGGGCTCTCAGGCCTGCACCCAGCATAGTTTACACAAGAAGGTCATTTTAATCAGGTGAATACCAGGCCGCCTAATCTAAGAGACTTTGCCAGAGCATAAACAGAGGATATCCCAGGGCTCAGCCAGGATCACATACCCAAGAGTCATGGAGAAGTCATTTCTGCAGCTGACCGGAGCAATGCAGTAACCTCCTAAACTCTCTCTACCCTTTCTGGGCCATCTTTTGACATTGTCTTCCCCAACATCATTCAAGCTCATTCTAAAACTATATAAGACATGTTCTCCAAAATCTTCCATTCAACTAGTGGTTTGCATATCTTCATTTGTGTTTTGTGTACTGTAAATCATCAAATCAACAAATATTGACATTTAAATTATTTAAATTTAAATTAGCAACAAAGACCTAGCACACTATTCTCTAGACTTCATTTTCAACCCTTGTGACTTCAAGTAATGCAGGTGTGCCTTAAAAATGTTCAATTTGTTAACGGATTCTTGCACAGATTACCATAAATTATGATATCAGAGTGTCTGGAGCAATGTTTTTCTGATGAAATTGCTAATTTGGATGGCATGGACATTATTTGCCACATTTTTTTTTTTATATGAGGTTTGATGGCTGGTGGCGTCTCAAAGAAGCTTTTTTTTAACCCTTAAGAATGTTGTGATATCTGGAAGCTTGTAGTAGAGTGAACAATGGTGTTTGCAACATTCTCATGCTTGTATTTAGCTGGTCCTTGCTTCCAGCTTGATAACTTATCAGTCAGGTCTGCCTCTTTATCACAGACCAGTGTGAATGCAGAGCTGGAGACTGGCGACCCAGTTATCAGAGTTTAATTTAAGCCTAAGTACATATTTTTTCCACATACACGACTAAAACATAAGACATGGTTTACACACTTAAAGGATCGTTTTTTTAAGTCCTTATGTTTACGCAAGAAATGATTGCAATACATTTGTAAGAAGCAGTTTAACCGATGTTTTGTTTGTTTGTTTTTTCTTATTTCATTAACTTAGTCATTGTTATTCTGTGTTAATTTTTAGATTCAGTGTCTAATTTCATTGCACTGACAATAACAACAAGTGTAATGTTGATCTAATAACATCAATTTAATGAAAACACAATATAACTATAATGACTTGTGCAATAAAGCAGGATTCATTGAGAAGTTGCTTACTGACTGACACGTGCTCTATTGTCTTTGTAACAGGGTTAGCACGAGTTGTACTTTAATGTAATGTAGAGTAATGACCGGCTGCCTCCTGCCAAGCATGTGATGTAAATGACACAAGGCATGAGCTTTAACTCTGCGTGCAGAAGGACGACCAAAAGATCAGCTTTTCAATTGTCAGACATCATCACCTATTCCCAAACAAAAAAAAAACAGAGAGAGAGAGTAAACAGTTTCAAAGATTTGTTATAGCTGTTAAAAAACATAGAAGGTTATGCTCTGGTCTGTCACAAGAACCATAATGCGCTTTAGTGACAGTGCATAAGCTTGTATATCACTGTTAAGTTCTAACTTGACATAAAGGTTTGGTTTCTTTGCAGCGAATTTGATGCATTTCTAGGCACCATGTATTCATCTATTTTCTCATTTGCACTGAAGGGATGGAGATATTTTAATTTCTGTCCAAAAGTATTTTTCAGACTGAAGAAAGATGTCTAAAATACTTTATCCATCTAAATTTCAAAATCTTGGTCCAGATTTTCCACACAATGCAGCACACAAAGCAAATTTAATCAATGCGTAACAATGTTAAACAATTAAAAGCCACAGGAATCTAATCTTGCTTCCTGTTTTAAATATCTAAACATGAAATTAATGAACTTGTTCTTCTGGATCGTTTTCATTACCACATGAGGTAATGGAAAACACCAAAATCACTGCATCACCACATAGTCCACTACCATTTTGTTAGCTAGGTGGGAAATTCAATTAAAATAGAGGGAAGTACAGCAAAGTCGAACGAATGAACAAATAGATTGCATTAATATTCATATGATATATTATGACACTGAGGAAGATGTGTGATTAGCAAAATTAAATTACTCTTTACGGCAATAAGACACTTCGTTTTTTTTCACTTATTTGAAACTGTATTCTTCTGGCAACGTCTCAGGTTTGGAACAAGTTGAGAGCTCTCTTTTTCAGGTTATCTAACTTAATTTGTCAGATGTGTCGAGAATCAAGAGAATCTTGTGAGAAACCTGACAATTTGACAATGTTCTAACACAATCTGAAGCCACAAAACCAGGTGGTCTGGGCTGCAACAAGGGAAAGAAACCCTTAGATAAAAACAGAATGGAGTTCAATTTAGTTAGCAGAGATTAGATCAGATGCACAGAGGCATGGGAGAATGGGACTGAACAAGAGCTTGGGTTCTGGCCTGGTCTCAGTGGACTGGAGCCTGGGAAGGTGAGAGGGCAAGTGTGGGGGGAGCTGGAGATTTTGTCATGGGACACCTGCCTCCACTTAACCCCTCTCTCCCTTTGCCTTTCTGCTTGAGCTGCCTCTTTCAGTCGCCTTCCAAACCAAGCCTGGTTCAAATCCCCCATCGACACATGGCATTCAAGTTTGTTCTACAAGGTATTAAATCAAGGTTTCTCTCAGTAGCGTGTCAGAGCCCCTGCAGTGAGAGGAAGACTTATGATCAATGTGTTCAGCATCTCGTAGCAAAGCATGGATACAACTGGAATGAAAAAGTTGTTTGCAATAAAAGTTTCAGATTATATTTTAGCTTGTAACAGTAACTGATTACTCAAATTATAGCAACAACTGAATGACAAAGCTTGAACTTTGCTTCAAACAAAATAAGTATAGTGTTAATGTAATAGGGATGTCCAGATATAATAATCATGAAATTTTAAAGCAAAAAAAATCTTTTTTAGTTTATTCTATAGAAACACATTAAAATATCAATCCCAGCTTAAGGCAAAGATATGTTCTATCAGATAAATACAGTACATTGTTTTTATTTATTTTTTACTACAGTACCAGGTAATCTGTGATTTTGCCTTGTTATGGACTTCTATTTCCAAATCTCGGCTTTTATTTGTTTGCCACAACAGAAGGTTAGAATGAAGGAATTAATGAATTTATGTATTGTTTGTGCTTCTTGGTTTACACCAAGAATTAGAAAGACTCAAAACTTCATTAAACACTCAATTATTTGCCAAGACAAGAAGTAGAAATCCTTGATTTTACAAAAAAAAACTGGCAACAACTGGTCCAACAGAATTGGCACTGGACACTAATCTAAATAATTATTTTTAGTTAAGATGTTGTTCTAATTAGATTTATCAAACAACAATTTCTTTTACTGTGTGTACATAGAAAAGTCTGCATCCAATTGTAACACAATTCATCAAACTTCAGATTAATCTCGCCACCACACTCCTAATTAGAGTCTTGAGCAGGTCAGAAGTTATTCACTTGACATCGGAGGGGCACCGCGTCCCTCTATTCAACCCCAGCAGAGCAGCTTTAGCGGCACAAGGCTCACACGGCTCCAACTTTCTCCACGGTTCAAAAAGCACAGCCCGCACTCACCTCTCTTTTATGAACTCCTCTGTTTGCTCTTGTGCCATTCACTTGCACAGTGCTTCAGATTCTGTAGAAATGTATGTGTGAAATGTGTAAAATGTCAATTACAAAGGTCTGGTGATGGTTGACACAGTAGCTTTGAAACATTTGAACAAGAAATAATACTAAAAACACAATAATAGGTCAAAATGTTATATTTCCCGAGCAATAAATGATGATGGTATTACTACAAATAAGCAATATTGTTTTGTTTTGAAATTGACTAAAGGTTTTTTTTTGCTGTGCATTTCTTGATTTAAAAAGAGAAAATTTTGTAGCATTTTGACAACAAATATTGCTCTTTGTATGAATCACAAAATCAACAACTAACTATTGACAAAGTGTTCAAACTTGATTAATCACGTTACTTTTCTTTCATGGGGGTTTACAAGCAAATACCGAAAGAAAAACTTTATATTCAGTTGTATTCTGCTCTAATGACAGCTCTTTGCAAGCTTTCAAAGCACTACAAAACACCATCAAGGCCCCACTCACCCAGTGTACACAGACAAGGCTTCGGTAAATACTTGATTAATTTCTCGTGAACAAATTCAGTCTGTTTTTGATCAATCCTCAAAGCCACCGGGGTGTCTGTCAGGAACAGTGAGCTGCTTGGATGCCTGATTTGTCTCTCAAACCCAGTTACAGTTATGCCACACTTCCACCACTTTGCATTAGTAGCTATGTCTTGCTTCAGAAATTTGAGTAAGGTTAGGGTTCTGATAAGGGTTAGTTTTAGGTTAAGTTATTGAGATTTGGAGAAATATACTAACATTGTAACGACATAACCGTGTCTTTAACTTCAGAACAAGCTTCATGGTCAATGTGTATTTTACTATTCTCCTGTATTCTACTGATATAGCCAGTGACCTACAATATTCCAGTTACAAATTCCAAAAGGTCAACCAATGCTACTTTTCATTCAACCACAGAAGCAGATGCAAGTCTAATACATGATTATACTGCACTGATGTAAATGAGAACTCTCCTTTCTGCAGTAACTTTGCATAATCTCCAACAACATCGTTCTTATGCAGGCTTACTGTCATTTTGCCTCTAAAACAACAGTATCCTTTGTTTTTTGTCCTTTTGACTCTTGCCGTCTCCTAAAATAGGGACAATAAATTAACCAAAACAGACGTAATGGCATGATTGCATTACAAACATTTCCTCGAGCACATGCAGTCAAACACGTTGCAGGAGAAAGAAAAGCACATGTCAGAATGAATAAATGACATGTAATGTCATTTAAGTCTAGTCAAATGATCTCTAATAAAATAGTGTTAGATGTGAAGGATGTAATCAATTTCCTAAAAAGTACAGACACAGTCAAAAGATTAAAAATGCTCAAGCAAAAATGTCATTCTAATTTCTAAACCACAGTGTAAAAAAAAATTGGATTGGCTTAGCACCAGTAGCCTACAGATATGGTGTATGTACTGTATTTATGTAAAAAATTATTCATCAGAATTCCGTCTCTTAAAATCAAGGAAGAGGAAGAGTTCTAACTTACAATTTTAAGACCTTAACATTTGGTTGCATTCACTGGTAGCTGTAAGTTTCAAATGGCAAAACAAAACATGACAGATCGACGTGGTGGTCCAGTGCCACTTACTTAACCAGGGGTGTGTCCGATTTGCACAGGCTCCTTTAAAGATCCTAATAGGGACATTTTATTTTCATTTCCCCACTCCGTAGAGAGGACACATGGTCAGCCGCGGTGCTCCAGTCTGTTTTGGGACACTTAAGTGTGTGGGAGTACACTGGTACAAACACTTGAACTCTGGGCTTGTGGTGGAATGGGGCTTTCCAAGCTGGCCACCGACAAGATGATTTAGTTGAGGGAATAAAAGATGAAGAGAGGAGTCGTACTGACCTAAGTGGAAAGCTTGCATGTGGTATGTCCGAGAAGTCTGTTAATCTCTTCATTAATCATTTGAATGTTCTCAATGACCTTATGGGGGTAGAGACTCCAAAAACAAGTTAGCAACATGGTTGAGAAACAAGATGCCATTTCAATCATTTGGTGCTGAACTACGTCAGAACCTACAAAATCGGTAGGAAGTACAGTATGTTGTTAGAAAAACTGCAGAACATTTTGCTTCCATGAGCAATAAAGCATAGATTATTTTATTTTCTTAAAATTTCTAAATACATTTGTGTATTGTGCCCATACCAGCTTTTAAAAGTCTGATCTAGAATCTAAGCATGTAGGGCCAGGTTAACAGTGAGACACAGTAATCCGTCTAAATCTTGGTTGCGAGCCCCGCTTTGATAGACACAACTCCTTAAATTACTCTCCAGCTAAAAGGTAGCTTTCTTCCTGTCGGGGCAAGAAAAGGCATGAGACCAGGGTGAGGAAGGAAGTGACAAACGTGATATGGTAGAGAGGAATGCCTGCAGGAGACCAAAAATGTACAAACCAGAGATGGGTGAGAAAAAAACAGTAGTAATAAATTTGAACTAAAAGATAGAACATATGGTGCAACAGTGAAGACAGTGAAGCAAGAAGTACTGTTAATGCTGAAGCCGTTTTATAGCAATAATGTGTGTGTACTTGCATTTTCTTTTCTTTAAATCATTTTTTTAGACAATAAAGTGATTCAGGATGCACCACCTTTACACAGCCAAGCAGCTCTCATCTTAAATAGTACCACAGTGACTTATATGGCTCTTTAAAAGTTTGACAATAAAGTGTTAAGAAAGTAAACAAAGACATTGTATAGAAATCAGTTTTTCCCCATAAAATTCTGCTTGGGTGCGCAGAAAAAAAGATCTAAAAGTTTTTTGAAATCTTGGAAGAATGTTCCACCAAATAGAATTATATGAATGTGGCAACATGCAGAATAATCTCCTCTGGACCATAAGTTCCCAAATAAGTTAAGAAGACAAGTCACTGGTCAATCAGAAATTAGAATTTAGGCGTATGTGAAGAGAGCGAGAGGAAAGTGATCAAGAAGGGAGAGAGAGGGCAGCGGACAAATGAAGAAATGCGAAAGCCACATCGTATTATTTATGTTATATCAATGGGATGCGCACGGATTTATAAAGAGGAGCGATGAGATCTTATACTGAAGAATGCTAATGTTTATTCATTCTGTATGAAGATTAATAAACGCTTTTACAGTCTAGAAATACTGAATCACTGCACTTTGTGCACATTTGGCTGTGCGTCTTTACTCACTACTTTGACTCAGACAAAAGGCACTCGTCAGAACTAAGCTGTTCGATCTGTTAAATGTTTGTGATGTTCACACGTTAGTTTGTTATTTCAAGGCATGATAGTCAAATAAACTGTAGTGTCTGTGATTGGCCGTGTACAGTGCAAACTCTACTTGTTTCCGTTGGCTTAAATTTTATATAATAACTCTCGTTTAATTCGTTTCATGGTTGATGTTTTCCTCACATTTGAATCCCGCAGTTGTTCTGATTGATCAGTTTGCGCTAACCCCGCCCCTTGCTCACGGCTTCATTGAGGAAATTCAGAGTTAGCAGATCGAGCTGTAAACTCACCTAGGATCTTTGCTTTTCTGAGTATTTATTTTGTCAACATGTACAGTATATTTAATGACAAAGGCCCTCCACCACAAGTTACATACATCATTAAATTTCTAAAATGGCACCTATATGAAGCATTTTGAGTTACAAATGAATCAATATAATACAAATAAACTGGGATAAGAAAGTGATGACAACCAAGTGCTTATTTTAGTCTGGAGATAGCTGCTAATGGGCAGTCTCTTTAGTAGACGTCACTACAGTGCTAAAGGGTGCGATCCTGGGCCCCAAAAACACCACTGATAACATATCATGTCAGGACCCTCATGGTTAGAACCTGGGAAGAGCCACTGGAGTGCAAATCTGACATATACAAATGAGGTGAGATGTTAAATAATGCTTTTCATGTCTTAGTAGAAGTAATTGTGTGTTGTAAAATGACCAAAACAATTCAATGTTTGTCTTGGCAAGAACTTCAAGCCCCTTTTCATCTTGTTGACTGTTTCTTGTCTGGTTGCGTTGAGGATGTTTTACGATTTGCTGATAGAAGCGACAGACAGGGGTCATCGGAGACAAAAACTGCTTTTCAGTTCTGAACCCTGAGACGTCCCGGCTTTAGAAGAGGGCCCAGTGTGAAGGCGGCTGGGGTTTTTTGAAGTGGGGGGTGGTGAAGGGTGCATGTGGCCTCCCCGTCCCTCTGCGGCTGAGGTGAAAATGACTCTACCATATGTGCAGGCTGTGGTAACTGCTGCTGTGCGGATGATGGCCTTTAACTGTCCCTATCGGCTGCTCTGACCGAGGTTACGCCGAGATGGAGAGGCACAATGTGGAGCAGTTGGCTTGTCTAAATGTCTGTCTGCGAGAATGACATGAAGATGATTTAGGCACTTTTTGATGCAAAGAATAAAGTGTGTACAAGTCAAATTATCCAGGGACAATAAAGGTTTGATTGATAGAGAGGTATCCAATAAATCAACTTTTAGATAATATCGTGATTGTTGCCTTGTAGTTATGCAAAAACGGAATATGGAGTGTATAGTTTGTAGTAAAAAGGCAACAAAAATGCTGTTAAAAAACAACAAATTAGGAAAATGACATTATAAATTTTAAAGTTAAATTGAACGAAGATAATTTAGTCAATTGATTACTCAGTAGTCTCTTAGTTGACCAAAATTTTAGATTTTTGGTCAGATCATCAAGACACTTGATAATTTTTTAACTAATCGATTGGTAGCACGTTTAATGTCAACCCAGTCAAGCCCAAATTTTTATCATTAAACTAAATAACTAATACATTTAAAGACATGCTTATTTGGTTTGAAATTATATCGTGTGAATATCGTAATAGAGATATGTAAAAAAAAATGTATCTATACATTTTTTTCAATATTGCCCAGGCCTATGATAGACTCAAACTATTTTCAAGGTGGAAATCATCATGTGTGTTAAGGAAAAAGTAATGGACATATGAGTCTGGATCAACTGCTAGTCTGTACAAAAACAATTACTGGGAAGCACAAATACTACTTTTCAGTAGTTTTTTGTAACTCTGTATTACTTTTCATTAATTCCGGCAATGGGTTTTGTGATTGTGAACTATGTCAACAGGTAGTTTAGATGTTTCCCTAGATAGTGAATGTGAACTCTATGTAGAGCTGCCCAAGACCCATTACAGCATTGATGCATCATAACAATTACCAACAAGTACAACTCACGTGGGTGTTAAGCATTTTTATAGTTAACTTGCTGACTATAAAAAATAACTTCAGTCTTCTTACCTATTTTTGCCAATTGTTATCTAATGTACATAAAAACATAAAAGGAGAGAGTGGTATTGCTAATCACTTCACAACTTTTCTCCATCTAGAAGCTTTTTGTCACCATTTGACTCTCATTTTGTTAATAATGTACTAAAAAAGATGAACAACAAAAATAACCACAAACTACAAAAATGTTAGTTGCAGCCCTAACAGACTACAAGGGTGACCCCAACCCTGTAATTAGAAGGCTTGTTAAAAGGCATTGGAGCAGTGCAGAGTACAGAACTTTATGTGCAACAATTTTCTTTAGCCATTTTGATGTTGCATGAAATGAAACAGAAATAGAGTTTTGGATCATGAACAGTGTAAAAAAAATGTTGCCTTTGCTCCAGGTGAGTGTTGGTGGGGCAGCTGGGAGTAGTTTTCCCCTCATTAAGCAGTTCATGAAAAAACCACAGGCCTCCAGATGTGACAGAGGACACACAACAGGCTTGTACATGTCATCAACACACACACACAAACTCAGGCTAGACCAGTGTAAGAGAGCAGAAGGATGAAGAGCCAAATCAAGGGCATTGTATCAAAAAGATGATAGTAATGCAAAGTCATGTGAAAAAAAAAAGTTATAAGGGCAACAAAAACACATTTGTGCAGCTTTAAATTACTGTTTATCTTTTCAAGCTGTAAATGTCTGTATGTGCTTTGTGCTTTTTCTCAAATCAGTTACTGTATCACCAGCTGGTCACAGGTCACAGCTTTGGTGAGCAATCTACAACAGGGCCATTAAAATATTAGATAAAAAACTGTTAGAACACACCACTGTGGGAGATTTTTGTACTTTAAAATTGATGTTTAAGTAAGTGAATAATAGGGACCCAGGTGTAGCAAGCTCTTGGTCCCAATCTGTGGCCTCCATCACACGAGGGTCTTCAAATGAAAATGTGAAAGTGCTCCTGAGAAAAGTCTCTTTTGGACAGTCTTAATTCTCTGTCCAGGGCGCTACTTTGTGGGACTCCGTGGGCCCTGAGCTAAAACTGATCCTGGACTGGGGTAGTTTTAAAGATGAACTTAAGCTGGTTTAAAGAGAACACAAATATGTGTGTATTAATATTATAGTTGCTGTAAATGTGTTATAAAGCCCTTATAAGGTTGGACATTGTAAAATTAGCCAAGGCTATAAAATGTTACGTAAAATTAATAAATAAAACAATTTATACAAATGTAAGCACTGAAAATGACCTTAATTTTCCACAAAATGTAGTTTTAGCAAAATCAAACTGTGTTGTGTTACTGTTATTTAGTAAAACAACACAATGGCAACTATTCAGTAGCAATTGAAAAACGTATGTGAACAAAAAATCTCAAAATCGGCCAAGGAACTTCTTGCATCTTAAAAGTCCAACCAGATATTGGCTGAACTGATTATGAGACTGACCTGATGTAACAACATTTTAATAATGGCTCTAAAATCCAATCCCCAATATTGACACAAGCACGTCAATAATCACATACAATTTGAAAAAGAATGTGCACATACTTTGTTGTTTTTATCATACTGAATGATAGGTCAATAGTTTAAATTGGTTCAGCAGAGTAATTATTACAGGCCTACTTGTCCTTTTGTTCAATAATACATCTTAGCATGGCTTTTCTATGACTTTGCACTATGACGTTAATCAGCACAATACGCCCCATAACAACAGGGCCATGTCCATAATAATGGATTAAATCTACAAAGAAACAGCCCGGTCACACCGTGCACCTCTGACTTGTGGATGACCTACATTTGCCTTTGTTATTCCACACACATAGTCGCACTTAAAAAAAAAAGAAAGAAAAAACACTAGCGACTAATCACTTTCACATTACGGGGCAGCCGGGTGATCTTGGTGCCAGTCCAAGACCACCAAGCAGGAGCTGAGCGAGTGTGCACATACCACCACATGTACGAGGGCCGTGGGGACAGCCTTTTGGTCATTATCTGCAGCAGTGTAAAACATTCTATAGCACTGTCTGAGAAGAAGCTCTTTAGTGGTATAATGGGAGGTAAACTAGCCAATGGACCTGTTTAGCATTCTGCCGCTCGGAGCCACATGAGAACTCATTTACAGTGCTTTTTTAACAACCTTGGCGTTTACGAGCTAGCGCCGCACTCATCAGCAACGGCTAATTTAGGCCAATTGAACATGAAGGGCAGTGGTGAGAAAATAACGCTGGGTTTTTGGTATTAACAACTGTCGTTATCAGGCAACTAATTATTGAACATGGGTGGTCAGTATTGAGAAAATAAATGTACGATAATCTGAAATTTTCTCAGTTGAAATATGTTAACCGCATAATTACAAGGTAGTAGTTGTCGTTTTAGTATCAAACAATGTGAAAAGATAAAAGAAAATTGGATACTAAATAGGATTTAAAAATATATTTATAATTTAAACTCAAAATTTGACTTTTCTTGAATAGTTTTAGACACATCTTCATCTTTATCTTTACGTATAAAGATTTATGTACATTCCACCTCAACTCATTGCAGTCAACAAAATATTGAGTGTTCCTAATAAAAGAAATACCTCCACAATTATTTGATTACTACAGAAACCAATCACAATTTGAAAAGTTTACCTCTTGAAAAAATATGCAGCTACGTCCTTGGATGTTTTAACATGACAAACAGACACTAAAACCCAATAAAAATAAACTTTAAGAGGAATACTTTTTGCAAAATCTTTACTAAAAAGGAACAATACAATATGTAGCATTCAAAAGTAATTTTCAGTAATCTTTTTGTGTCAGAACAAACAAACAGAGACAAAGGCCTGTGTCCTGTTCAGTGTGGGACGATCATGAGTGGAGATTCAGCTTCCAGATGGCTGGACTTAAATCAGTTTTAAATTAGACTAAATGGACAAACAACATTGAAGGGGCAGTGGAGGGCCAGGAAGGACAATGGGTCAATGTGAGCCCAATTCTTAAGCACATACTTGAAAATAAAATGCAATGAGAATGTTACGAGTGCATGTGAGCTATACCATAATAACAAAAAAACTAAAAACTAAATAAAAACACAAAGAGCATAGGGTTGGAGATATGACCAAAAGTGTATTCCTTGATTTCTCAATATACAATATGTATCTCAATATCTTTAAAATGGAAATTCTAAAGTTTTCAAAGCCTATAGCTGCTGATAAGAAAGCAAAAATACATTTACATGAAAAATAATGATGCCTTTTGATGAGGAAAAACTAAAAAAAACAAAAGTCTCTGCAAAACATAAGCTTATACTTACGCTATTGCAACAAATTTAAAAAATTAAGTAGATCTACTCATTCTCTTTGTAACTTCTCTTAATCTGTAACTGCTTTTCATCAATTTTATGAGCTTCTTTTAACTAGGATTGCATTATTCAGATCTTGTCCAGTAAATATCTCAATATACAATATACATATTGATATTTCGACCAGCCTTAGAAGAGCATAAAGTGATATTTACGGTTATTCATGGTTGTGTGATATATGAACCTAAACAAAGACATTTACAAGGATGTTTTAGCACATTTCTGATAGGTGCCATAATACCCAGCAAAACTTGTATCTACTGTATATTCAATTAGGAAACTGTCAGCACAACTTCTTCTGGTGTTTGCAGGACTGTAGTCTTAATAGAGGTGTATTTCATTACCAGACCCCAAGATACATGGCTGCATAAAGTAGTAAATGGATTTGAACACAAGACAACAACACTGAGCCAAGTTACACAAGCCTCTGTTTTGTTGCAGCATCACTACTGCATGCATGCAAAGGAACAAACAATCTCAAACAGGAGAAAAGCTGAAATAATCCTTAAAGTGCAGGAAGCACTGGGGCAAAGATGTTTCTGGCAACTTACACTGCATTAAGTCTAAATGCACTTTTCACACTTAGTTAAATCCAAACCAAAAACAGCCCTGTTTGTTGTGATGTAATGGCACTAGTGCAAAACATGGTCAGTTGTGGACAAACACTCAGAAAAATCTTAAGAAAGGTAAATAATGCACATGACTTTACGCTGAGCACACCATGAAGACAATAATGCACATGACTTTACGCTGAGCACACCATGAAGACAACAACTGCTGTGTTTATTGAACTTCTCCACGGTTCGGTTCTGTACACTAACAAAAAAACTGAAGCTAACATGACAGAAAAAAATGTCCTGAACTGTCAGTAATTTAACAGAGAACACAACTGTATGTATATAAAGGATTTCTTTTATAAATAAATGCAATTGGTAAGCAAAATGAGAGTAACTGTACAACTTAGAAAGGACATTTTTGTATTTTGGCACATGTCCTGCAGCTTTTCCAATGAGTCACAAAGTAGTAGCTTACAGTGGTCTCCAGCCTTTTTCTCCTGGAGAGCTACTATAATGAAAAAGTGAACTATTTCTGCAAACACAGAAAATGCAGCTTATATCGAGTTAACTTAGGGATAGAAAACATTAGCCAATATATATTTATTAGTGCTCAAAGTTGGGCACAGAACATTTACATTGATGATATGAAGATTTGAAATATTAAAAATGTTGGTATGACACAAAGCACAAATGTTATTCTTTATGTTTAACTGATTCAACTTGAAAGAGACACTAAGCTGTTACAACTCTTCCTTCAAATTCAGCACAACAAACCAGGCAGTCTAATGTCAAACACACTTACAATGTCAGACATATTCCTCCATCACAGCGCTCAACATCATCCTCACATCAAAAGCTCCAAAAGCCATGTTCCAGTCGACCCTGAGTCTGCTTCAACACAGTATCACAGGCCCTGGGAAGTAATGAGCTATTGTGGACCAAGCTTAGCAGCGCTCAAGCAGCCACGCAGAGGTTAAGCAAACAGACTGGAGGATCACCCGGGCTTAAGCCTCTTTATGCACCCTACCAGAGGAAGATCATCCACTTCTGATAAAGGAACGGAGGTCAGAAGTGGACCAAGATAAAGGAGCCACCAACAAACATGCAGCAGGATCAATCCCAGCCAGTGTGGACGCCCAGGAGTTCAGCAAAACATTTGTGACCTTTGCTCAGTTTTTTCATTACTTTTAAATAAACACTTTTAGGGAGAGTTCTTCCCTTGTTGGGATTCTTCCGTTTAGCAGGTCTCCTATCTCCTGCTGGGAGGTGAAGGGCAGAAGGGTTTTCATTTCCTGCACTGTTGACACCTGGGAGGAATAACACGAAAGGGATGGGGAGAAGGAGCCAAAGGAAGATGAAAGGATGATGCATTGGAAAGGTATTCACTTATTTTAATTAGCAGAGATGACAAACCTTTCCACTACCGATTGTGTTTGTTTGTTTTGTTTGTTGTACAGTACTTAAATTGAAGCAAAAAATGCCAGACATTCATTGTGATTATATTTAGGGTCGTAAATAACGATCATTTTGCTAATCAAATAGTTGGGTGGTTTAAAAAAAAAACGACTTTTCTGAGTTTCAACCATATTGTAACAGTACTCTCTCGTTATTAGCTTACCCAAAGTTATAGTTAGATTGATTTGTGCATATATCATTAATCTTGTATTGACCTGCAGCTGATGCTCCAGTGCTCAGAAAATCCCTGTCTTCACCTACCACCTATCCCCACCCACTTGTCTATATGTGGTTACTCAAAATAAGATTCCGAGTAAAACATGTAAGGTTTAAAATTACGACATTACAAAAACAAAAAAATGTAATTTAAAATATGTCACTTATTAGTTAAGTTTTGCAAGAAAGAGCGGGACAAGATTGGTCAGACATAATGATAGAAAGCAATATCAAGCAGAAGAGTATGTTTTTATAAGAAAATGGCATCAAATGTACTTTTTATTATTGTAGAACAGAAGCTTAATGACAAATTCCAATACAAATTCTTCTTATCCCACAGCCTTTCATAAACAGTCCCTAATTTAACCACAAAAAGCTAACCTCACTTAGGTATTGTGCGCAGTTATTTTGCCATGTTACTGCATGTACAAGCAGTTACAGGCAGAAATAATGGCATGATGTTATTTTAATGCCCAAAGATTTACAGCACTAAAAAATATTTCTTTGTATTATTGTTATTTTGTAGGGATATTCGCAAAACTGTAGTAATTTTGCAAGATAAAAAAAGTATTACAACTACTTTGATGTAAGTGCTAACACAAAAAATAATGATGATAAATGTTATAACAAAGGCAGAAGTTTAATCTTGGTGCCAGTTCCAAGCATAGATAAATGGTGTTGTGTTTGTCCTGAAGGGCATCTGGGGCAACACATGAACAGAAGGAAATTGCCACAAAGTGCAAATTTCATTGTAATAATAGCAAAGGTATGCCTTCACTCAATTTAGGCCTTAAATTCAGATAATAATGGCCATGTATGGTTAAGCTATTCAATTCGATTAGGTCTGCCAAATGCTTTTAGAGGTTTAATGAGAGCCGAGCTGGAGCTTTGAGCCCTCGCCAAAGTTCAAGGTGTTAAATCCAGTGAATTTTGCAGACACTCGTAAATACCACTGAGTTTCTGAAGACCTACATATACAGATATAATTTTTAAACAGCAAATGGAAGATGTTTATCTGTCCTGACATGGAAATATTTCCTGTGTGCCATCACCCTATGCAACTGATGAGAAAAACGTGCATTTGAACTTATAGAATCACTGACTTCCCATTGATTTTGGATAGTCTGAGGAGGAGATGGCTTGGACAGTTTTTCTGATTGGAAAAAGTATTACAGCCACCAACATGTGGTCAATGCATGGGATACCACAAAGGTAAACCACACATCTTCAACTTTAGCTTGATGTTGGTGTCTGGTCAGTTTTAGCATTGATTTATAAGACTCACAGAAGCTCTATTAACTAAGGGATGGGGACATTACTGTATGCAAAATCCACTTTTCTGAGTTCATTCATTTTCTACGCTTGTTCCCCAAATGACTTTGGGTCTTAGGCCAAAGTCATTTGGCCTAAGACACCCTGGACAGTGCCAACTTGTCATAGGGTTAACACATAGACACAGGCACAGACAGACAATCATTTACTGTTATTCACTGGGGGAATTTTACAGTAGGCCTGTAGTCAACCAAAGACATCCTTGGTTGACTAAAGACATGTCCAGTCGGTTGATTAATCGACTAAAAAGGGGGCATGGTAAAAGCGCTGAAGCTTCTTCTAAATCTTTTTTATACTCTAAATAAAGGAATTGGTCGACAAACACTCCATTGACCGATTCGAATCGAGTAAACTTTCGAAGGACCAAAGCACAAGTTAGCAGTGATGCCAATTGACCTATACCTATGTTTTTGGAGGTGGGTAGAAGCCAGGATATCAGGAGAGGACCCATGGTGACGCAGGAAGAACATGCAAACTTCACCCAGAGAGATCGTGAGATGTTTATTTGTCTCCACCTGGGAGTCAAACCCACAGTTTTCATATTGGTAAGCCAACGCTCTAACCACTAACCACCACACTTTTTTTTAACCAAAATATAAGTGTTCTCTCATTGTTAGTTTCATTTTTTTGTTCTGGATGCAAATCATTGGCACTACAGGCAGGGCGACATTAGCATTAACAATTTTCCCCTACACACAGTATATGAGTTAATGCTTAACTTTGTAAACAATTGGAGCAAATAAAAATGTTATTAATTAACCCTATTTGCAGCTATAGAAAATTGGCTTAGTATAGGGGAATTATATCACAATACCCCATATTCCATATTGCCACAATGACAATACATCATGAACAAAATGAAATGACCTTGCTCTAGATGCCAAATCAATCCAAGGTGACTTATATCACGTTACTTAGGTCAAACAAAACCAAGACAGATCCGATCTTGAGTGAAGTGTCTGGGCAAAGTAAACACTCATTGTTGGCGGATGCGAGGCCAGCTGGAGAACAATGTGCCAAATCCTTTAGTTAAACAAACTCACTTAGCACAAGTACACGGTTCACTTACCACTTGGTCAAAGCCAGTACCAAGTTCACAAATAGACAAAGTGACAAGTCCCTTCACAGCACCGACAAAAGTAATACGCAGTTGTTCTCATTCTCAACAACTTCTGATAATTACCTTGCACCAAACTAATTCTGATTTATCGTCCAGAAAAGGGAGCTGCAAATCCAGATGTGTATTAAACCTGTCACATAGGATCTTTACTTTGAAATGTGCATTAAAATATGGTGTATGACATTTACATTCATGTTGGTATTACTTTAGCAGAGCTCCTAAATGCATGCGGCGGTCAACGTAGGCTTGTTAAAACCAGCAGCTTGAACTAAAATCCATTTAGAGGGATTAATCTTCAAACGACAGAATTCCACAACTTCAGAGTCTAACCGGATTAAAGCGATCGGCTCTGATTGTAATTACTGAGCAATAAAAGTCAGAAAGAGTTGAGAACACTGGCCTTTGTGTCGGGCGTAAACATTAAAACCAAGTGGAACCAAACACGCTGGGTGTATTTACAGTGCAGAGTACACAGACTGAAGGAAGCACTATGCTGTTTCACACTCCACATAAATCACTGGACGTACCATAAAATATGATTTCCTGTAATCCAACAAGGGTCTTTCCATGTCTCTCATTGTGGCAGATCAGGCTTGTAACCTCATTTAGACTTTGACAGCAACAGAAAAAGATGGTAAAGAAACTTTGGGTAAATTAGATTTCAAGAAAAGGAGCCACAGTTATTCTACAAACTCATAAATCAAAAAATGGGGAGTAAAATACAATATGACTGTTTAAAGAAGTCAGGAGGAACAACTTATTTTAATATATAACTTTATTATTATAACTATTATCCTTATTTGGGAGAATTTATATTTTACCCTAGTATAAAAGGTTCACACCTAGCGGCAGACAAATGAAAAGATTTTGGAGGCTGACCGCTGAATCAGAATATCAAAGTGGATATAAAGTTTGTTTTATTATGGCCTTATTGAAACCAGTAATGGAGAGATTATGCTTACATTGTCAAAATACAGTATAACAAAGTAGTTCCGAATGGATCCAAAACTCTAAGTGGAAAAAGTTGTGTGGACATTTCCAGCTGAGAGTTTAGAATATGCAAACATTGTATGAAAGTTGATGAGTTGTCAATGGGTCCCTTTTGAAGCATAAAATAATAGCAGACAGTTGCTTAAATGCTAAAATGAGTAACTTGGGAATTTAAAGTGTGTTTTACAAAGAGTTAATTGTGTCTGTCCATCTGCTCGCACTGGTTGAGACTCGAGTGCTTAATGCAAAGCAAACATGGCTTAAAAAGATTTACTATGACACACAACAGGGAGTTTGAAAAGCTATGTTTCATCCTGGCTCCTGCTAAATAAATGTACTGCAATCTCCACATATTAGGACACTGTAAGTCTGGCTGCGACCAGCAAATAGTGAAAGAGTAATTTGATAAACTCGCAATGAGAAGTGGACTGTGTGAAAAGTAAATCTCTCCTTTTCCCCTCGGTCCTTAAATGCATCGCGCCAAGTTTGTATGGGGAAATTGATATGTAGTATGTGTGTGTTATTCCATTAGGCTCATTAAAGTGTCATTTTGTCATCAGCACACGTTTTGGGGCTCACGGTTTGCTTTAAAAGTGAAGTAAAGGAGCCATTGTACCCGCTGTGTAAAGTACAGTCTACACTACTTTTTATATGGCAGTGGCAATTTGTCTTTTGGACACAACGTGCAAAGACATCCACATTGAAACGTATTGAAACAGAAGGTAATTATAGCCTATATGTGTAAGATACAGGTCAACTTATGAACCATAATTCTTGCAAAGAAGTGAAGGCATATATTCTGAGAAAAAAAGTTAGAGGATTTGCAGTAGTGAAAGAAAGCAAGTGACTAAAATTGAGAGCAATGCAAACTTAAGATTTAGAGAGATAGAGCTTGATGGGCAAAAAAAAAAAATGCAAAAAGCTTACTATTTTTCAATACAGTACTCCATGTATTTTGGGGGGTTTTATGTGAATGTATCATGACTCACAAGCTTTGACTTTTGTCATTATTGATACTGAATGTGAAAAAAAAAACAACTTAATTTTAGATAGGGCTAAAATTAAGTTGTTAATTTCAAATTATTAAAATGCTTGGGTGTTCCCTGAATATTAGCTTAAGCAAGTGTCATACATCAATTCAAAATGAAGTAATTCTAGAATTACTTCTTTAAAATATTTTTAAGTCAATATCAATACCTGATATTTGATATGGTTACATACTACATATTAAAATGTAGTTAAGTTTAAAAATTCACACTCTAAAGATGCATTAGTTCTTTAAATGGACACCAGTATTTTGATGTAATGGGAATATGGTGGCAGTCCAAACATCTCCATTGACCCTAAGTTAGCATAACGCTGGTCTGTAGTTTCTTCTCTCTTTTTCCTTCTCAGCCTGGACCACGGGCGACCTGAGTGTGCACACAGTAAATTGCAGGAAAAAGGCTTTCACACTTGACTACAGTTTTGGCACGAGTTTTATCGAAAGTGTCCGTCCAGAATCCCGGTGAACTGCCTTTAGCCCCTCCATCAAGTCCTACTTTTCCAAAATGGCAAAAAAACAACTCTGTAACTCAAAAGTCTGACACCAGGAAATCAGTGTCGCTTTCTGCCAATTTACACTTAGCAACCATACATATAAATACCTTAAAAAGCAGTAAAAATGTGCACAGTTTCATAACGTTTCAAAACTTCTGCACTGAACTGAAGCAAACTTTGGTGGCACAGTATGGGAACGTTTCGGAAACAACAAAAGCATTTACAGGCATAGCAATTCATATGTTGTGAATTGCGTAGTAACCACAAATATGAGGACTTGACATTTGATATGCAGGCCTGTGGCAGTGTATTAGTTACACAATTAGCACACACTATCCTAATAAAGTTTATGCCCCATGGCTACAAAGAAGTCCAGCAACACTTGGCAAACATGTGGACTTCATATGAAAGTAAATTAGCGACATGAAACAGTTAGTACCTGATTTATGGCTATGCTCTGATTAAATTGAATTTCTTCTTGTAAAAAAAAAGGTTTGTGTGCTCCCCTCCTCCATCTGCTGCACACAGTTTCTGCCTGAATTTTTCAACATGGGCCACATTTTGTTGTATAGCATGAATTTGTGACATTGAAAGCAAGCGTGAACTACTATCTTCCAAAACGCTTAGTTAGAAAGACAACTGTCTGTATGTAAAATCAATAAAAGATGTTTGAAAAAGTAAACTCAAATACAAGATACAATTCGAGATCACAACCTCGCAGAATATTATGCAAAAATAACTTTCTGCAGAGTGCTATGTGCAATAAGGGTAAAACAAAATTATAGAGATGGGCCAATACCGATATCTACCGCAATCTACAGCTTGATTATTATTTCCATGTTTACTCCTTAATCTGCTCAAAACGAACTAACACATGTGCACAGACACAATAGAACCTCTACTTAAAATATTGGCATGGATGTTTTTGATATTGACTGATTACAATATCGCCAAAAATACAAATACTGGTACCGATTTATTGCTTTAATTTGAGTATGAAAATTTGTCATCTAATAAGGCTACATTTACACCACTGACTAAGCATCTACAGCTCTACTGACGAAGAATTAACTAAACTGGTTATACAGACAATATACCAGCAAAAATGATTTAAACTTTATTTTGATTACAAAGCTTTGTCCAACAGCTGACTTGAGTAAGCCTGACTAATGCGACCTAAGCCAGAGCTAAAGTCTATCTATGTGAACTGTCTCCAGAGAATATCATTTACCAGATGCCATCATATTGTTGTAACCCAATTGTAGCAGTAATACCTGCAGATATATCCCAGCACACACAGACATCCCAGTAGCACAAGCGCCCTCTCTCTCAGAGTTAGGAGCATTTTTCCAAAGCTTCCACTACCTTTAGTGTCAACAGCGCGTCCTGTTGAAAAGTGCAGCCAGGCAGTTCCACCCGACATGATTTATAGCTTTCCTGAGTGTTATTAAAAGGCTAAATGCAACTCTAAACTATATCCACAAAGACATGGTGCCCTGTAGAAGACCTTGTTTGAGCGGAGGTGAGCTCTGCAGCCTCTGGAACATATACACTGTTTATAAGTTCGATAAACATTGTCGTCAATTTATTTTTATGGACATGTCAGTGATTATTACCTGGAAGCTTATGAGGAGAGAGAGAGAAGTTGTATAAATAGAAGACACTAATAGACTACAGGATCCATAGACTGTTAAAAAAAATAACAAGGTAAAGGTTTAGTTGTAAAGCGCTGACCAGGATAAAAATGGACTGTCTGACACTACTGAATTTAAAGGTTTGGCTTGTTCATTTCGAGACAAGAAGTAGGCCTGAACAATATCATATTGTCTTATTTGTTTATGTCGGGTCACTCTAAAGCAGGGGTGCCTAAACTTTTTTCCTTAGTGGGCCAAAAGAAGCAGATATTTTGTATGTTGCCAAGAAACAACCCCACTTTTGCTTTGCATTTTAAAGGTTTATTTAAGAAGAGATGACTATTGAATTGTCTTGTATTACACCTGAATTGGTGTCCACACCAAATTAAATCGAAGTCCGTACATTGTTCTATCAAACTTGAGTACTTTGTCCCACTTTGGGCACCACTGCTCTAAAGGTAGAGTCGACAATTGTGACTTAAATACAGAATGGGAAGGTTCTGCAGAGGTTAAGAACACTACTGATAAGATTAGGACTTTTTAGTGGCCTGAAAAAGTACCAAATGTAAGCACCAAAATAATATTATTTTTCTCTTTTTGTATTGATTGTTTGCTAAGGCCTATTAAGGTGTGGTCAATATAAAGTGGTACTAAATAGTCATTAGGAAAATGGCCTTGCTCAGTCTGCCTCAGGGCATCTGTTTTTAGCTCTAGGGCTTCTTTGGGTAGAGCACATGTCAGATCTCCAGTATAGCCACACCATATAAAAAATATACAGCAACCATATAATTCATTCACATTTTTCAGAGAAGAAACAGCCCGTGGTGTTGAAATGTAGCAGTTTTGCCTCATGAAAAAACATCTTAACATATGAAATTGGATGTCACGGGTCCACTATGCCTCTGAAGAATGCAGCTAATACAAGACAAATGCAGCGGTTTCCACTGGAGCATGCCAGACACAGCGGTCACAGGAGCGGGGCCTCAGCTCAGCTCTTTTCTGCACTCATTCATTACATTTAATTTGATATGATTCAGCAAAATGACTGAGGAGAATGACTTACACACCTGATTTCAAATACAGTAAAACCACAGACGAACGCACAGCAGGAAAATGAATGGATATTGTTTGACTTGACAATATTAAAAGCTTCAACTATTGGGAAAGTGGGTCATTTTGTTTGTTTAGTTTAACTGAAGCTTTAGGAGCAGTAGGTAATGCTGATTGTTTTGGAACATGCATTTTCATGCTCAGTCATAACTTTAGTTTAAATATAACAAAAAAAATCTAGCATAAAAACGTTCCAAGAGATGAAAACAAGCCAGAATAAAGGAGTCTTTATAAGGAAATTACTAATAAAATCAGCTTTTTACCAATATATTATTAAAAGTAAAATAAAAAACAGTAATCTTCTTTCCGATTGAGAATATTTATATTATCGCAAGATGTTGGCTGCGATATTGATACTTTTGCAACAAATTAGCAGGAAAAAAGTAGATTTATGTGAGCTGCACTGAATACCTTTCAACAAATTCACAAAAAACTTTATGGAGAACCAATTTTTTTTTCCTTCTGTGTTTTGTAGGCCTAATGCATTTTGACGACTTAGATAAACAAAATTAAATGTCTAAAGGGAAAATGTAGCTTATAACAGAATAGTTGCATTTAACAACTGTTGGCTTTAACTCAATTTGGAAGAAAAGCACATTTACACAATATAAGGTACACCCTAGATCAAACCAACAATCACTATCTAAACAGTAGCTATATTCTCACTTTTAAATTTGCATTTATTTACCCACTTAATGACATTTTAATTGTAAATGTAGATGTTTGTCTTTTAAACAACCAGTTTGAATGGCTTATCTTCTAATCAAACTTCATTATGGAGACCTTAAGGGAACAATTGGCATCCAGCTGACCAGTTAAGAGCCACCTATTGTCTCTCACTGGAGTCAAGTCCCACTCAATAGCAAATCCTCGTGCTGAGGCTGCTCAATGACAAAAGAAAGAAGATAATCTAAGCCAAAGATCATTTAAACCAGAGGGTAAACGTGCTGACGCAGAGTCATGGCAAATGAAAACGAAACAGCGAGAGAGCGTACAAGTTTGTGCGAAAAAAGTTGATATAAAATGTTTCAGGGGCTTACCAGACACGCTTAAGTCCAGTCCACACAAAAGGAGAAGTAGGATCCAAAGCACACAGGCTGGACATCTCTTCCTCCACCGACACTGGCTCGTCTCTGTCCGGTTTGGGTACATATTCCTCAGGCTTTGCGCGCTCGCTCCTTCACATCCACCAGCTCAAGAAGAAGCCAAGAGCACCTTTCCTAAAAAAAACACGCAACTTCAAGACACTCAAAAGCGTGGAAGAGGCACTCGTACAGCAGTTGCGTCCTCCTCGACTGTCCAGGTAAAGTCCCCGTGAGTAAAAGTGTCAGAAACCTGTCCACGTTTCCCTCGTGTCTGTAGTCTGTCCCACTCTCCGCCCGTGTCCAAACTGAGCGTGTTTCTTTCTGCAAACTTCTGGGTGAGTGAGTGGAGGAGAAGTGCTGCTGCTGCTGCTGTCCACAGGCTGCACATGGCTCCAGAAGATCAGCCAACACACACCATCTAGCGGTGATTAGAGGGACTAAGAGCCCACGCGAGACACTTCGTAAAGTTGTGATTTGGAAATGTACTCAACTAATTCACTTAAAAATGTTGTTTTCGATACAATAAAGATTCATTGTTTGGTTAGCTAGTCAGCCTGGATTTGACATACTTGAATGAGAAACAGGTCCGTCAAGAACAATAGTCTTAATTGCAAATTTTGTCAGAGAAGAAAAACAAAAGAAAGTTTGACAACGTTAAAATACGTGAACAAAACTGTTCCAGTAAATATTAATATTCATTTACTTTTATAAATATGATCATTATTGCAGTTTTTATGTCTGGTTTTGGCTTTTGTACATAGTCTTTTGTCCTTTCAGGTTACTGACCGTTTCAGGTACATTGTGTTCATGTGAGACCTGCGCCTGCTGAATAGAAATAAAAAAAAAAATACAAATACAAATACAAATGCAATTAAAAATCACGATTTTATTAAACCATGATTGAACCACGATTATTCAAAGGATTATTTTCTTACAGAGACTGCAGAGCGTTAGTGCCTCTTAAGCAGTGAAGATAAAGTGAAATATGTTGTAAATCTCACAGAAATAAATGTAGGCTAAATCTATTCTACAACTGTAAAGAAACGACTTGTTTTCCAAAAGGAAATAAAGACCACTTGAACAGGTTTAGGCTACATATTACAGTCAAAAATTATTATTATTAGATTAAACAGTTTTTGTAAACGATTACACAATTAATCATCATTGAAATTTAAATTAAATTAATTGCACAGCCCTAACTCACAGAGAAACATTGTGAACAAAAAATATTTGGATGCTTGCATGGCCACAAAATAGGTTTTTTATGCCTATAGCTCTATTAAAAAAAATCCTGATAGCTTTCTTCACATAGACGTAACACACATATTAACAGTGTCCCAAAGTATGCTTTAAGATTTCTATTTCTTCTGAATTGTGTAGTTGACTTTTCACCTCCAGAATTTCATTTGCAATTTGTTGTTGTTGTTGTTGTAATCAAGAATGATTGTTGTAATCAAGAATGGTTGTTGTCTCCAAAAAGTGAATGGGTCTTAACTAACTAATGACTAATATACCACCAATAGAGCTGATGTTTTTATAGCTATTTTTGTCATTTGAACACATTCAAAATGTAAATGTAAAAAAAATAATAATAATAGGATAAGATAATACAAAAAGTTTTTCATTCATATCTTCACTTCTTTCCAAAATACAGCTTGCTTTATTCACGTGGCTATTATTCCAGAAAAGATAAATCTCTTGTATTTAAAACATAAGTAAGACTGATGTGCATTAGAAATAT
Organism: Mugilogobius chulae; assembly: GCA_038363315.1. Taxonomy (NCBI): domain Eukaryota; kingdom Metazoa; phylum Chordata; class Actinopteri; order Gobiiformes; family Gobiidae; genus Mugilogobius; species Mugilogobius chulae. The sequence goes on along the minus strand of CM076412.1, from coordinate 40,210,045 downwards.
GAGTTTGTCTCCAGGTTTGTCTAGCATAAACAGATACATTTATTCATGTTTAATTTTATAATCACACAGTGGTATCGTCTTTAACTCAGTGTCCCGGTCTGCACTTACAAGAACCAACTTCTTCAGACAAGCTGCTTTCAATTAACGTCCGCTCGACGGTGAGTCACTGAGAAAATCACGTCATTATGGACTGTATTATGAGTTACTGCTCCGACAACAGCTTATCCTCTTTGAAACATGTGTCCAAAAAAAGAAATGAGTCCTGGAAATCCATGAAGAATAACAGTGTCACGGTGTTGGCTTATAGAGCTGAATTCTGTTGCTTTAAATTAAGTCTTCCAAAAACATTTAATTACAAAGGAAGATTTTTGAAGTGCTGTAACCTTAAAATATCCCCGAACAAGGGTGTTCAACGTGGCACCAATGGAAGAAAACTAAAAAAACTTGAAAAAAGTGTCTTTGATTATGTTATATTAGTTACATTTTATACTGGGTGTTGCAAAAAGACGCCAAACTGATGTATTTCCTTATAAAACATGATTGTGACGTTTGAATTACATAAAAAAAATTAAATAAAATCACCTAATGACCACCTGAAACTAACATAAACAGACTCCCAATCACCGACAATCATGTTATGATCATTGCATTGAATTCCACAGTAAAGGATTATACTTACCAGTTTTACTTACATTACAGCTGTTTTTATTTCTGTAAAAGGTTTGTCTAAAGCACAAATTATTTCTTTGGTTGTATAGAAAAGCGCCTTTCCACAAATGTGACTTAAATTGGGTTAACTAACATTTTAAGTTGTAAATAAGTAAACGTTGTGTTTTTCAGTAAGTAAATGGAGCACTTTGTGAAAAAATTAGTCCACTGTGAACTGTCTGAACTGAATAATAAAGAATTTTAGTTCTTTAGTTCTCATCAGGAGCCGAATGCTGTGCTTTGATTTACAGAGCTTGGATGGTCCTGTACAGTTTCACTTTGCCGTTTGTGAAAATAGGCTTAAAAGCCGTATTTGCAACCAAAATGAATACATGTCGATATTAACCTTGTGTCGAAAGATTTATGAGAGGAAATTGTCAAATTTAAACCCCAAATCGTGTTTGCAGTGTGAAAATCAGCTGCTTCAACTTTGGTTACCTGCTAATGCACTTTGTGGTAAATAAACAACTATTGAGATAAGTTTTATTAAAATTAGTTAGTTAGTTAGTTAGTTAGTTAGTTAGTTAGTTAGTTAGTTGGTTAGTTAGTTAGTTTATTTGAGCATCAGTAAAAATTTAAATAAACATCTTTTGAATTTGACTATACCTTTACTTAGTTTTAAGCTAATATTCAAACTATTCTACAACACCACAAATCGAAAAACAAAAACTTTCTGACTTTGCATATTTTTCTCATTTTGAATTGTAACTGACCCTTTAAGTCATATCCTCCCTCCCTTTCTTGGAACATAGACTGTATTTGTCTTGGCAGCAACTTATTAATAGCTTTATACATTATCTGTGCAGTTTTGAATATTACATGATCATCTAAAGCAGTGGTTCCCAAAGTGGGGGTCGGGACCCCTCGGGGGGTCGCAAAGCAAAATCTGGGGTCGCGAGATGATTTCAAAATGTATTTTTACATATATAACATGGCATTTAAACTGTTTTTTGAGATTTGGGGTTATATAAAGCAATACACTCTCAAAATGAACACAATTAACTTAAAATTAATAATAAAGTATATATTTTTTTTCATGGGGGTCGCGAGTTGGTTGCACCGTTATTTTGGGGGTCCCGGGCTGAAAAGTTGGGAACCCCTGATCTAAAGAACCCTGTTGTTATTATAAGTATAAACAAAAATGCATTAAATGAGTAATCTCTGACATAATATTCAAAATGCATGCTGTACTTGACCTGACTTAACATCGGTTTATAAAGCAGAGGGAAATGTTATAATTTTGCATCTCCGGTTTTCCTCTCTTTGCTCACCACTGCTGATTAAAGAAACACATTATCCTGTCTGCTCCATGGTTTTGAAGTCGTTAGGTAAAGTGCATGCCTGACCTGAGATAAACCCTTCCCTCTTAAAGTCGGATGCCAAATTAAACTGTACTGCTTTATTACAGACTTATCCCCGAAGACTCTCAACTCAGATAACACACTTCCTGCCCATGTCCACTTAAGGAGAAAACTTATTTTCACTGTATTTTCTAACTGTAAATATGATGGGTTCTGCTTCTTTTTATGCAGTATTTTATTTTTTTAAATATTTGTGAATTGCTATTACAACAGTCCATGTAGTAAAACTCTTGGATCTGTCAACATGTTACTATTGGAAACATTATCTAATCATGCCATAGTAAAGCATAGATAAAAGCTGAATTCATAAAAAAAAATTAATTAAAAAAAAAAAAAAAAAAAGGTTCATCTTAGCTAATAAAGTTGGGGTAGCTAACTTTGTGTTCTCCCCTCAAAAAGCCTGAGATAAATGCTGCACTTTTTGTAAAATAAATTAGCCCACGGAGCACTCTCTGAATTGAATAGTAATGAATTTAGGGAGCATAATGCAGTGCTCTGATTGGCTGAGCTTGGGTGGTCCTCTCCAGTTTCACTTTAAATAAGAAAAAAAGAGGGTTTTAAGTAAAACATTGCAACCAAAACTTAATACATATTCATATTAACAATGTGTTGAAGGATTTATGAGAGAAAGGAGTCAGATTTAAAACCTAAATTGTGTTTGTAGTGTGAAAATCACCTACCCCACCTTCATACCTAACCATCTAAGCTGTGTTGTTAAGTCTGAATCATTTATTTATTTACATTTCTGTAAATGTGCCATCATCAACTGTTGTCCCAAGGCAAGGTGTAGGTTTGCCAGCAACAAACACCAAAAATAAATCTTATACATATTAAAGGTAAAGCAGACTTCCAGTAAAAGTTAGAAAAGATAGTCTCTACATTACAATAATACAGAGCAAAGTTGTTAAATAAACCATCTACAATATTAAAATTAGACAGTAGAACATAGATACAAAAACAACAACAAACGGTTTGTTAAGAATTTAATTTACTTCTTTAAAAAATGGTTTCTGATTTTGTTGGGAGAAACAAAGAAGATACTTAGTTCTTTTTAATGAGAAACATATAAATAAACCAATAAATACAAACAAACAAAACTATTCTTGTAATTGGTCTGTAACAAGCTTGGCTTGGAACGCACTTTACAAGATTACACTCTAGTTGCATTTGCTCAAGCCCTTTTTTATTGCTCAAACATATCTTGAAAAACCTGCATTCTTGTTGAAAGGGGAGTTGCCTCTCCACAGATCTTGTCTCAGTGACGTGTAATGCCACATTGCGGGAACATTCAAAACAAAGCAGATAGACGTACGGAGACTTCCACCAGAGAAGCCATAGGTCACCATTTATAATATCAGTAGTGGAATTGGTTGTATTTTTCTTTCTTCCTTTTCCTCCTTCTTATTTTCATTTTTTTTTTTTTTGACAGCTTGTTAAAAATAATCATAGTTAGGGCCCTTAATGTAAAACTTAAGACTTAAGATTGTAAGTCCTATTGATAATTAGAAAGGAAACAGGTTTTAACCCAAAATGTCATAATAATAAAAACTGTAAGGAACAGTGGGTCATGTCTTTAGATGCTCAGTCAAATAGTAATAGCAGCTCACATTTCCACACAGCAAGGCCGCTTCCCAAAACAAAGCTTACTTTATAGCAGAAGATAGTTTGCATAGTTGATGGTCTACTGCTGACCCAGTGAATTATAGTCTGTGTAAAAGTGTCATTTTTGGGAATTGGCGCATAATCACCTAATAATACAAACACAAGTAAGATGCTTGGAAACCTAACATTTTGAAGAATTGCCACAGAAACCTCATCAGTAACTTGCATTTGGATCAGATCAGATGGTGCGTGACTTTACATCTCACTGAAAACAGACTAGAGCACCTTTGTGTTTGAGCAAAGGCAGAGAATGAAAGATGAGGCGTAACTGATACAGAGAAGAACGTGTCACAGAAGTGTTTTTGTCACACAAAGATTAACCTCAGTTCACACCAAAGTTAAAATATTGTGTTTGAATTGTGGAAAGCAGCATCTTTTCTGTTTTCTTAATGTATCTGTAGCAACTTCCATTTGTGAACTTAAGCATTATTGTTATAATTGCAACCATGCATCTTCTGTGAAAGGTTTTTGAGGAGGAGACCCTCAGGCATTCAGCAGTGGACAGGGTAGGTCTTTGTTTGAAACGTGTCATTGCTGAATCAGTCAATAAGATAAAATGGAGATACTCAGTAGGAAATGACTTGTCTTTCCACTGAAACCAATTTGAGTTTACGCTTCTTGTTTTGTAGGCACAATTTAGAGCAGTGTTTTCCAAACTTTATTGTCCCGAATATCACCTAAGATTTGTTTTGCGCTACAAGTATTCCTCACTATGTTGTTAATGGTAGATAATAAGTATCCAAGTTATATTTTTCAATAACATTATTGTATTTTCTTGTTTTAATGAATGTTATGCTCCAAAATCTTCCCAAATTGTCTAAACTGATTCCAAATTGATTACAAATAACATGTCTAAATACAGTTAACATTCAATTTCACCTCCTTTAAAAGTCTGAAACCATTCCAAGTACCCCTTCTTAAGTGCTTGCCTACCCCAGAGGTCCTGGTTGGGAAACGATTTAGAGCATTGTTTATCATCAAAAGATAACGGTTTGTTTTGAGAGAGTGAATTACTTTAAAGGTGCACTGTGTAACTTTCTGGTGGTGAAAAGTCATCTACACAATTCAGTAGAATTGTGTATTTTGGGACTTTCTGAATAGAGATGAATACATTGTATGCCATAATATGATAAATCAGCTAAAGGAACTGCTTTTCTGAGAAAACCGAACTGTTCAGGCTCCTCCAAGCCGAATATTACATTATTTTGTGGCCATGCAAGCCCACTCAAAGTAAAAACACAGATTATGTAACTTTCTGGAGGTGAAAAGTCATCTACACAATTCGGTAGAATTAGAAAGTTAAAACTACTTTGGGACTTTCTGAATGGAGATGAATATTTTTTTGCCATAATATGAAAAAAATCATCAAGAGAAACCACTTTCTGCCAGGTCTCCTCCAAGCCAAATAATAGGCTATTTTGTGGCCATGCAAGCCCGCTCAAAGTAAAAACGCTGATTTGTATTAATTATTTTGTGTAGCTAAGCATGCAAAATGACAAAAATATCCATTTATTAAAGTTTTTTTTGGCCAGATTTAAATTTTACTTTTAGCTGCTTATTCCCAATTTAGTGGTGCTTGATGTCCACTTGCAAAAAGTGAAGCAACAAAACCACTGAATTATTTATAAATACATTACATTTGAGAGGAATTATTTGAATGCTGATGAACTAGAAACATCCCTCTCAGTGTTGAAAAATGTGTTACCAATAAAATATATATATCAACAAATGATAACATTTGAGCCAATGCTTTGGTCACACACATCTGTTCAGCCCTGCAGTTCTGTTTATAATTCATTCATCTCAAAACCTTTCTAAATCTAAAATATTGAGAGTAATTACATTACTATATACTATTTTCTCTAACAAAATAATAACTATGCAGAATAACACAAATTATGACATCAATCCTTGGTCTGTTTGTGTGGCCTTTATGTTTCTTATTTCAACTTGGTACAAGCACATTTCTCATTTTCCTTTAAAACACAAACATATGACATTGATTCCAAATGTCTTGTAATACCAGTCTTTAATGGCTCATTATCCAATTTTTCTTTCATCCGAAATCCCATAAATGGTACACAAATCGTCGGCCAATCAGGCGTGCACTCGGCAGGACAATGGGGCCTTTCACGTGTGGCGTCTGCTGGAGTCTGTCTTCGTAATATTTTAAAGTCTGCGTGACAGTTCGCAAAGAGGATACACAGTTTGGGCCATCCTCAAGGACTCTCTGTACAATAGAGGTTTAGTCACGCCCAGTGCATTTCATCGTTCTCATTCAGTGCTCCTTGTAAACATATTTGAAATGAAAGGAAAAGTAATTACTGAAATGTTTTTAGCTGGCATTTAATCTCTACTTTAGACAGACATGCTTATACAAATCAAAAGTTTTATGAATAAACTTCTGAACTTTGCTGAGGCATTATGAAAACTTACACAGACATAGTTCAAGACCTGCTTGGCTTGTGATCATAGACAGTAGGCTTCAATAACAGTCTTGTGCCGACAATGCTCAGATAAAATAATGGCATAACAGACTAGAAACTAACTAGAAACAGCTGTAGTGTGCAGACTTCCATAACAATGTCGTATCACACTGTACTGAGAATTCTCATTACTTAGAAATCATGTACTGCATCCAGATAATTAATTGCATTCAGACATGACCTCTCTTTGAGGATACTACTACTACTTTTTATTTTATTTTGTTTCTTAACTATGGAACTTGTGTTTGCACCTGTGTCCTTAATAAAGACTAATAATAATAATAATAATAATAATAATAATATAATAATAATAATAATAATAATAATAATAATAATAATAATAATAATAATATCAGAGCAAACAAAGAAAATACACTAACTTGAAACATATAAGATCAAAGGTTGGCAGAATTACAATACTTCTAATTGATGTTACCAGTATAGAAGCAGGTCTATGTACATTTAAGAGTCATTGTTTGAACATTATGGCCTCTATCTTGTGAAGTGGCGCAATTACCTTGCGCAAACTGTAATACGAAAAGTCGCCGCAGGCGCTTTATGAAAGACCAGGCGCAATACGAGTCTGAAAGGCGGAACCAGTTGACTCTGATCAGAATAGGGTGAAGTTGAGCTGCCTGCAGGTGGAGCCCGGTGAATTTGAAGATGCGCATTGGACAAAACCTAAGAGTGTGGCCTGACACACGCTCTCAGAAAAAAAGTGTGAAAATGTTAAGAAAATGAACAATAGGCTATGGGCGTAATTAATTAAAAAAAATATGTAGGCGTCACACGTTGTTTTTTCTTGAATTAGGTCTATTAATTATTATATTTTGTTAGTTTTATTATTGTTTTATAGGCTGCACAACAAAGGCTGCATAATTCACGAAATGTGGCCTAGCCTATGTGAGGGTCTAAGTAGGTTTGTGTTATTGAAAAAAAAAAAAAAGTTGTCCTCTCAGTTAAAATCCTACAAGAAGAGTTTTCCTATATGTGTTTTGCCAAAAACTAGGCCACAACTCGGATTGGCCATATGGAGATATCAACAGAGTAAATCATCACCTCTATGTCAGTTTTTATTTTTTATAAATACGTTCAGTAACCGCGTAGTTACAGAACAGCAAAATAACTAAACCAAAAACAACATAATAATGTATCTGGAGCGCCTAGAGATCGCTGCCACTACGTCTGCTGCGTGAACCGTGGAAAGGCGCTGCGTTTTATTATAATGACAAGCAAATACAAAATGTAAAATGTTCATTACGGTTGGCTTTGTTTGTGTCATGAGCGGGTTGTGGAGTCTGCGGAGGAGCTGTTAGCGAGGCACAGAACCACAAGACAGGACTGACCCAGAGCCAGGTCTAGACCAGGACCCAATCAGCCTTTCGTATGTATTTTAATAGGTTATATGCTGCACTTTTACCGATCACGTTTATTTACCAGTAAAACCACGTTTAAACACAAGCATGCAGTTACTACACCCACCTTGTGTCAGAAGCAGCACGTCCATGTCAAGTGTTGGCAAAGTCCTCACTGAAGAAAAGTTAAATAAATCCAAACAACGCCGCTGTCCATAGCGTGTTCTAAAGTTCTGTCAGACTGCTGTCGCTCTGTCTCTGGTCCATAAGCGTCCCTGTTTCAGCTTAGAGCGCTCCAAGTAAACACAGTCCTCCAAACGCATTTGATTACGGGCCAACTTGCTCCTTGTTCCCGGTGTGATGAATGATGTCGTCATTCCTTAGTCACGTGAAACTGGCCTAAAAGGTTTCTAAATACAAGTTATAATAATAAAACTATAAAAACTATAAGCTAGCAAATATTGTAGACTATTGGCCAGAACGCATCCTCTAATTCACAAAGCCCCACCTGCAGGCAGCTTAGCTCCACCCTAATCTGATCAGCACAAACTGGTTCCGCCTTTTAGACTTCGTATTGCGCCTAGTTTTTCAAAAAGCACCTGCGGCGACTTTTGCCTGCGTCAGGTTAAGCGCCTTTTCACAAGATAGAGGCCAAAGTCTCAAAGAAAAAGTAGCACACACCAAAGTCCTAGCAAAGGTGCATATGCAAGGAAAAGTAATACAATGTAGAAAAAGCTGCATTGCACACTCCAATGGCAGATGTCCAAAATGTATATATTAACCAGATTACATTTCGGCAACAGCCTTCATCAGATCATTATTTTTTCTAACACTAGTGGTTCAAGTGCCATTGGAGCGTGCAATGCAGTTTTTTCTACATTGAACATAAAGTCTAGCATTAAAAAAATATTAACAAAATACTGTTGT
>CM076412.1:39374244-39591162 GCA_038363315.1 Mugilogobius chulae | reverse complement strand
CTCCTCTGTTTATGTAGGTTTCTTCTATCCCTTTAGACTACAAACAATATACTTAATATTCCATTTTTGCATATCTTTAGTTTGTTTTTTTCAATTTAATATATTGCACGCTTCTAGTTGTAAAGTTAGAATCTGGTACAAGCAGCTCTGCCGTTGTGCTTAATGTAATTGTACATGTCCTAATAAACATTACCTTACCATTTTCACCTTACCTACAATTTTGATTAGCTTTCACATTAACTTTGTGATTATATCTTGTAGCCCAAGCAGGCAGAAAGAAAATTGTTTGGATGATCTTTGGGTAAAAGAAAGAAGGTACCTCTATTCAGCCATCTAAGGGAGCAACATTTATTGCAGCCTCTACAAAAAAGCTCCATAGAAATGTAACCTAGATGCGTGGAGTAAAGTTGATTTGGAGCAAAACTAATATGACTTTATATGCACAGAAGTAAGCTTGTGTTTATCCATGCAGAGACGAGGGAGGGGTGCTGACCTGTTTCTCATTGTGACTAAAGGCCTGGAGTCAGCATCAGCATACAGTGCAGGTGTGTGAGTAAAAATAGCATTTGTTTTAGCCGCTTTTTTCTACAAACTTCTTTCTTTAAAGCAGAGTTTTAATTCCAGCCGACCTCAGCACTGTTCTGTGTGCTGCATTTCTGTGACAGATCACAGTCTTGTGCAGGAGACCATTTCTGTGGAGTCAGCGTCACAAACCATTGCAAACAGTTAAAATGAGATTCTGGAGTGAAATATAATGTTTGCTTTTATCATTTTTTCCCTGAGATAAGATTGTATCAAATTCTATTCCAACATAAGATAATTATACTTCCACAGTAGATTTTTCAGCTGATCTAATACACTATGCTTTTCTTTTTACAGTAAAGTAGTATTATGATAGTGTATTATCAAAAATCTTACATTAATAATCTGGAGCTGACACAATATATTGAATTGTAAAATAATTTGTTTACATTCACTGTTTTGGTGCAGGAAGCTAAGAACAGGTAAAACTACACAGACCATGATTCTTTGCTACACTTCAAGTGCTGGGCCATTAATCAATTAATCAAGAAATCGAGATCGAATCAAAACAAATCGTCAATGGTGGGTTTTGAATCGAAAGATTGAAAACCAATCTTTCAGTAAAAATGGGTACTTTGGAGCAAAAGTAAAGCTTTGCTCCAAATAATTGATTTATAGTTTCACAAAAATTTAATACATGGGACATAATAAAAGTGTTTGCTTTTTCTTTATCTTCATGAATGGCATTTTTTCAAAAGGCTAAACAAAATCGAATTGAAAATCGAGATGGATCATAATGAGAAAGAGAAATCATGAATATATATTTTTTCCTAGATCGCCCAGCCCTAACTTCAAGGCAGACAACATGAAAAATTAATATGACAGCAATGGTTCACACAAAGCCACCAAAGCCTTTTTGAGGAGGTACTTCTACAAATATGTTTGCATTTTATTGCAATAAATTTTGCGCCATGAAAGTAACATTATATGAACACACATTATTTGGACCCAAACAACTAATTTTACTTGGGCAAAACATCTTACTGTATGTCTCTACTAGAAGATAAGGAAATAATGCACCTTTTATGCATGTCCCTATGCCAGAAGCTGTTTTTACTGGACAAATGAGATACATTAGCCTTTCCAGAGATGTTTATACAAATCCACAATAGCTATAGTGGCTTTTGAAACAGCTAGAGAGGTATCTGAATCAACAAAGCGTATTTGTGGGTGAACGAGTGGACAGTGATAAAGAAAGCAGAGGTAAAAGATGAGTTGAGTAGTGAATCTGACAGGCAGGTATAATAGGGGTCAGCCTGTATTAACTGGATGAGTGGATCATCAAAGGTACAGGGCCGGAAAGAGCGGACAGCCGAGGCTTAGGAGCGCTCAAGAGCCCAACACAAAGATCAAGGTGCAAAGTTAAAACTATTGTGCAAAGACTAAAAATACTACCACCCAGTTTAGTTTGTGGTGACATTTCAGTGTAAATTAATGTTTGGTTTATATTAAAATAGACTGTGCTGAATCCTTGTAATTAATCTTAAATCAATTTATAGAATAGATACAGAGATTATCCTTCTATAAAATGCATTCAGTGATAAACTTATAATAGTATATCATGTTTTTTGAAGTATACAATATGTCCATAATTTTGTTGAGTCGGTTTTGAGATGCACAGGATCCGTTTTCTAACACTGACATGGCTAATTTATCTTTAAATACAGTATAAACCAATACTAATATAGGGACTAGACATTGCTTTTTGGATGCTTTTTGCTTTATGTACAGCAGTTCATTATCTAACCTGCAAGTAACAAAGCTTGATTGTGTGGATTAAAATTCAAAACATTTTGGGTCATTTGTCCTCAATATATTGCACCCATTTAAAAAATCTCAATATATTGATACATCCCTAAATTCACCTACAATCCCTGAGTTTGACCTTAAAACATAAGAAACAACAAAGTGTTATTTTTTGCATTCTAAGTCCTCGTTAGAGATAGATAGATTAAAAATTTTTAGTATATCGGCCATATCGGATATTGGTCTCAATTTTGGCCGATATCTGATCAGGCAGTTGTTTGGGCTTTTCCTGTGGGAAAGCCACACTCACAGTGATCAGCTGAGAAACGATAAGACGTCTTTTACCTCTCTTCCTAAGTCTGCAGTTTTGATTCTATGATAAACATGTCTAATCCTGTTCTATAACTTTGGCTGCAGCACAAGCTTTAATAAGTGCTTGTTTGTTTGTCAGTTGAACAGTGTGAATGTTTTCATAAACTATGAAATGATTGTTTCTTGGACCAAAATACAATGGTGCATTACATGTGAGGTGAATAATAGTTTAGGTTGAATTTGTTTTGGTTATATTACTTCACCCCAGCTATAATACGAAAATCAGCCCTAGAAATTGGCCCTGAATATCGGCCATTGATATGACAAAATTTTGAAAGATCGGTATTGACATCACCAAAAAAAAAAAAAAAACCCTGTTCGATCCCTCGATCTCTAGTCCTTTCAGAAGACCATGTGAGTTTTACTGTCAACAATCCTAACAGAACACTTAATGATTTTGTATCAACTATATATTTGTACTGGAACAAACTGATTTTAAAAGTATTACAGATAAAATACAACCAGTTTAAAAGACAAATTAAAACTTCTTACTCTTAGGTGTGCATGCATCTAAAGCTACCTGAATGAAACTTTTCATCTGTGATGTTACAAAGCCAGTGACATCAATAATTCATGTGTAATGTTTCTAGGAACTCAAAATCAAAGATATTATCAAGCCATTGAAAAGGCAGCCTTAGTCATTGCCACGTCTTTTGTCATAAGTTTGTCTGTCCCTGACTCTTTTCTTACAATCACATATTTTCTGTTTACAGACTGTCTCCTTAATCAACAGTTTCCTGAATCTTTTGAATCCGTCTGAACCCAAATCCTCATCTGAATGACACCCCTGGATTAGCGCGCCAGAGACCCCACGCCGACCATCTGACACCCCGTCATTATGGTGAGTGTGGGGTCTATAATCTCTCCAGACCCATACCCCTGATTACACAGTGTCTGTGTATGTTCCGGGTGAGATTAACGATCATCATTACCACAGCACATGTCCTTAAGCTCTTTCATACTAAACCTGCTATTATTCCAGTCAAAAGTTCAGCTGTTCATCAGTGCTACAAAACCCTATAGAAATACTGAAAAACGCAGCGCAAGTTCATTTCAAAGAGCAGATTTATACACTTTAACCATGAGTCATTCTGCGCTACTGTAGCTCAATAGATTTTTCATGAACATCAAAAGTCTCATTTTATCTCATGAATCTAGCAAAATCAAACAAGAATCATGCTGAGTAGATAAGTGGGGCGAGTGTCTGATTGAAGGCACCAACTTCAAGAGCTTGTTTATATAATTCATCGACGTCCTGGTATAACTCAGTCTTGAGGACCTAACTTGTGGAGATGAAAGACAGCAGTCATTTTGGCCAAACTCCATCTGAAATCAACATAAAAGAACTGCAGGAGTCCTACAGTGTGATGCCAAATAGAATATGCAACTAATATAAGAAACAACAAAGAACTGTCCCCAAGTCTGCCATAACTGCTTGTAACTTATATCATCTCATAAAATAAAATCTAATTTGTGATCAAGGTGCATTTGGGAAGCAGCATATTTTAATTATTTATTGATTGTGCGTTTGTTTGGGCAATGCAACGACTACGATACTTTCCCATATACAGAACCGTTACAATTCACTTCAATGATACTGCTTTAATAAAATTTGTGCAAATATTGGTTGAAATACTACGGCATGCTATTACACCAGCAAGCTTAAAGCACTGAATCTAGATAAGTGTCTTTTATTTCTAACAGAAAAGAGGACAAGGTTGAACCACAAAGACTGTAACCTTCTTTAAAATAATCCATGTGATATGAAAAGGTCAGCAAAAGTGGACAAGGAACAGTGGACAGAATCTATATGCTTCATGCTGGAATATTAGGTCAAGATATTACAAGGAAGAGGGCAGCTGCTACTTTGATTAGGAAAAACACGTATGGAAACAGAAAAATATATGTATGTTTGGGCTGCCTCTAGTAGTGAGTAGTGAAAAGTTAACAATTATGAGCTTGATTTTTCAACTAGTAAAACTAAATATTGTTTCTTTAGCATACTTTAGAATTTATATTATCAGAAGATGGTAAATATATAAATGTCATTGAGTCTACTTTTTAATTAATATCAATAACGGTTGACAAGTCACAACTGTTTCTAGAAAAACTACAGAGAACACAACAATAACAACATCACAACATAGTGAATAATCAAAGATATCTTCTGCTGTGTTTTTGCTAACTTACAAAATCAGAATTGACTTAACACTTAACTTGGGTGAACTTGAGATGTTTGCTACAGGCAAAACCTTAGTCCCTTAGTGATCCTGAGGAGGACCCATGTCTCAAGCCATCTTAGGCAAATGGATTTGTGCCACAGGCTAAGCACTGCCACGGGCCATCCACTGCTCTCCGAAGACACGCTAACGAAACCGGCGTTTGCTTAGGCGTGCACTTACAATTGCTACATTATGAAAAGATTGATATGAGCTTGTTAGCAGAGGGATAGCTTCAGGACACTGTCAAATCTACTCAATTTGATGAACTCCCAAAAAGTGAATTCATTTTCTACTTCTATAAGAATTGTTCATGTAATGAGCTGCACTGTTGACCTGGCACACCTTCATGTCTTTGGCTCTAAATATGCCACAGAGTTTGATGGCTGGCGAGTTGCAGTAGTGTGGAATTAGCATGGGGAGAAGGGCAGCCTTGATTAGCGGCGCTGTGGTTTGTCTGCCGTGATAAGGGTCCGGCCGGGGACAGGACCAACGCCACATCGATCCCACACAATGACTGCTGTGTGACACTCGGAGCCCCTGCTGAAGATTAAGACTTAATGAAAACCAAATCAGACGAGGCAAAGTGTGAGAGAGTGAGGAAGATGAAGAGGAGAGAGGAGCAGATAGCAGAGGGTAGACACAAAGTTACATTGCACACGCAAAAAAAGAGCTGTGCTGTGGAGAGGATGGCAATCAGGAAAGAAAGATTTTTCATTAATTCCAAAGTCGGCCTGATGCCAACTGTGAAACTAAAAAATATATTTTTTTGGTATTTGAATAAGACTTGACCAAACTTCAACATGTGACTACTTTTACAAACTTGTTAATGAGGATTTGATGCTTTTGGGACAATGTCAAGACAGATACAAGATCATGGCCTCTAGAGATGTGCAAACCTACTGAGTGTAATGTATTCTTTATTTGGATGCAACTAAAATTTTGGAATCTTAAGACGTTAGACAAGCCTCCACTAAAAATTTTCAAATCTAGGCTCATATTTCTCCACAAATAAACTTATTTTCAGTCAACGGCAAGTCAAGTCAGAGCTGTCGGCAACAGTGTATGATTTTTGGACACATTTGGGCATCTAAAGATACATTTAGAAGAAAATAGACATGTGATGAATAAAATTTGAGAAATAAAGCATAATTGTGAGTCTAATCCTTTGGTGAGCTACTTGGAAGGTGGTGTCGAGCTACTGGTGGCTCCCGAGCTACAGGTTGGAGACCCCTGTTGTAAAAGGTATCATTAAAATGTATTTATTCAATGTAAATTTACATTTCTACTTTCTAATCAGCAGTTATTGGCTTAGACAAAAATGAATTTCCTTTAAAAAAATGTTATTTCAGTGATAGAGATATGTGTAAGGAGATAAGCATTTTTGTCCATATCGCCCAGTCCAAATACCAATAACACAAAGTTAAAATGCACAAAGCAAGAAAAAAGCTAAATACATTTATCTCAACCTCAAAAACTGACTAAACTGTCTAAATGAAAGACAGCCATGCATGTTTCTGCAGGACAGCTCTGTTGACAGGCCGTGCCACCATGTAATGACCTCTATGGTGTCCACATGGTGCACCATCAGGCTGAATGTGTGCCCACTCACTGCCCAGGTGCAGTAAACCAGGATGTGAAGCTTTGGGAGGGAAAGAGAGAGTGAGAGAGAGAGGTGTGACTCAGAGGTGGCCTGACACTCTGTTAACACGTGGGGGAAGGTGTGTGTGTGCTTGCTACAGCATAATATTCGCCACTCATCTATGACTTTGTGTTTACCCTTGTCTGTTCAAACCGGCTAAAGTAAATAGCTGTTCTCTTCGATGGCTGAGTGAAGTTAGAAATGAGTGATACATCAAAGCAAATAGGGGCCAAAACAAGTTGGATGGATATGAGTCATAAACCACTTTTCCGGCACTCACAGCACATTACTTTACCTGGTTAGTCGTGAAAATTGCACTTTATTTCATCAGTGGCACTTGGAACGTTGTCAGGAACAGTCCTCATGGATCTATATCCAGGTCTTAAACTACAGAGATACATTAGCTGGTGGACCTTGTCTGTTGTGCATGTTAGGTTAATAAGCAGATAGCGGCCAATCAAGTGCAACATCCAATTACAGGAGAAACTTCCAAATCCTTTTAATGATATGTGAAAAGAGCCGGTTTTATAAGGTGCATTTCCTCTCTACTCTTGATATATCACCAAAAACAAGGTACAGTATGAATATGGTTGTGCTGTGTTGTAATTGTTAACAAAATTCAGTATTCTTATTGTAAGTTATTTGCAAGAGCTCACATATTTTCTTGAGTTGTAAAAGTAGTTCACAGACTGTTTTTTACACTAGTAGAATACATTTACAATGGTCCATTTTTTAAAGATATATCACCCATTTAATTGATATCTTCACTCTATGCTCTGCACTCTTTCCAAGCAAATAATCGTTTGAAATAATCATGATTTCAATTACTCTGATTAGAATTTTCATCATAATCGAGCAACCCTAAGTACAAGTAGATTTGTTGGGGCGTGTATTTATGCAATTAGCTTTTTTATTTCTTCAAAACACACTAATAAATGAAATAAACTATACACGTTCCACACCACACTAAGCGTAGATTTTCTTTATAAAGACTGCAAGATGGCCAATTCTGGCCATGTAAAAAGTAACATACAGTGAAAAACTCAAATGAATTTGAGCCACAAGTGATTTTTTTCAGGCTTAAAACAGGACACAGTAATTGCAGAGTATAGGCTTTACAAAATGTGGATTTGCGAAACTCACTGTAAAATTCATTATTTATTGCTTTTTGAGCCAATTGTAATTGAGGGGCACCACATTTGGCCCCAGGTCGCAGTTTGGACATGGCTGCTCTTGGACCTATTGCTGTTTGAAAGCCTGACATTAAACATACTGTATATTCTAAGTTAAATCTTAAGTCCAGTATCTTAACTGTGCTTTAATAAAATGAACATAGCAACTTGTCTTAGGCACTTTAAAATGTCTTGTTCCAGTAAACTAGCCTTCCCTACTTTACAACATCTACAATGTCACACTACTGAAGAAATCATATGTAAATGTATACAGCCATCGATGATGCTCCACTCATCCAAAGCACATATTGCTCTAGTGTGATTCGTCTGCGACTTTGCCCTTGTGCTGGCAAAAATGAGACGTTTTCCCCTACCTCAGCGTCCGAACTTGCCCTGTCCGCCCATGAGCCTCTAAGAATGTGTGCTCGCCTGGCTCTCCATCCTGTGACAGATGGGGCCTCCTATAGTAGCGGTCCACATGGGGAGCGAAAGAAAAGTCACTCTTGGATGCGATAACCTTCACACCCCTGAGAATTTTTGGGAGAGAATGGAAGCGGACAGACTCAAGAACAAGTGGGCTGGCGTATTATAGCTGGGTGTTCGAGCCACTAAATCACAGCCAAGTCAGTCCAAAGAAAGCCAGAGTGAATCACGCTTTGTGCAGAAAAATGTGTTGCTAATATTATGGAAATTGCTTTGGTAAATACTGTCTCCAGAGCCGGATCTATAGCACAGCTGAATTAGTGTTGAATATGAATGATGGATTGAATTGTAGATTTTGGAGGTGAGGAGAAAGGAGACAGATGGTGACCACAGAAGGTAAAGACATGGGACGTTTTGTACTGAGATGTACCAGAAATTGTCAGTTCAGGATTTACAAGTGTTGAAATGTGCAGGAAACTAGCATTAAATATACAAATGGATGTAAGATCACAACACGGCATGCTAAAGACATTTGGAAGAGCAGCTAAAACCAAGACAAAACCAGCATAAGAACACCTAAACTCAGACTGACCTTGTGTTGAACTGCTTCTTCTAAACACGCTTGTTACCACTTCAGCAGAACAGCAGTGGAGACACGGGCTGCACAATCCTTTTGTACACCAACATACAATTCCATGTAATTACTGCCTATATGATTAGCACAATTATAGATTTTAGCGCCGCATGAGAAAATTGAGTTGAACTTCAGACAAAACAAAAGAGCAAGACAGAAAAAAACAGCTTGTGAAAGGCTTTTGGCTGCTGTTTACAATAGTGGATTGTCAGTTGCATTGTACAGCTTTATGATGCGTCATATTGTAATGACATTTTCTTACTCAATGCAATGTGGTTATAGAAATGTAACATCAGTATGGGTGTGTTCATACTTAATGATTTGGTCTCATTTTTGACTTTAGTTTAGCCATGATGAAGACACTGTTCATGTTTACGTCTTTGTTAGGTTCTGGTCTAATTAGATTTAGGTTTTGTCCCCATTTAGTCCCACTTTTGATTCAGTGCAAGTAGAGGTGGCAATATATCGAGTTTATATGCAGTAGAATTTACTATAAAATTAAATGAGGATACTGTGTATTTTCTAATAGACAAGGTACGTTTATATTAATCTGTACATTAAGTAATTCAAAGAGGAAAATTAAATTGACAGATATGGGAAAATACACACTAACTGAACATTATGAGGAAAAAAAAGAAGAAAATGCTTCTGTTGTTGAAATAAGGACTAAATTACTTATCTGTTGGCAAATCTTTATTTAAGAAAGTCAAAATCTGTTCAAATCACTATAAGACAAGTAATTCAACCAAATTTAAACTTATGTTGTTTTCATGTGTTCATGTTGGACTGAGAATATCATCCAAATATAAGTTATTAAGATGTGGCAAATTTTATCGCCAAGCCCTAAGTACAAGACTGAATGCACTTTCAGTTACATCAACTCTTGGAATAAACAATAATCCTGCATTTTCTATCGTTTCTGCTAAGACCATGGTGGCAAAAAATTCATCGGTTTTGTATACATTTGTCTTCTTCACTTAAAATAGTTCCTCCTATGTTTTTTAGATCATGCAATAGACCAAAAAGTTTAAGTTTTAATACCAATAGGGGAAAAATATCTACTTGCGATAGCAATTCAAGGTTTGAAATTAATGATTCTGCTTAAATTTTAAACAAGGTCCAGGAGAACTGATTTAAAGACTGACATAGGCCTATGAACTGGCAAACTAACAATAAGTAAACAGAATACCAGTATGACATACCACATTTTTACAGACTCAAACTTCAGAATTTGTTGTTTTTATGTAGAATAAGATTGGATAGTTGTTTGTTGAGTAAATGATAATACGTTTTTGCAGCATTTGCTAATTGCATCCATTCAAATTATTATTTGGATTTGATGGGAAACAATGATAGAATATTTTAACCTGGTAGGAATAAGTGAACATGACTGACATGGTAAAAAGTGGTCAAGCAGCATCTAGACAGCAGCCAAACCCAGATACCAAGCCCCCTGTTCCATTCGGTCAAACTTTAACCTTTTAAGCCCAACAATCGGTCTCTTCCTCCAGTGTCCTGCCCCGGTCTGCTCTAAGGCCATGGTGCCAATGAGGAGGAGCAGGAGAAGAATGAAGGGATGAATCTGGGTCACAGAAGGCCATGCATCTCAAGTCTCCCTTCTGCCACAATCACAGAGCAAATTCATCTGCGCTGGCGTCAAACCTCCACACTCCTGCCCAGAGACACACACAGTCTTCTTCCGCCTCTACATCCATCATTTATTTGCCAAATTCAGCAGGTGCACAGTGTCTCCGGATCTTTATTTATTTGTGTGTGAGGGGGAAGAAAAATGCTAAATCAAAACCATGCTGCAGCGTAAAAAAGCAATTTGTAAAGAATGTGGAGGTAAATTTATCTGCTGTTTGACTTTTATATGAAATGGTTTGTCTAAATTATTCACAGCAGTTCTGTTATGGCTCAATATAAGTCCAGGAGGAAAGCAAATGTAAGAGTTTATCATCAAGAAATTGCAATTGTAAACTTCCAAAAACAGAAGAGCAAAATTCTAGCTCCTAGACTATTTTATTGCATTTTGTGCATTCATAACAGACAACTTAATCACAATCAATTAGAAAATGCAATATTTATTTGTCACTTTTAGTTATTGTGTAGTAAGTGGTGGTCATTAGTATTCATCATGCATTAATGTTAAAGGACTAATGTATATATTGATTTGACTGTTCTTGTCTTTTAAAAATGGTTGTGAAAACTTTTACTTTGGTGTCTTATGCACTAGAACAGTGGTTCCCTCGGGAGTCGAGAAGCAAAATCTGGGGGTCGTGAGATGATTTCAAGATGTAATTTTACACTTATGACTTGGTGTTTAATCAGTATTTTTTAACTAGAAGCATCATGTTTGACTGAATTGTGATCATATAAAGCAATAAACTACTAAAATAATAACATTTAAACCCAATTTTAATGGCTTGAAACTAATAATACAGACATCTATTTTATTTTGCTGTGGGGGTCTCAAGTTGGTTACATGGTTATTTTGGAGGTCCCGGTCCCAGTTTGGGGAACCCAATAGAACATAAAAAGTATCATCAAGCACACGTTTCTCACACCAGGAATTGAGTTGAAGCTCCATCTACTGACTGTAAAAAAATAACACAGAAAATATCAAACTTGCCTGCTTGCTTGACATGCTAGTGGCTGCCATACCAAAACAAGCCTGGAGGATTTCTGGACATAAAAACAGAGCAGAAGAGCTCATAGATAACCCTAGCTAACTTCACAAAACATTGGAACCTAAAATAATTTCACACATAGAATTCCAGCCGTGTGTGATGAAGAGCAATGTCAAAACATGCCTAAAAAAAAAAAGCACAATATATGTCTGATGTAATATTGGTTCCTACGTTAAAAACAGGAAGTGCACTGTACACATGTTGTTGTTTGTTGTTGTTGTTGTTGTTTTAGGACCTGTCAAGTTGTGAAAAGAGCTTCTAAACTTACTGTGGTGAGTAATTAGGAGGCTCAATGAATTAGGCAAGTGAGCAAAATATTTTATTTGCAGTCTCAAATCAACATAGTGCCTTTTAAGTGACCAATTATAACTTGCTTTGCCTTTTTTGTCCCTTTACAGCAATTTGTCCTCTGTATTTGATCCAACTTTCAGGATATAGTTTCATTTGCTTTGCATAATGTTGCAACAGATGTTTTTCAAATGTTTTATTTACAACACGTTTTACTAGGCTTCTGCACCTTTAGTTATTGTGTAAGAAGCATAAATCTATTGTGATGCAGTAATATATCAGACTTGAAAATGCATCAAAGTGACAGGCCTACAATCACATTTACAGCAGGCCATAATAAAACAGCTGTAGAATTGTATCTTGTGTATTTTGAAAGGTAGTCTCTGCAGACAGTATTACAGAACTTATTGCCATTATTATCTCCTGTTTGTCTTTTCTACGACTCAATATATCCTTATGTTCCATCTTGTCCACTTTTCTACTGATAAAAAAAGAAATACGAGCAACAACTTAAGACAATGCGCTCCAGATAAATAATGTTTAGCAAAGCCACGGCGACCATGGGCAGCGTTGTGCAGAGTGATGAAGAGACATCTCCAGTAGCCGCAGCAACAAGCACAATCTCATCATTTCCTCATTACGCTGCCTCCGCGGTTAGTTGGGCTGATTTGAAGAGAATGGATTATGTCTTCGATCCCTTTCCCGTGAATCTTGGTCAACTTCAATGCCATTCTGTACATTTAACCATATTTTATTCTGCAATGCTTTATTATAGGAAGAGCCGAGGGAGTTGACTTCATTTATCTGTCAAAAAGAAAAAGACACAAGTGTAGCTAAAATCCAGAAAACCACTGCGTACCCAGGTATATTAGAGTCAGCATGAGGCACTATGGGCAGAGGCGAGACAGTTTGTCGATGGCAGAAGAGATTGTCCTGTTGTTTTTTGCACTAGATTGAGGCTGCTTTATGTGACTTTCTATCAAATTGAAAAGTCTGTGTTGTTGCTTCTTAGCTTAAAGTGTGGAATTTGGGGACACTAAGATAAGTTAACTTAGAGAGACTTTCACAATGGAAAATCATTGTCTAAGAGGTAAAGCTTGACCATAGGAACCAGTTTCACTTTTATGTGAAACTGGATGATGTACATATTTGATACTGATATCTATGGATGGACAGTTTCACATGTTTCTTTATTCATTAGTTGGAGCTCTTCACAGTCAATAATTGGTTAGCTGAATATGTTAGTACATGTTTATTGTTGTTATTTTCACTGGAAGTGTTATTATTGGGCCAAGCAGTGCTACATGACTAAACACAGAGTAGCTTTGCAGTGACAGGTCTTTGAACTGCCTAAAAGCCACTGAATAAAAGTCTCTAAATCACTATTTTAATTCACTGTTGCACTATGTATTCAATAAAACTATCATAAATAAAGTTGCTGCTAGCGCTAGGCGCTTATCTTAGCTTGCAAATAGAAAACATGGAAAAGTTGAATAATCCTGTATAATTTCTTCACCAACATAAAATCCAAGTGAATAAAAACAGGCATGATT
The DNA here is from genome assembly GCA_038363315.1 of Mugilogobius chulae. NCBI lineage: Eukaryota > Metazoa > Chordata > Actinopteri > Gobiiformes > Gobiidae > Mugilogobius > Mugilogobius chulae. The sequence continues at coordinate 39,577,841 of CM076412.1, read as the reverse complement.
GATCTTTGTTCATAAACACTGCAGTGTCACGCAGGTTTGATCAATTCTTATTAAATAAACAGTGTTTTTGAAGTTTTAGCAATCTTTTTCCCATTCAAACAAACAGCAGAACTCGGTTGACCATGAACATCCCTTCTGAGATCGAATATCAGCGTTGCTTACATTTTGTCAAGCTGGATCAGTGCATCTCTGATGGCAATATTCAAGAAAAGGTCTATCTGCTAGTTTCAGGTATAGTTGAGTTTGTATACTTGCATTACTATTGTAAAGAAAAAATCCCAATAGTACTTGTCAACTAGTGGGCAAACCTAATGCAATGTTCAGAAAACCACAAACCTAAATTGTACTATAAGTATATAGTATATAGATATAGTATTTGAGATATACTTTGGCTGCTAAAGTCAGTTAAGAGAAGAAGTTCATGTTTGCTCACCTAATATTAATGTTAATGACTTATGCCCAAGCGACTTTCACTTTCAAAGCTAACAACTAGACAAAATACTAAAAACAACAGTAAACTTTCTAGGTTTTGAGAACAAAAATGCTCTATTGTCATTTATGATGAAGATGAGAGTTACTGCGAGGAACCTGCCTTGCCATTGAATTTCAGATTCAGTGCCTCACAAAACATGAATCCTCTACAAAGGAGATGAATCTTTCGACATCTTTCAACCAGAGGCATGCTAAAGCTTACACTACATGAACTGGACTGCAATTAATCAAATTTTGATTGAGATAAAGATTCAGCTATCTTTGCTCCTACCTATTGATTCCTATGACCACAAAACCTCTAATCTTCATCAATCTGGCACATATATGTCCGAGTGTTCCCCTTCTCCATGCCTCTGTCCTCCCCTCTTTCATCAGCAGCAGCTCTAGTCCATTAGTGCATGAGTCGGGGGTCCGAGGTGAGGTCTGGCTCTTCCATCTCCTCCTGCAGGGTCAATGGCACTGCAGTCTCCCCCCTCCGCTAATGACGTCTCTGGGAACACAATGTAAGGAGCTGGAGCTGGGTCCTCTTCATCATAGGGACATGTGTGAAGCCTATGCAGCCACACACACTCGCACACTGGGAGTGAAAGAGAGACTCATTAAGGACACACTAATCTATAGACTGTTTATCACCCTGACAAAGCCCACTGTATAGACCAATGGGCTGATGCTATCAATGGATTTATATGCACGGTTAAGAGCAATGTCCTGAGAAAAGCTGGGGGTGGAAAGCTATGAAAATCCAGGTAAAGCAAAATGTGTTGGTGAGTCTGTTATAGAAATGTAATACATTAAAAAAAGTTTTATATAAGTTATATACATTCAAAAATATTGACGTTCATTTGCTCAAAATCTTGGTTCTAGCAATCTGTAGAATCAAACGAAATGATTAACTTAGAAAACTATATTCTAGATTCCCATTGGTTGAATGAATGGCAGAAAGAAGGGTGTTCACAGTTTTGTCAATCTGATAATTTCTTGCATGTAGTATATGCATCCCAATAAATTCTGACGATATTACCACAATTAGGTCATTTATTGCTTTGGATCTGAGTTTGTTTAACATTTTGCTGAAAATCTCTTTTTGCTAACTTGGTTGTTGTGACTGCTGTGTATGATTTTGAATTTAACTCTATCCATTTTCAGCATGGATTGTCGTCGAAAGCCTTCAAGTATCATGGCAAATAACTGAAGCTGATTGATCAAGGTATCACAACAGAGGAAAGAACCGAGAAACCTAGCTTCTATTGAAAGAAAAAACATGAATATGCTGTCTCTAGAATCAAATTGTCTCTACGTCCATACTTTCCAAAAGCCAAAGAAGGTAGATTGGCTTCTCCATATTTGTTTCGGTTTGCTTCGGTGCTTTCCCCCAAACCACAAAACTGCACTGTTATTGATCCACCACCGCTAACCGTGCGGTCATGTATACAATGCTCTCAAATATCACAATTAAACATCTTCAAGACAACAATTTAGATGATATCAATTATCAAATAAAAATTAATAACATTCATCTGACTGTACAACAAAATTTAAACTCCAAAAAAGCATCTTGCCATTGCTCAAAGTTGTTCAGTCTGACCTTCTGCATTAATTGCTGCAGATAAAATTGCATCCCTTGCAGAGTTCTGTATGATTGAGTAAGGCAAACAAAGCCATTTATCAATTTAATCAATGAGTAGATGCACTTCCATAGCTGCCACAGATGGTGGATTGATTTCCGATGAGTGTAAATGTTCAGGCTGCTCAAACAAGTGAACGTAACATGCCGAGTAACACCACCAGCTCTAGATTCATTAACACTTACAAAAAAACTTGGTAGTTTTAATTTGGCACCTGTATTTTTAGCACACTTGAACAACCTTGCTGTTAGTTCATAATAGCTGCTGATTAAAACCTTATAGTGGAAATAAAGTGTCAGGGTGAAGTGTTTTGCGGCAAAGAAAGTTAAAATGTTACTTTTTAACTGTAATGAGCTACAAGATTGTTTCATTGACTCATATTTATTAATATTGCATATTTCCATGTCAGACATTGATTCAAAACATAGACATTTAGCTCTTACACACATAAATCTAATCTAAACTAACTTAGCAAACAGCTTGTGACCCTGCACTCCAAAATGACTTTAATAAGAAAAAAGCACTATCAACACGTTTAATGACACAATGACTCAAAGAGAAATAATTTTCGCTTTGGACTGTGATACAAGGTGAGTGACACATCCCAGCCGCTACCACACAACCACAAAGAGCCATGTGGTGACTGGACTCCACAATCTGTGCTTTTAGGACTTTAATGGACATGAAACAGAATTAGTTAGATATATTTTTCTATTTGTGTGTTTCTGTGGTAGGGTTGGGCGATATGGCAAAACTGAATATCATGATTTCTTAACTTAAAGCGGTTCTTGTAGACTGACTCTTTTCCAATCGCACTGAGATAAAGAAAATCATTTGCTTTTTCAGTAAGTTCACTTCACTGTGATGGACTAAAATCAGCTGTCGCTCACCCAGACCAGAACAAATGCTTACCAGTATTGTCAGAATTTGAGAGAAAAACAAGCAACCAAGCCTTTGAGTTAGTAAAGTTATGATTGTATATTTTAAAAGTCATATTTAACATTAAAAACAACTTTAAACATGAAAAGTATGCTAAACAACTATGTTTTAGTCCATGGATATATTTTCACATATTAATGCTAAAATTATTTTCTTTTATGATGTGAAAGTGCAGCCTAGGCGCAAACCCAAAAAGGCAGAAGTTGCTAATAAGAAAGCAGACATGACAACTATGAGGCTGACCAATAAGAAAAGTACGTTGGAAAAAACAGTCTGTACTTGATTAGACAGATACATCAAATAGAGAAATGGGATATCACAATAGAACAATTTATAAAAAAAGTAAGAAAAGTCACACAGACGAGCTTACAATTCGATTTCTATCACAATATTTCCCAGGCCTACTATGTTTGCCCTTTTAAAAGTTAAAATTAGATACATGATTGTTGTACAAACTTCTGTAGCTTCTGAGCATAAAGTTTACACTTGTCTCTACAGTTGGATTTGCTCTCATATTTGTCACAAGTGCGACTTTCCTAATGCATACTTGCTCAGCTTGAATCATTCTTAAACTTGTATTTGTTCATTCTTTATTATAGCATTGTGCACATTTTTATTTCCCTTTCTTTTTCTAATAGCAGAGCCAGTAATTCATTTTTTCTTTCAAATAATACTGGATGATTTAACATTTTTAGCCAGGCATTATGCATTAAGCAAAACCAAAAAGGGTAGAATGAGAGAAATGGAGCAGGTCATGAAGCAATTCCCCTTTGAATACACATTTATGGAGACACAATGAGAATACAGAACGCAGGAACAAGCCGATGAATTATGAATGCATGACGAAACATGTATAAAATATAGAAAGTGATCCATTGCATGATATCACATATAACAAGCAGATTTAGGTCGCTTACACAAACCACACCATTCAGTTTGCTTAGCTTTCGGTTAGCTGCTTTACTGTACATAGAAATCTACATACACCCACGCCATGTTGTAAGCTCAATAGTGGCATTTATTTTATGGATTTTTTTCTGAGCCAATTAAATGAAACATGAGAGCAAGCACATGATTAAAGATTTATCTGCCCAAGGTGCCCACAGTCGCAGCTCACCCACACAAAAACAACACAGCATGGCCATATGGGGACAGAAAAGCAAAAGCATTGATCTTATTAAAAATAGCCTGATTGTACAGATTGCCGCCACATTCAATCCCATGGCCGCACGCTGGTGTAATTTACTAAGTGAAGCATAAACGTGCATTTATTCTCAAATCAATTAGCCTCAAGGTTGCTAACTTGGAACACATATCCATACAGCCCTGAGAGAATAGCTGCTAATGTGATGAATTAAGGTTAGTGGATCACGTACACATCCACAGTTGCCTTTTGCATTGCTTAAATACAGTTGCCAAAGACGTATGTAAAACACTATTCACAAACTGTATTTAAAAACAGAAGAGGTGAATATGGGCAGCCTTGGTGTACGCCGTCAGGACAAGTGACACAAGCCAATAAGTCTAATTAACATTTAAAGGAGATGTCACTCAAAGGTCAAGAATAGGTTATAATCTGCTCTTAAGGAGGAGCACCAATTATGTTTTTGGTAATATAGTTTTGTTTTTGAAGCTTAAAGAAAGAAACGAAAAAAGACAAACAAAGGATAAAAAGCTATCATTGGCAATCACACTTAAAAGTTGAGAGCCACTGTTCATTTGTATGAATATGCAGCCTTTATGTGTTAAATAAGCATCTAGATTTTCTCTTAGGAGCTTGACTAAAGTGTCTCTTGATTCAAGTTGAATCGGTTTCAGAATCTTTTGGAGAACAAACAAATCGTTGGACTCTTTGTGAAGGTAAGGCTTTTTACTTTTGCCCCCAGATACCTAACAAACTTTTATTTTAAGTGAAAACAAGCTCTGCACAGAAAAAAAAAAAGAAAGAAAATAGAATTTACCTTCCACCTGAAGAGACAAGGAGCAGATAAGCTGGTGTTTGCAGTTAAGGCCCAAATGAAACTAGCTTGGGCATATTTGAGATTTGGCATATTGATTTTAGTATTTTTATTTATTATTATTATTATCTTCAAAAGATAAAAATAATTTAACAAAAACAAGATTTAGGTACTATTGTTTAAAAGCTTAGATGAAGCACATATACTGTTTGTATACAGTTACAGTATAAACACATATTTTTCTTCCTTTTCTTTTGAGGTGTTTATTTTTTATGAGGTATAATCTTAAGAGAAAAAACTAGAATCCTAGAATAGTTTATTTAACTGTAAATAAAAGCTATGTATTTCTTTTCATCTTTAACATACCCAGGAGCTTTAAAATGTTATTTTTTATCAGATGATTAGAGAATGTACTAATTAAGAACAAGCCCTAATGTCAAGAGGTTAAGCCAATGCAATGCAAAGCAATGTAGTTGTTTTATACAGAACAATACAAGTCTTTCTCTCTGCCCTACAGATGGGGCAGTTCCACAGGTGTTTTACCTCAGTTGTACAGCGTAGTTTCCACAAAGCTACATTAAAAGTTTCTGTTTGGCCAGAGACAAAGTCCTTGTTCACACAGACTGGTATTGATCCTGTGGACTTTAGAAGAGGTGAGAGGAGGTCGGCTGCAATCAAATACACTTTGAAAGAGACTCAAACCAACTTCACAAAAACATCTTGCAGCCAAAGAACGGCCAGGCTGTTTCAAGATGGAGAAGTGTAATTTTACCAGCAGAATCCAGAATGAACTCAGGGCGACATAAGGAGCCGCATGTGGCTATGGCATTTGCTACTCTTCACAACTCTTACACAAATGATAGCATCAAGTGGATTAAGCAGCTGTCTTCAAAGAGGACTAAAGAAAGATAATGGAGATGAATTACACAAAATGAATTCTGTTTCCTCAAACAAGACTTTGTAATCAAAATTTTAGTGTTGATGATTATTGCAAGAAAAAACATTTAGCTATTATTCACGATAACCATTAGTGTAGCTACTCAGCAGGCAGGAGAGGTAACTGCTTGGAGCCTTCGACCACCAGTTTTCTTTCCAATCTCGGTGTCTTACAAATTATAAGTTTCCATCTGAATGACAAAATAAATCTGATGAGACAAAGATAGCACTATAAAAAAGGAAATGTACTCTAAGATGTAATAGATCTAGTACATTTAAGTAAAAAATGTGATTTGATTGAAACAACAACACTTTGCTTCCAAACAGGAATGGGCCAATATGGATTGTTATTTTGTTTTTGAGCCAATAATGGTTAGTGATTGGTTATTTGCTGTGGTCAATAACCGATATTTGCCAATATCTGAAATTTAAATTTATAACAAAGGATACAAGATAATTTTGGTTTTCACTGTAGTAAAAATGGGATAGAAAATAATAAGTACTTCAATGGGCCTCATTCATGACACATTCTTATGAACGAATTTGTTCTGAAGGGCTCCTTACGAACATTTTTGGCATTCAAAAAATTGTTCTTAACGGGAAATGTTCGTCTGTAAGGACAATTTCTAAGAACACTGAGGAGCACTCGTAAGAACAAAAAATCAGCTGTTTCCGAATTTTATTTCTTATTTAGTTCAGTCAAAAATTGTAATTCCTACATGATTGTAGGTTATGTATTTTTGCAAATTATTGTATATAAAATAATTTTAGAAACAAAACAAAAAATCAGTTGGGCAAAAAAATGACTCCTTTAATAAACCTGCAGCAGCCTGTCCCAGCATCAGAGCCTCTGTGATCTAACCCCCACAGGACTTAGGACACCCTGTCCCCCAGGACAGGGTCCTGAGCAGCTGTAGCAAATCCGCTACAGCCGCCACCCCCCTCCCCCGCACCCCCACACGCGCGTTCTACCGCGACGTGAAACGCGATAGAAACGGCAAAAGCCCAGCGTTATTTCAATCCATCTGTGACTTGAACATATTTCCTCTGAGTGTGTTCATGTGAGTTTGGACATTTTTAAAAGACGAAGTATTAACTCAGCGAAAGTAGGGAAACGCGCTGCTGCTTCCCGGCTCAGTCCTGTCAGTGACGCGTTGTGGCCGGCCCAGATTTGCCATATAAGGAAGTATGCATTATTCATTTTTATGTAAATAACCGTTCGTAGATGGACTTTGGTGAATTTGGTGTAAAGGCTGTTAGGAAGGAATTTGGCTCGTTACGAACCCGTCGTGAATCATACGTAGTTTTCGCAGCAGCTTCTTAAAGTGGAAGTTACGCACAGATTTTACGAAGACTTTCATGAATGAGGCCCAATGTTTTTAGTTAAATGATTTTTTAAAACAGTATTTTAATCAGTTCAAAATAACACTTGGTGCTCTAGGCCAGGGGTCTCAAAAAGGTGACCAGGGGCCAAATATGGCCCTCCCGATGATTTCATGTGGCCCCTGGGATGATTTCTGATAATTATTGATAGTGTCACCATAATATTTGTTGCGATGTGACTATAAAACCACTAAAATGCACTTGCAGTAAATTACTTAAAACTAGTCAAACTATTTTCTTGGGGAGGACAATTGGACCCTGGTTATCCACTTTAATTTACTTTATCACTTGTGTGTGAGGTAAAATGTAAAATAATGGATGTGGACATATTCTACATTAGGCTTTACATAGCCTAATATGCTTATGTATATAGAATATAACATAGTGAGGCCTGTATTTTAAAATGTGACCCTCGACCAACTCTGACTTTGAATATTTCAAACCCAGCGCCAGTTTGAGGCCCCTGCTCTAGGAGCAAATTGTGCACATAGAAACTAGAAAACATTCCTTCAAAATGTTGCCTAACTTCTTTACAGTATCTATATCAGCCAATAAAACTATTGTTTAAAGCTAGTGATATACTGTATAGCTCAACTCAACTTCCAAAAAGGTGATGATACAATTACAGTGTGACCTGAATAATCACCTAACAATTTGACATCCCCATCAGCCAGTTGAAATACTCTCCCGCTTCTGATCACGCTGAAGCATACACCTTTTGTTGTATTATTGCTGCTTTTGTTTGTACATTTTGGGAAACCATTAGAGCTGCTACTACAAACACATCTGCATGTTTTTATAAGAACCCATTTCAAAGTAAGATGGCAACATTTGAAGTTTGATAGCTCTTTCATACACCGTTTCATGAATATTGAAAGTGCACGCAGCCAAAAGGCACACTTCTCATTTATCTGAAATCCATTTTTCTTTAGATTGGAAACAGAGGCACACTGTTCACCCTGGAGGATTTATTTTGTAAGAACAAGAAGCATTTGTTTTTGTGTAGGCAGGAAAGAACAATGGATTTTCTTAACCTTCAAAAAGACTTGAATATTTTGATTTGAGCGCAGTTGAAAGACACTGATGCGTTACTTATCAAGAAAATGTGGCACCTGGTAATTTCCAAGATCAAAACAGGGCTCTGCAAAACACAAGAGGACAAGTGATGCAACGAAAACACAATGAATAATGCATCTACTACCTTCGGTTTTATGATGAAAGTATGACAATAAAAGGAGAAATTTAGACTTTTAAATTCACTAAAACTTGATGCACTTGGGATACTTCTCGTTTTAACTTTACTGATGTTTTGCAATCCTAGTCAGTACTTAACACATGTTGCGAAGTTCATTAAAAGGGGCTTTATATTCCAATGCAATGCCACAGCTTTGCGTCAGGGTTTAATAAGGCCTTGTAGTCATTCATGGAGCATCACAGCACACAGAAACCTGGATGGGGTTTACAGGGTTTGAGCCAGAATTCACAAAACTCTGCCAATAAACATGGGAACAACATCAGACAAAGTACGCCGCTGAAAATATTCAAAATAAAAATAAAACTTGCAGACAAGTTTTGCATGTAAAAAATACCAAAAGCAATGTTCAGTCTGTAGATGTTTCTGTTGACTAATGTTACATTTTTAAGATGTAGGTTAGTTTAACGAAGACACATAAAAAAATCTACTTTTCTGAGTTTTAAATCATGTATATTTGTGTTCTTTCATCATAAGTTTACTCAAAATGTTCAGTAGAGGAGACTATATGGCACCCTCCCATAGTCTAAAATTTGCCCCATAAAATAAATGAAAAAAATTATATGAAACTTAAGCCTTTATATTAGCAGTGTGTTTTGGTCAGCAGATAAGTGACTTTTAATACTCTAAAACTTGACTTCAATAACAATATTCCAACATGGCTCACTTGTACCACCGTAGTCACTGCATAAACCTGCGGTAAAGACTGGTGGGATCGATTTATGTATACTAAATTGTAAAGTTTTGGAACAAGAATGCAAAAAATGCAAAAAAAATCATTATAGTCGGACTTGAGAAGTCAAGATTTGTATAATAGGTAAACATAGCAAAACACTTCCTGCTGTATTTAACCTGTCTTTTTGGATTGCTTAAGCTTATATTGTCTTGCAACTGATGTTCGAGCCCTTAGAAACATCCTGTTTTACATCCTATAAGAAAGCTAAAATCTGCTTGTACAGTTTAATTTTACAATCAAGATTTCTCAGTTCTGCAGTTTTAAACAGGAAGTCAATGGACCCATTCATTTTATAAGCCATTTTAAATACAGAACTCAAATTCAAACACAAACAAGAATAAATATTGGTAGGGTATATCGTTAGAAATTCTAAAGCATTACATATAAACCACTTACAACACCAAAACCGCCTTTAGGAAGAGCGAGTTCTGTTACAAATATGCGATTGGAAAAGGTCAGCCATGCGTCCACCTGCTGCATGACTCAAGACAGGCCTGTTTAACAGCACAAGAGCAGAATGATAGTGGTTAAATGGATCAGATGGGAGCAAACATGCTGCATGTGTTGGTCCGCTCCAGTGATCTGCACCAGCCACTCGTTTTCCTATTAGCCACCATTTTATTTGGGATGCTTCATTTGTTCTTGGTTAACCCACAAAGACCCATATCAGATCTAATGGACCAACACTGTGTACACATGAGACAATGAAAGCTAAAGAGCTGAAAAATTAAACATCACAATTTGCAAATATGATTCTTCAGACTTTATGAAATTACTAGCTTTTTATGACTTTGGACTTTGATCAATAATTCATTGTAAAACACAAAATTATCTAAAAGATCTTAGAAAATATAAACCGGTCTACTGACTTCCTGTTCAAAACTTTAGAACTGGTAAGCCCTTGCATGAGGTCTGGTCGCCTGCGTTTCAGATCAACTCCAGAATGTACCGGGCAATCAGAATAGTTTATTTGCCTGATCCAGGTGAAACAAAGGAGCTGATTGGTCGTCTGGTATTTAGACCAAAATCTAACTTCACTCACCTCACATTAAAATTGTTTTTTGCTTCGCTCATTAATTCTGCAGAAATGTTTCCATATTTTTCCATTGTTTGTGTTTTTCTCGTCGTAAGCAGCCATGTTGGGTTTCATACAGGAGATGATGCTTGTCCCTGATTGGCTAATTAATCTGTCAATTACACCCACTGAAATTTGAAAGAGGGAAACAGTGGCCAGACGTTATATTTTTTATACATTGTCTGGATTTTCACATCAAGATACACTCTGCCTCTTTATTGTAAAATTTAAACTTACAATTTAGATTGCAATTTTTTTTGTCATTGGAATTTGTCTACACAACAATTTTGAACTGTACAAACTTTACTCAGACTAGGAATTTTGAGTAATTGTAAATAAGACAAATGGATGGGCACAGGCGGTAAGTGACCCGTGAAAACATGGATTTTCAGAAGACTCAAGCACCAGCTGCAGAACAATACAAGATTACGATATTCAAACCAGCATTAATTAATCCAAATACAACTTTGAGCAAACTAATAATGAGAAAACACTGTTAAAAAATAATAATCATCAGAAAAGTGGATTTTACATAATTGGTTTGTGTTTAATAGGTTTACCATGAACAGAATCTATGAAAAAAAAGATAAATAAATAAAACACACACACTGATCGATCTCTAGTTGTAATTTAATAATTGCCCCACAGTGGATCAATGCCCGGACAAAAAGTGCTTATGGAAATATTGAAGCAAATGCAACAACAATGAAGATGGTTTATGCAAGGTCAGAGCAGCATCGATGCTGATTATGCACACGCGCACACTAAACCTGCCTCATGCATGTTCACTTGTCATTATGTGGAGAGTGTGTTTTCAGGCCTAATTTCATCAAAGGGCAATGAGAGATAAGTGTAGTCTATGATAACAGAGATGCACAAAAAATAACAAGCAATTTCATATTTATTGTTCCCAAATGTCACGAAATACCAACAACGTAATAATTATTATGATCTTTATGGATGCATTTACATGATTTCAGTGAGGTGCCTTTTCCAGCATGTATTTGTTAAAGACGCTGTACTGTACAGTCTTAAGAACATAAATAAATTGAATGATTTCAGTTTAAACTGTTTTAAATTGTTAAGTTTGTCTCTTAATGCCCACCATCTGTCTTTGTAAAGACATCTTAGAACGTGAAACAAACCTATAAACCCAACATCAACTAGCCCTGCTAAAAACAACAGCAGTCATGTTTTCCAGGTTTTGGGAACACAACTTTCTATTACTAAACATAGTTGCTGTAATCATTTTTCACCCAATTAGATGATTGGTATTGTATTGTACTGATGCAAAACTGATTACTTAATTTAAAAAAAATGTACAGGACCTTTAACCAACTTAACAGCTGTAAAACTATGATAATAGTGCGTTTCAGTGGAACTCGCAGCTCAGATCTTCAGAGTTCCAACTTGTAAATTCCCACTGGAACTGCCCTCCAACTAGGAGTTCCCACTCGGATACTTGGAGAGAATTTCAACGACCGAGGTAAAAAAATCGAACATGGCAGCACCCTGCGTTTTGAGAAAGATAAACACCTGACAGCATCACTTCTGATTGTGCCTGTGTTATTTTCTCTTTAGTTTGTCTCTACAGTTCACTCGCCTCTGTGACTTTGCTCCTGCGCTGCTTATGCGCGTCTGCTGTTATAAACTCGCTGTTATGTGCTGCAATGCTAATGTTGCTCACGGCTACACAGAACTACTGTAAACAATAGCAGAAATTTACTCTCATGTGATGTTTTACAAACTTTAAATGTAAGAACAATGTCCTAGTTGATAAACTGACATATAGAGATCTGTATTTGGACTGTTCTGAGCAGTTTCCAAGATATCCAAGCTCATTACTATAAAAGTAATCCGACTTGACCACTGGAACACACAACACTCAGAGAAAGCATCACTCCGAGAATGACTGGAACGTACTATATAGATTTACCACAAGGCTTCATACAAAATATACTCTAGTAAATCTGAAGACCTGAAACTTTAGCTTTAAGAATCCAAACTGACAAGTTTTAAAATTAGCAATTTCTGATATAGTTTTAAGTCTAGAATTTGTCAAGCTACTGAAACTGATCAGAAATTGAAAACTTGCAGTTTGGGAAAAGAGGCAAGATGCTGTGGTGCATTAATTGCTCTATTTTGGCACTTAAAAGGCAAATTTGACTGTTAATGTTAAGCAGAATATATAGTGTAGTGTATGGCAATCTCAATTTCAAAAAAATTACCCAAGTTTGTACTCAGTGGACTCGTGGACAAAAGGGGATAACACCAGCAGTGTGTCAGCTGTTGTCATGCTGCAGCTTGTATGTGTTAAGGTATTTAATATTTATAGGCTGAACACATGAGGTAACCAGTCTTTTGATAAGCAGCATTACTGAAAAATTCTATATCATCAAAGACCCACCTCCCCCAAGCTCGACTGCCACTTTTCATCTTTCCTTCTGCCACAAATGACAAGAAAATTCCCTCCAGGTAACAGGCTTAAAGACAGTGGAGCGAGGGACGTGGGTTAGTGTGTAATCTTCACAAACAGCTGACTGAGAGGTATCGCAAATGTGCAGCGCTGTGGGGGAGTAAGCAGGAATATAAAAATAAAAATATAAAAAAGGTCTTACAATTGGAACATGATATGCATCAGAGTGTTATCGTAACCCACAGTTCGAAACATCCTGTGCAAAAATCTGTAATAATCTGAAAATGTGCAGAAGGGCTCAGATTACTCACACATTTTTAAAAAGTAGATAAAATGAGACCTGTGCAGGACTCATTCAAAAAGGTTCAAGATTCTCTTCAGGAATCAAGAACAAACCTTAAAAAATATGTTGCAAGTTGAACAGATACTGTAAAAATGTTTGAGAGGTAGCTGACAAAGGATCCAAAGCACTCTGGTGTACAAAAGTTAGAAATGCTTTATTATTGCATGGACTAGCCGACATGTTTGACAACGAAAGGCAATTTTATACATTCATTCACAGAGAGAATATCCAGCAATCTCAGCGTTAAGTGAATGATGGAAACGCTCCCACAACCTGCTTGTTTGAGAGAGGTATGTCACAGTACAATGCACCTGAACAGCTAAGGAGGGCACTATTCCTAACCACATACCTTAAAAATTATTTTTTTATTTATATTTTTCTTTTTGATATTATTAAAATAATAGTATACATTAAGACTGGGCTTTGTTCTATTATCAGACACATATATAGGCTTTATCTGATAGTTTCATCATTTCCATCTCCAATGAGAGAAGGGGGCAGGGCTTAGCGTGCCCCCCTTCTCTCATTGATATTTATGGCTTAAAATATCATATTTGTTCAAATGAGTATCGAGTATCGATACCAGTTTTAGTATCGATTAATATTGGGGAATCGATTTTTTTGACAATCCTTACTGGTGGCGGAGGTTAAAACTAGGTCTGGACAATATTGTGATAAAAATCGAATTGTGAGCTCATCTCTGTAACAATCCGCTTTTTTAAATGAAATCGTCATATCGGGATTCCCCATTTCTGTATTTCATGCAATTGTCTGTTCAAATATTTATGTTTTTTTTTCCCAACCAATGCTCTTTAGGATTAGCTTCAATATTGCCAGGTCCACTTTTTGAAGGGCTACACTTTCACGCGATAGAATTGCAATTTTTAGGCAATTTTGTAGGTTTGACCTACAAAATACATTCATTTATGATAGAAGTGTGAGATTCCAGCATATTTCCATGTCTAAAAATATATTTACTGTTAAAATATTCTAGAATCACTGGCACGTTTTTTTTTTGTGAGACAGGCAACATTCTTTTATTAACTTTTTACTGAATGACTGGATTGCCTGTTTTGGGCTTTGCTAAATGCTTGGTCGCTTGTTTCTCTCTGAGAACACAGACGCTGCAATGTTTTGTATCTTCATTTACTTCACAAACAACAAAATATGTGATCGTTTGTATAAAAAGTTAATTCTGTAGAAACATTGCTTGCCTTATTAACTCATCAGTTCATTATTTAATTTTGTCTATTCCTCTAAACCTGAATAAAACGTTAACTCTGAGCCGAATTCTGTCTAGAAGCAATCACAATACTGATCATAAATATTGCATATGAGAGGTTTTTATGATTTTCAAATTTTAGTTTTACTTCTATACATCAGTTAAGAACAAGTTTGTGAAGAAAAGTGAACAGGAAGTGGAGCAGAGACATTACACTAGGGAGAAGAGCACAATATATTGGGAAGCAGTAAAGAATTTGACAAGAAATGAAGACATTAGTCATAGAACAGCACATCCAAACACATTCAGACATTTGCTGTTATAGTGTTGTTGCGTGGCCAATCCTGCACACCGCTGCACTATTGAAATACAACAGCAGTATGAGACACATTGAAAAGTTTCCCTAAAATAAAAAAAAAAAATGATATGAGGTTGATTTTACAGCCAAACTACACTGACAGTAAAGTGAACTTTTGGTAGAACTTGTGACACTTGCTTCCTTGGCTGTATATCAGTGATGTTAGCTAGTGTCTGTGGCATTAGGCTGCATGTTTTATTCAGCAGTATTAGTTGTCGTTTCATACGCCGCTCTCTGGCTGCACAGACAGAGGTGCAAAACAGGATTACAACAAATGTAAATAATAATAAAGCAGTGGCACATGAAGATATGGGGTTAATCTGAGACAGGGATTAAAGCCAGGAGACTTTGTCGGATGAGCTGGAGCGCGAGGATAGCAACACTGTGGCATATACCTCCACATAACAAGAAACATAGAAAATGATCTTGTTGAACAATGAGTGAATTTGTAGGAGAGATAGTTAGTTACCACTGAGCAATTAGCAAAAGTTAGTTAACAAAGTTTGTCCCTTTGTGGTCTATTGAATTGATGCTGGAGGCTGGATAATTACAGGTGCAAAGTGAACTCAGAGCCTTTGATTATGGAAACTAATGATCGTGGGCTTCAAAAGAGCAGTGAGTGCTTAGTCTGATAGTCATTGAAAATACTATGTACCCCAAATGGTTGTGCACATTCTCTAATGTCAAATGTTGCCATTTTTGTTTACTATTGCTTCATCTTTCACAAATTCACTTTAAAAATTCTAAAATGTTTGGCAGGTTTCCTTCAGCTTGTGTTGTATGGTTGTATGAAATGAAAATAGAACAATCACATTTGATGTTATGTCTTCTTTTTATGATGTGAAAATAAATAAGTCTTCGAGTCTGTTCAGTCATCTTCCAAATTAGTTTTCAACTGTTGTCAAATGGGCTAAAAATACAAAAACTAATTATACGTTTGAAAAGTATATAGTAGCAAGGACAGGACAGCTTTGCAAACTCTCTTATTGAGATTTTTTTCCCATGTGAATATGTTTTACCAGTTATGACCCAAATAAGGCTAAAGTGCACCATTTGAAGACTTTTATAGAGTTTTTATGAGAACACTTAAAAGTGCAACATGTTTAGCTTACAATCTGAGCCTCCGAACTGTTCCACCATGTGTTCACACTTTTTTCACAGCTGTTAAGAGTTAAGAGATGTGCCGGTATTCTAACAGCAGTTAGCCACAATGCTAACAACAACAACAACAGACGAACTTAGTTTGATGAACAAATGGGACATTAATGGACGCTCACAGGGCTGAAAAACATTTTAAGATATTTTATTGTTTAGAAAAAAAAAAAAAAAAGCTAGCATAGCCCAATTACAGAACATGCTTTCTCCATCAAATGAAGTAATTCTTGTTTTTAAAGCTGTGACATGCTTTGAATATTTGATTATTCAACTAGATTGATTAGCCGTGATTAATCGATTAACTTGTTTCAGCCCAGCTTGTTGGATCAGTGCCACTTCAAACACATCCAGAGACACTTTTCTGGACTTTGTGAATGTCTCCAAATTCCTGCTGCCATTAGTGGGATTGTGAAGGAGCAAAAACAGTGAAAATGTGAAAAGGTGACTTTGGTAAGGGCCACAGTGGGTTGCCAAGGAGACAATCGGGCCTGAACATTGCCAAAATAGCAACTCCATGTGGGCTGGCTATATTTTGTAGAAGTCAGAACACAGCCATCTTTAGTACATTATTAATTAAGAAAACAAAAAAAAAAAAAGGTAATTTTGATAGCAAACTGATGATAAAGACATCCTTATCTTAAAGAAAACACACTTAATTTCACAATGTTAGTCATATAAAAATCATTAGCCTACAACTATAATTTAGATTTGATCCCAGGTTTAAAACTCATTACTATCAATGTGTATTTTGTGTAATATTGCTGACTCAGACATTTATGAAGAACTAAAACGTATTAAGATCAGATGCCCAGAAACTAAAGTATGGTATGTGACAGACTGCAGAATTTTTAAGTTTTCAAAGTTCCCCTTGATACTTCCTCTGCTCTCTCTCTCTCACACACCACTGTGGCACATTCTCACCCACTGAGCCCCACACTAATGAGATTACAGTACGAACACTATCACAGAACAGCTTCACCCTGCGCTCGGGACCAGGGACCTTCTGTTACAAGGACAAGCAGCCAAGAGGCAGAGAAAGAAAGGAAACATTACTAAATGTAAATGTATAGGTGGAATGTGCTTAACATTAAAGTTTCAACGAACAGTTCATTTTAAGTATTATCCCAAGAAATGTAAGTTATTAACACTACAATGCTGCATGATGTAGTTTATAAACCATCCAGTAAAAAAATACATACCATCAAGAAGTTATTGTATTGTTTTGTTGTAAAGATTGCATTCACTTTTTAGAATTGAATGACAAGCCAGACATTGAACAAGAGCCAGTTTGATCAATAATATTGCATCTTACCATGAAATTATTAGTGAAGATTTCTATAAGTGACTACATCCAAAAAAAAAAACTCTGCATTACAATAAAAAATACCTTTAGACAATTATTTCAGCTGCTTCCATTTCTAATAAATAGTAATAAAGTAAAAATAGAACGCATAGATTATAAAATTTGCAAATCATGGAAGCTTCTCAGATTGGCTAATTTGGGATATTCTACTTCTGCTTTGTCCTTGCAACTTATCATAGTGTGTAGCATTTCATCCACAACGGCAGAGTCAAAGACCAAAATAGTTACAGAAGCAAAAATAAAAAGCTAAGGATGGATAAGTTGTCGGTTCCCAACTCGGAACACGAGAAATGGACTTAAGGTGAACTGCCTCGGGCCAGCAGCGACCTCAGCTAAAATTACCTTTTTTGCACAGTTGCACCCACACCCAAAGCCCCGAATGCACGCCATTGTTCAGCTGCGGGTATAAAAGGTGAACGCACACACACGTTCTAGGCTTGTCGTCTGTCAGGTCAGCAGGACGCAGGAGACAAAGTGAGGGTTTGATTACATTTACGATCTGAATAATGACGTTAGGTTTGATGGGAAGTGTTCCAGCTGGCTGTCCAGTTTGGTACATAATGAATTAAAGGCTTGGAAAAGTGGGAGACAATTGTAGCTTTAATAGTAATATTTAAACATTATGGTGTCCTATGGAAGCTTGTCTAAAAGTATTTGCACATTGGTGATTATTTTAGAAGTAATTTCAAAAGTAATATATTGGGGTGTCTAAAGCTATTTTTCAAAAGCAAATTTACAATATCGAGCCATGTCTCAATATATGTATCCTTTCATATCCTTTTCCGCCTACTCCAGCAAAGGCTTTGGGATATTCCAGTTTAAAGGTGAATTGTGCAAGTTAAAATACCTAACCATCTCAAAGTTGCACTAAATCAAATTACAGTCCATTAGCAATTTCCGAATGTGTGCCATTATGGTATTATTTATATTTATTTCGCCACTAGCGCAACTCACCTTTAATAAATAGGCCTACAATGCCTCCTGTAATGAACTATGCATTAAGAATGTTCACGAGGCTAAAGAAAAGAAACAGCACATTCAAGGTCTGGAAGATTGTTGAAGGCTCATGAAACACATTCTTAACAAATATTCTAGAGCTAATTAACTAAACAAACTTAACAAAAACATTCACTTCATTTAAAGTCAGCTAAAGAAAACAAAGCATGAATAAATAAAGAATAAATGAAGAGTTTATCACAAAGAGACATCAGTGTGAAAGATTCTCTTTTGTGTGACGACATGCTGTTCTTGTAAGTCTCTTTGATGCAGCACTGTAGATGTTTGTTGTGAAAAGGAATAGACGTTGGACATTGGGTAAGTACTTTTACTATTTTTCAAAGCTTGAAAGAAGGAAGTGGGGATCTAAATCTACAAAACTACCCTTTGACACAGAACTAATTCAAATGCATTTAAACACCACAAAGATGGGGCTTGGGCAAAGGCAGTCCATCCCAAATTAGCATATTGGACAAAAATGTGGCTCTGTTTTACCATTCTTTGTGTCATTTTACAGAAGAGGAACAAATACTGGACATTAAGCATGCATGGAAAGTCAATAAACTGTGGTACGTCACTGCGTATGTCTAACGTGAGTGCAAACAATTACTAAGGGTGGAGGAAGTTGCTCATGTATGAAACTTTAGGGCTGGGCCATAAGTTTTAGAATTTAAATTCATTTTGATTTGATGCTTCAAACAATATGTTTTACTGATACTACAACTTGATTTCTCGTTGTATTACCCCACACCATGCAAGAACTATGTTAAGTTTGCTCCTTGGCTAAAGCCAGAGCACTTCAGCGTGACATGTAAACAGAGTTTCATAATGACGTCACAGGAAAATGTTCTATTTGCACGGCACAATATTTACCAAGGACCTCATGTAAATTGTAGTATTACAGACGTCATTATGAGTTTCTATCCGTGCAAATTGCCCATGTCTGTAAAAATGTCTGTAAAGTTTCCCCTAATTTTACCTCCTGTAACTCAGACATTCTCATGTAATTCTAATGCATAGGTCTGTGTTTTCAATCCGTGAACTGTTTATAAATGAATAATGACTTTATTTTATTATTATCATCAATTACTGATCATTTCCAAATAAAAATGTCATTTTTCTACAAATAAAAAACTAAAGATTAATCAAAATACCAATAATGAATCCGTAACCTGGAAGTACAACAAGATGGATTTTGGGGAAAACTTAGGACAGAATGGGACAGACCGGGACAGAACCAGAACCGATGTTTATGTTTGGATTCGAATCAAGATCATCTCGAAGAATCTAATTGTGGATCGAATCGAATCACCATCTAGACATAATGCTATATAAAAAAAATAAAAGAGTCTTATGCTGATTTCATAAAGAAACTAAATCTGAATCGGCATATGGATCGTGATTATATTAGACCAACCGAAAATAAAAGAACTAAGAAATCTATATTAGGATTAACAACAAAACTAAACAAACCGAAAACACAAGAAACACCCATTTCATTAAGTAAATGGTTGTTGTCATAAATCATCTGTCGCATTTCATTGAATATATAGGTAAATATTAGACGGTTGCGAACAGGATTTAGTTTGTGCAGATGCTATTGTGGGCCATAAAGTGCTTGATCTGCTTGGACAGTTCAAAAAGCCTTTATGTGCATCTAAAATCTAATGACCTGTTTGTTCTTCACATCTCCCTCTTGCTCTTATTTACTCTTGTTAGATGAGTCCAAACACAGAAATATGCCAGCTCAGATTCTGCAGATGCTAGCATGAACAAAATCAATGGAAGACTTGACCCTCAGCCGTGTCCCCCTCTGTTTCATTGGCTGTGCTGTGATGTACAATTGATTAAGCCAGTGCTCGCCTTGACCTCCTCGTCCCATTAAAAGTCCCCCCATACCGACCCCAGCTGTGCACGGATAGCTGTGTGTGGGGGACAGCAGGTGACCAAAATGTGTTTTCTATGCCTGGAGCCTCTCACTGCAGTCCCATTACTGATATACAAGTGTGTATGTAGGGGCCTATGGAGTATATTGGTGGCGTGAAATCTGTTGTGATGTGTCCTCTATGGGAAGCCATGGAGGCGACGCTCTGCCTTGCCCTGCCCTATTGTCCTGCCAAGCCAAACTACCACACACGTCTTTGTTCGGGACACATTTCTCCCATTGTTTGCTCTGTACAATCTCCAACTGCTTTCAGAAGTTCGCTCAAAAGTTCAAAAGGTTCATAAAAGTCTCTACAGGTCTTAGGTATAACGCTGAAAATAAACGATTGCTCCAAAACAAATCCAAATCACCCTTAAAGCATAAGATCTCAGTCGTATATAGGTCAAAAGCAAACATGCAGAGGGTGAAAAGCTTTCATTTGCTCACATTGGGATGATTCTATGTTGAAGCGGAAGATAGCACACACATACAGAGGAAAAAAACAGGATTAACACATTACAACTGTTTCCCAGGGCAACAAGAGCCCAATCTACTGAGAAACATGTTGAGAATGAAGCAAGAGCGAGAAGAGAAGGAAAACATACCAGCCAATCGGACTAATACGCTGGAGTCAGTCCCTTTGACGTCTGCAGCTTGTGCAAAAGCAGAAGCGCGGTTTTTAACTGGCACTAGAAAGCATGACCACGTTTCCCAGATTCTGTGTCTTTGCACTGGCTGCTAGTACAGGTCAGCTGATCAGCTGACTCTGACATCCAAGAATGAAAAGATGATACAGAAAAATATGGGCCTTATCTGCTGCTTGTCCTTGCCTCTGAAATAATCTACCAAGACAGGTTGTGACTAAATGTTTTAAAGTCTCTTTTAAAAACATATTTTTACTTTCTGGCTTTTAACCATAAATGAGTTGTTTTTCTGTTGACTGTTATGCTTGGGTTTGATTTCAAATTTTAATCTGTTGTGTGTATAACACTTTGGTCAACGTTCTTTAAAGTGCTTTATGAATAAAGATAGATTTAATAGATAGATGAAATTAACTGGGTAATACAGCAAAGAGTCACCTGCAACATTAGCATGGAACACAAATATTACTTCCCTGGTTAAAAAAGGTCAATTAAATTAAATTAAATTAAATTACTCATAAATATTGTGTGCTTATATTTACAATGACAACAGTAACTACCAGTACCAAAAAAATTTCTTGATTGAAAAAAAATTGGACAACACAATGCATTTCTTGTCCATAAACATCTAACAGTGCCATGTTTTAAATTGTTTTGCGTGTGATCACTGACTGCTTTCCCTCTCGTCATCCCTTTCTGATGGACTAATGCCAGAGTATGGGCTCAAACATGCTGCTGGCAGGCTCTGAAGATTTGGCTCACTGCCTACCACCTAGCATCACTTTGGCAACGGGAGTCACCCAGTTGGATTTACCTCCAACTGATCTGTCAGCTGATGACCTGGACTTTAAAAGAGGAAGAAGCAAGGTACTTTAGAGTTTGGTACAACGCAAGAGGATGTGAAGACAGCCCCTTAGGACCAGAAGCAACCAAGATCTAACAAAGAGTGAGGGTTAAAAAGCGGAAAATGCAAGACAGGAAGGAAAGGAGAGAGAAGCAGAAAGAGGTGACCCAGGAGCAGTGAAAGAGAGAAGGTAGAGAGGCTGATAAAGGCAGAACTGGAGGGCAGAGGAAATAACACAGTTGCATTGGAGATATACTCACAGAAAGTAGCTATTAAAGTAGCAAAATAAACCAAGATCAAGCAAGATATAAAGAGCAGGAAAGTGAAAATCCCACTATACTCAGACTGTGCTATCTGACATCAAGCAGCTCATTAAATATTACAAATCATGGGCTTTCAAATTCACTGACTACGTCCAAAGATACAAAACAATCCCTTAACAACGTAATCTCTGGGTCAAGTCTTTACATACGGAAAAATACCGTTCATAATAATACTAGTTATAGGTCTTCCAGTTTTACATAAAAAGTGGTCTTACTTTCATTTAAAATAGACTGCTATCTGCTCAGAAGAGGGCCTTCTCCTTCTTGTTTTCATGAAAAGTATCTCTAATATTCTACCGTGAGGCATATAGTTTACATCAGTGAAATGCTCAGAAGTATGGTTTTATCTTTCTACTTTGCACCTCTAAAAAGTTACCCGATGTCACTTAACAATTGAGATAAAATGAAACAAGATTTCCCACAAGATTTCACTATGAAAAAAACAACAACTATATTTTGCTGAAAAAAAGAGAGGGAAAGAAGAGAGAAACAGAGAGAGACCTATTGTACTACGTCGTTTACCCAACTATCAACCAGAGAAAGCTGATTTAACTAGCAAACTTTACTGCTATTAAACTGCAAAACACAACAAACATCTGCATTTAGATATTCAAATGTTAAAGCAGACATATGCAAAACAATTAGTTGGAAAAGTTTCCATCACCAAATCATCACGTTAAATCAACTTTGTCAGCCAGTAACTTAAGCAGCATTCCCCAGCCTCTAAACACCAAAGCAAGCCACACCTGCTCCATGGAAAGAAAGAGCTCATTAAATTCTCATTCCACCTCAATCAAGCGTCGCCCACTAAACGTCCAATAATCTCCATCAGTCTCTGCAGTCAATGCCATGCGCTTGTAAATGTCAGGGCAGGCACACAGGGAACTCCCCAGACATCCACCAGCGGACGCGGGCACGTGGAGGATCAAAAGCGGGATGGTCGCTTGGTTGTGTGGAAGATAAGAGCAATATGGACCATAGAAATGTATTCAGTGAAGCAATTAGGGGCATGACAAATGTGTAGTAATTACTCAGTTGGTTGTCAATTCAATTTGAGGATTAGAGAGAATATGAATCATTTAAACTCTTAATGGTTTGAAATTGAATATTTTTCAATTAGTTCTCTGCAAATGCACTGTCCAGTCTATTTGGTGTTACTGCATGTTATCAACAACAATTAGAAGAAGATAAATACATAAATTAATGTGATTTTTTTTTTTGGAGTAACTTAGTCTCACTGTTTTGAGACAATCCATAACAATTATTTTTGCATTTATTTTTATATGAATGCATTTAGAACAGAAACATATATACAAACATATATATACACACATATATATACACATATATAACATATATACACATATATACACATACACATATATATATACATATATATTATCACTAGCGCTCTGTCAACCAAAGACTTTCTCTATCAATATAGTCGACAAAAACGGGGGAGTGGCAAATCCTCTAAAACTAAGCTGCCTTTTTTGATTGATTTATTGATTTATCCTTTATTTAGCCAGGAAGGTCCCAATGAAATACAATATGTCTTCTAGGGAGTCCTGATATGCATCTCATGCAAACTCTGCTCTAAGAGATTAAAAATGTAGCAGCATTTTTATAAAAACAACACAATAATGCAGGAAATGGCATAAACACAGACATGCGGAAGGTTTGGTGTTCTAATAATCTTTAATCTTGGATGCTAAATTTTCCAAAATTCTTTATTAATTTCATAAAAAATAATAATTGGATTTTCAATTTTGAAATTGAATGTGGCCTTTAAATTGTTTCTTGGATTTACCAAACATGACTTCCAAGTGGTCTTTAAAAGATTGTTTTTATAATTATAGACTTATCCTCAATCCTCAACTTGAGTAAAGCCACTTTCTCAATTGAAACTATAATCACAAACAGCTTTTACAACCTTGATGATTCATTCACTTGGTAGTATCCAATCGGTAAGGTTCTTACACAAGACAGCAGTGCTGCTGTTTTATCTTGATACAAAAAACACACAATCCGTTTCATTTCAGACACAAGATAGCAAAGCAGGGCAAGCATTCGGTCGATAAGTAAGCTTCCAGTCTGCGGATAAAGCTAATAATAATAATAACATTATGAAATAGACCTGTCGTGACCCTGGGAGGTTCTACACAGCAGCTAAAAAAGTAAAAAATGACTGAAATTCCCTCAGCCATGTGACCCAACCTCCAATCTGGGATCAGCGGTTCAGCACCAGCGTCTGCAGATTAACAACTGACACACAGATTCCAATGCGTTCCCAAGCAAATCAGCTTATACCACGGGATAATGTCATTCACTCAAAAGTAGCTATAAAATAGACTTCCTCTTACTTGGAGGCTTGGAAATGCGAGTGATTCATGTACATTATCAAGCGTAACATTATGACTGTCTGTGTGAAAGATCATTTCATTTACCTGCCATTTAGTCATGTCTAAACATCAGGCTTGAGACTTTTTAAATGAAAGATCTACAGTCAATCATCTGTCAATAAAAGCATGTAGTTTGAAGCAGCTTGGACTGTTTTGTGTTAAATGGCATCAACTAAACCTTTGACCAACTCAAGTGAGTAAAATCATTGTTCATGATTTTTTTTTCACTAAAACTAGACTGAATCAAAAATTAACATTGACCAATATGAAGACATACCATGTTTGCCATATTGCTCAGCCCGATCAGAATATGTACATTTGGAGGTGATTACATTTCAGTTAAAAATTAGATGATATTGAAAGAGTAGATCAGCTAAGCTTTATTGAGCGCATATGATAATAAAATCTTGAGTTTATTTAAACTGAAAAGGTTGACAATAACCAGAGCCCTCGTAATCTGTACAATTTCACTTTCACTATTTGAATAAATAAAAATTTGGGATTGGCAGTATATGATTTTAGGTAATATTGAGTAACAAAGATTTCTCAAACCACTTAACAGAACAATTTCCCAATTTATAATTACATTGTATAGTAATTAGGGCTGGGCAATATACACAAAAATAAATATATCAGTAATTCTTAGCATAACTCGATACAACAACAACATTAGGCTGGAGTTAACTAAAGACATTTTAAGCTACGGTCACAATGACCGTACGACCTGCTACGACCTCTCTGCGAACGATTTTTTTCTCATTTCTTACGTCATTCTTGAGGCGTTGTTACGAAAAACAGCGCTCGCAGCTCGTTCGTAAGTTCGTAGACAGGTCGATGGTCTTGTTAAAGATTTTCTACGACCAGTCTACGAACGCAGAGACTAAAGCCTGTGTAATATGCCTGAGCGGGAGAGTGAAAGTGGAGAGAGACGCGCTCTGGAGACTGCGCATCTCTTGAGGCGCAGTTTAGCCTGTACGAGGGATCTGTATGAAAGCCCACGGGCCTGGAGCACGCGACGGAAACGCAGCTAGCTTTAAACACGGAAAGGAACGGACAAGGAGCGCACGGAGGGGACCGGACAAGGCGCACGGAGACAGGACGGAGCGCGCAGGGGGCCCGGACTCAGAGCGCGGGGACCAGACCCGGAGCGTGAAGGGATGAGATCGCTTGAAACACGGCCGGACCGGACCAGGAGCGCACGGAGAGGAACGGACCCGGAGCGTGAAGGGATGAGATCGCTTGAAACACGGCCGGACCGGACCAGGAGCCCACGGAGTGGAACGGACCCGGAGCGTGCAGGAATATCGCTTGAAACACGGCCAGACCGGACCAGGAGCGCGCGGGGAAAACGCAAATCGCCTGGAGATGGACACAACCACGGGGAGAACAGCTGTAACAGACGTAGACATTTGGACAACTTCTGCTCGCTGATGGTTTGGGAAGTGCGTCAAACTTTTTTATATGAACACAATGATGTCAGTGGATTAGTCTTCAGCATCTGTCTTCGCTTTGGAAGTTTTGGCGTCTCCTCTGCAATACTCAGGTAAGAAACAAAGCGGTTTTGATGTTTTTACGGAGGTTTGACTTTGTGAGTTTGTTGTGTTTCGGGTGAGAGAGACAAATGATCAGAACAGATTTCAGACAAAGCCTACACAGAATATACAGAGCTATTCATAAGCATATTTGTGTTTTGCTGGTGTGCAATTAGGTTATTGCTATTCCGGTACGGTTTACGAAAGGTTTAATAGCTAAAAACGCCTTGATAAAGCTTGAGTTGGACGCAGGGACATCGCGCAGCTCCCGTGCGATACACAATATATGTAGGATTACCGCAAAGACGCATTAAGCAAGCTTTAGGGCACACGCAAGGATGCCGTACGGCTTCATTTCCCCAAGAATGTCGTAAGTTGTTGGTGAGAGCTGAAAGTCTGCCGTAAGAAGACTGTAGGAAAACAGTTTCCACTCCACGAGCCACGTACGAACTCAGATTTCGTACGACTTGTAAGATTCGTACGACCATTTTATTCGTACGGGTCATTGTGACCGTAGCTTTAGGTTGACTTAAGGCCAGTGCTATCAATCAGTTAGTCGACTCAAAACTAGTGAGCATCTCAATTCTATGACCAAATATTTGACCCAAAGTCTCTTCATACAACTACAAATTTGGATGTTAAATCACTGTTTATAGAAATAGAAAAAAATGCAGCTAAACAAGATTTTCATGTGAAAATGTTTGAATAAATTTGCAATGTGCTTTCTAACTAGTAAAATTTTGGCAACTAAAACACCAATGAATGGTCAATTGACTAAAATGTCAGCTTCTACACTTATTTGAACTATTACAATAATGTAACTTTTTTCATTTATATCTTTAAACAACTATTTTTGAAGCATTTTTACTACAGATAATATACTTGATATTCCAATTTTGTATATCTTCAAAGCAACTATCAGGATATTATCTAAAAGTCGATATATTGCCCAGCTCTAATAGTTATAACACATAAGTCTAGCCTATTATCCAGATTTTGCGTTCACAAGCGTGGCAAATGATCGGACCACAGTCACTCAACTAACTCAAATAAGTTAATCATAAACTTGTAGAAAAATTAGCTGCTATTGTTCAAAAAGATGTCATTACTGTGTTGTCCGCAGTACAATCACAATATTATGCCTGATCAATGCACAAATGCTCCAAAATCAACATTACAAATCCATACTCCAACAAACCAACAGTTCTGAATCGACAAGCAGCAAACACAAAGCAGAAGGATGTCATTGGGAGTACTTACGACAGTTTTCTTCATCAGTATTGTCCGAGCAGTCGTCATCATCATCACATCTCCACAGGGTCGGGATGCAGCGTCCGTTACCGCACTGGAACTGCCCCGTCTCCACTCAGATTCCACATGAGTACCTGAAAACAACACAACATTTTAGCATGGCTGAATTAAAGTACAACTATCCCAAACTTGGGTCAACAAAAACAGTAGTAAAAGAGCAGAGACGTGCACGTGGTTTTACTACAGTAAGAAGAATGACAAGATGCTGCTGTGTAAACAATGAAACAGGACATCCTTTTAGTCAACAGAATAAATATGTCTCTGTCTGAAGATTAGTATTATGAATTTGTGCAAGGCTGTCAGCAAATCTGTTATTGTTTTAGAAATATATTGTGCTTTCTTTCATTTTATATACAATGCTGTTTATCTCAGACATAATCTTTCTTCCCACCAGGCTTTTATTCCCAACTGAAAATTCATTCATCTACCCAACCACTACAATTTCATGCTTTATAGTCACCCATACAATGTTTCCATGGACCACAAATATGATTGATTGCTTATGTGTAGAGTCTGAAGGCTGCCCTGGCTGTGACCGGTGCGTGACTGCCACATTGACCCACGTAAGTTACGTGAATTCCCACAATACGACTGCTTTTTACGCAACCATTGAAGCTTTTAATTACGTGCTGCTGCGTAAAGCCACCGAGGCAGCAGTTTGCGTTTTGTAAACACATCGATGAGAATGTACAGTATTTGCCGCTTTGACACCAACCAACTGCGCTTAGACACGTGTTGGGTGATACGAGACCTGTCTTTTAGCTCTCTTCTTCCGCGTTCAAAGTGAAAGACGCGCGTGTGCATCGCTTTGACAAAGACGTGTCTATCCAAAACATAACGCGGATGCAAAAATGTGTGGGGAATTGTGTCGCTGCTTGCTTACTTACCTTTAGCGCAATGGACCTCCGCGAGAAACAAATGCACAAGCAGAACTAGCTTCCAGACTTCGGTCCACATGATTAGATCCGAGCAAAGGTGCGGGAGAGGTGAGAAGAAGTGGAGCGTCCTCAGCACCCAGCAGCAGCACTGAGCGCGTGGACGTGTCCCTGACTGTCCCGGTGCCGTGTGTGAGTGTGTGTCTGTCAGTGATCGCCTGTGCCTCCCTGCCTGCTGCCGCTGACTGACTGAACACTGGCCCCTGCCTCGCCTCGGCTCCACTTTGAATCGGTGACGCTGAGCTGAGGGGCGGGCTGCTGCTGGAGCTGGAGACGACAGGAGCGCGCAGGAAAGAAAGAGAGGGATGGAGGCGGTGGTAACGTAGTGGTGTTGTAGTAGTAGCACGATGGTTCCTATAAACTTTATTTTTCCAAGTTGATCCAAGATTTAAACTAGGCTCAAGCTCAAATTATGGTAAAGAACGAGGCAAAAGATATCTGCTAGCAATATAAACAGGTCCATTCACTTCCTGTTCAAAACGGCAGCCTCCCCATCGTTACTGTACAATTGACAATCATCATATACCTTACACACTTTTTATTGCTGGAAAGTGGCTATATTACCTGGAATATGTTTTTTTTCCTTATACAATTTAAAGGACACATATTATGCAAAATCAACTTTTTTGAGTTTTCAACCCTACGTTAAATTTGGTTCTTTGCCAAAAACACAGCTGAAATTTTGTCTGTGAGATGTCTTTCGTTCTCCCAAAAACACTGTTCTGAATGTCCCTCTGTGATGTCATAGATAGATCTCTGACATTTTCTGCTCTGTTTTTAAGTCTATGAATCATTAACACTTGACTCAAGCATTTCTGCGTATCAAGCATATCAGGCTAGATTGGTTTGATTGCATAACCTGTGTAATTTTATTTGGAGTCAATAGATAGAGCCCTAACTAAATTTTTGATGTTGGAAACGTACACCATCTACTGTATGTGTGACTTCACTACACTTTTTATAGGTTCTGGTGCATGAAAACCAAAGTGGAGGTGCTTCAGAGCAGGTTTGAAGAAAAATAACAAGACAAAAAATGCATCCTATTTGTCCTTTAACAGGTGATGGTCTGGGATATATTCGGGGCACTCAAGTCTCTGCTGTAGAACAATACAAGAATACTTAAATATGCATGAGTCAATCTAAATACAACCTTGAAATGTCAATGATAAGAGAACACTTCAAACATGGATTAAAAACTTTTATTTTTATTTTTTAGTTTTATTATGTCACCTTTAAAGTGCAGGTTGTTTATGGTTTCTTCAAGGCGCCATTGTGACCTTGGTGGAAATGCTCAGTGGTGGCCCCAACCTCAGCAAGAGCTAGAAAACATGGTGCTTATTTCAAAACATATAAATAATAGCAATCATATTCATAAATAAATACATAACATCATGGTCTATCATGCACTTCATGGTCACATTGATGTCCCTCAGCACTAACTGTACACTGTACATTACATGTCTTGGTCAAATCACATAATAGAAAAGAACAATCAGTTTCTCACTAGAACAAAGGAAAAGTGCAACAATGAGCCTTCATTTGTTTATTAAACAAATGTAACAAACTTAGATTACAGGCAATAGTAATTAACCTAATAGAGAACAAAGAAAGAGAACAAAAACAATGCTTCTTTACACTTATGTGCAGAGGTCTTCGTGTACACAGTAGTGCTTTGATAATGGTTATAACAAGAGTAGTGGGTAAAACCTTTGGTCTGGACCCACAACTTCTGCTTTTTACAAAAGTGGGTCTGTCTTCACTGACTCTCTCTCAGGTCTCGTGTCAAATCCACAACATCCCATGCAATCAGATTGGGTAAATTGTGCGATGGACATAAAACAAAGAAGGTCTTTGTTTTATGTGTTTATTATAGGATTTGCAGAAATATGTAATGCTTAAAGGGCACTATGTAAGAAAACAAACAAACAAACAAAGTGATTTCACTTTTGAACACCAGAGGGAGCCTTTCACATGCATTTTGCCTATTAAGCATGATGCCATCTAGCGTCAATAATCCACATTCCGGCCGTAATAAAACATTTCAAATATGTATAAATGTATCACAATTGATGTGGATTGGTTAACAGTGCTCTCTAAGTATTCATGTTGTAAAGAATAAATATGATTTAAATGTTTGTGGACTATATGTGATAATTAAAATTACTCTCAATCTTACACAGTGCCCTTTAACCAATTTTATTATTATGTGTATTATTGTTTTATGCTTTTTTATACATTTATTTTACCTTGTAAGCAGTGGCTAATCCATCTGTCAATCATGTCCACTAAAACTCAGGAGATACATGTGGTAACCAGACAATATATCTGTAATAAAATAAAGAGAGATATTATAGGATGTCGCTGAGTCATGCAGTGTAAGCACTGCTCAAGTCACTTGAGAATTTAAATGCCAGTTTTTTTTCTAAAAGAAGTCATTGTTTCTAGTGTGGATGTGAATTAGAAATGGTAATATCACATGAGGAAATGTGTCACTCATAACGATTTTTGTTTTACCTTTTTTTAACCAGGAAAGTCCCACTGAGACTCAGCATTTCTTTTTCAGTGGAGTCCTGAGGGGAACTCCCATTACTCATATGCAGACACAGAGAGAACATGCAAACTCCACATAGAAAGGCCCCGAGTCGTCTGGGAATTGAAACTTGGAACCTCTTTCTTGAGGCCAGAGCTTTTAAAGTGTTTGAATGTGGAAAAAGTCTATCATTTACAAACCATGTTTTATTTTTATTCTCATGAATAGTTTTTTTTAAATACATTTTTTGTGAGCTTTTGCCAACCATGTCTTAAGCACGGAAGATAATAAAATACAAGCGGCAGAAATCAACAAGATATTTTTAAAAATGTGCCAAAATAACAGTTGGCGAGAGACAGGCGCCAAGATTTAATTTTCAGCATGTCCTTTGTCTAACCCTCTTTGGCTTTGGCTCAGAGAACAATAAGAGGCGGGGCTGCAGGGGGAGCGACTGATCAAATTTAAGGTTTTCCAATAATGTCTTATAACCAGCACTTTAATGGATGGCTCACCTGCTGTAACGCAATACCACCCATTTGCTTTGATCTTCTGCGTGAAAGAGGTGACATGTGATTTCATTCAAATGTCAAGAGCTTAGTAAATTCCTATCTGAATCAAATCATTTTTTTCCCTGCAACGCTCAAGCTCTCCTATCTGGCCTCTTGTGGACTTGTTGCTATTGGAAACCAAATACAAAGTCAAAGCTGAGCAGCACATTGGAAACACGCAATTTAATTAACAGTGCACTGTGTAACTTTCTGCGGAGGGAATGAGTCTCCAAGAGATTTTATTACTTTGCTAAAAACATTCCAAATAAAACTAGCTAAAGGTCAGATGTTTGGAATGGTGATGCTTCTCACAGTAAGATTATGTGTTTTCCAAGTTCAATACACAAGTAAAGTACAGCTGCTTGTGACAAGTAAAAGCCCTGCTGAAACTGCTTTACTTGAGTAAAAGTACACAAGTACATCTATGCAAATGTACTTAAAGTGCGTATGACAGGTTTTTACAAATTTCCAAATTTAACTTAATTTGGTAGATTAATAACTGTTGTAAACATAAATGACAGTTTTACATGAATCAAGAACACGTTTGTAAGAAAAGGTAGAAAATATGTTGAAAATAACAGGGAGACAATTTTTCACGATAAACATTTATGTGACCACTAAATATAAATATAACAATAAAATGTGTTCTTGTGTTTTATGTCTCAAGCAGTAAAATCCTGTTACATTTGAGCAGCTTTGCTCAATTTATGTGGTTACTAGGCAACTCCCTAGCGTGATGTCATCATCCATGAACAGGAAGTACATTTCTAATCCTATAAAAATGGCTAAACTGGGACGAACTTTGCAAAATGTTCAGTGAAATCTTAAATATAATGATCTTAACATTGTTTTAAGGAAATAAGTAGTTCAACCTGTCAGAGGCACTTTAACCCTAGAGAACCCAAGACCCCTTTTCTTTTTTGGAAAATTATGAAACATGCTTTAAATGATTGCTCTGAGTTCACTGATCACCACAATATCCACTTTTTTCAATTTTAACCCTTTATTCCCAAATTTAGGGTCGGGGTCAAATTTGACCCATCGGGCTTTAGGTGCATCTTCTCAAAGAATCACAGTAACAAATACCGTTAATACAAACTATTTAAACCCAAATCTTTTTTACTTCTTTACTGGTCATATGACTGTCTACAAGGTGGACGACAGAGAGCAGCAGGTTGAATCGGTTGCAACTTATTACGTTTGCTATTAGGCCCATATTGAACTGTTTTTTTCATACTCTAGACATAAAAAAATAATTCTATCTCCAGATAAACTCTTTGAACTTGTTTTATCTCCTTTATCAACATATCTACTCCTGTCACATACTTTTGAACACTGTGTAGATTAGTGTGTGTGCTAAACAATATTTTCCAAAATATCAACTGAACCAAAGCGTCAAGAGTAAACCAGTGGCATGTCTCCCATGGTATCTTGGTACGACTCAACTTGTTCACCTTGAAAGTTCACATTGGGGCAACTCAAGGCCTTTTTTGCCACCTGTAAGCTTTTGTATTATGATTTGGCTCTATTTGTGGGCTCCTACTCTTGACAAGTGGCCCATCTTCATCACTGGATGAGTTATTGGACGAGTTACTGTCATGGGCAGAAGATTCACCACCATCACTTATTTTGTTGGTTGAAACAGTTTATCGGAATCATTATTGCTGTTACATTTAGAGCCAAATCACTAGAAGCAGTTTTAAGTTGTTTCAATACTTGTCTTGCAGTAAACTTTCCCAGTTGCTTCTCCTGTCATGAAAAAGGACCAAAAAGGACCATAGTCCCTGAAAAGAAATTGGTATTTACTTTATTAGCCACTGGCCCTGAGCTGTCAAGGTGACCCAATAAAATATATCATAGAAATGAATTTATTTCAAGGCTTTACAAGAAAAGAGTGTCATCATTCTTTTTCTGCAAAGTCACTCAAAAAACCAAAGGGTCATTTTTGACCCAACCTCTTCTTAACCCATACACCCGAAGAGTCATTTTGACCCACATTTTTTAATTGGCTCAGAGTTGCTGATTTATCAAAAAAATATAAAAATGTATTTCTAGTCATTCTGCAAGCTCTTACAAAACAGATTAACAAAAAAATATGCACTTTCTCAGTCGCTGGATTGCTGAGGAGACGAGTCTGTTTGGGTAAGTTTCAAACTCAAAAAAACAGCATGTGGTCAACCACATTGTCACCATTATTCTGGCTCACTGTAGTTCAATATTGAGCCACTAGGTGTCTCTTTGCATGGGTCAGAAGTGGCACTATGGGCTTTTGAAGTTAAAATCGACATGTTTTTTTATGTTTGTTCATTTGGGTAGGAGCAAATACCTGCGGACAAATTT
Organism: Mugilogobius chulae; assembly: GCA_038363315.1. Taxonomy (NCBI): domain Eukaryota; kingdom Metazoa; phylum Chordata; class Actinopteri; order Gobiiformes; family Gobiidae; genus Mugilogobius; species Mugilogobius chulae. The sequence goes on along the minus strand of CM076412.1, from coordinate 39,544,262 downwards.
GACCCCGTGGGTTCTCTAGGGTTAAGCAAAAAAAAAAAAGTACACTCACTGCCAAAAGTTAAAAATGTCTTTAGCAAACTATTTGACTTGAAATAAAAACAAATTTATTGAAACAAAGAAGAAACACCTCGAAACAAGTTAAATTGTTATTGGGTCTATTAGGTTTAACCAGTTTAACCAAAAACAAATACCAAAAAATGAAGATTAAAATCCAGATTTTAAGACATTTTAACCAAAACACTTTTTTTTGCAGTGCACAAAGTTGGTTTGTAATGTGTGTGAGTGTATGATGGGCTTTACAGTTAATTACTTATAATTAATCTGACATCTATCATGTGATAAATGCATAATTGTTAGAAATGATCAAGTTTTTGGTGATTTTTACTGGTCCTGACACACAGCATGTCTGCACTGGTTTTAGTGGGCTTATAGTATCTAACCTGTTTCAAAATGTAGGGAGTAGAAAGTGCAGATATTTCTTGAAAAAAGTAAAAGTGAAAAGTCACCAAATTGTTTTATACTCAAGTAAAGTACAGACACTACTCTACTTAAGTACAGTAGTTGAGTAAAAATACTTACTTGCCATCTCTGCTTATGAGCAATAAAATATCCAAGAAGAAATAAAAAATGCAATAGATATTTTGTCACTCAAATTTTTTAAATTTAGATCCGAATTTTGTTTGAGTTTTGAGTGCAGGTTAGGATCCCGCGTAGTTTCGATGTTGTTCGGTCGGGCAGCAGCTAACAATTATTTTGGGTACTTGATTTATTTGAATCATTTAGTTGCTTGGTATGTAAAAGTCACTTGAATACAAGAGTTTTGCTAAATTTGAGTTGAATAATGTTGCTTGAGAGTGTTCCAAAAGTGTAGATTTACAGACTCAAATTTTTCATCAAAAACAATAAAATTACACAATTTTCGATTGATTAGGTGAGAATAATTGATCAACTTGTTGCAGCCCTACTGTACAGTGAAACATTCCAGTTCAAACAAGAACATTTCCACAACAAGCTGGTAGGATTGGGGCTTTTATGTTTCCACATTGTGTCCAGTGACCAACTCTTAATCCAGATTGCTTCAGTGTAGATTTGATATATTTTGAACTCACCACCACAGGAACTAGCATAAATAATAAATACATTGGCTGTATAAATAGTAGGAAAACCTGAATCTGCTTCATATATTATTCAGTAAAGAGAGTGTGAAATGCAACATTAAAAGGACGGTACGGATGCACATGGCACAATGAGGACGAGAGCTTAACCACTATCCAGCACCTGTGTGTTGTCAATTCTTCCCAGTAGAGGAACAAAAAAGCATTGGATATTTATAAGTTTCTAAGTATAGTGACGATGAGTTTTGAGCTGCTGGTTCAGGGCATGGACATTAAAGCTGGACAAACAGACAGGTATTTTTATCGTACTACTTTCTCACGGATCCTTTGGTACATACAATATGGCTTTTTAAAAACAGCAAAGTGAAACTGAAGTGGATCACCCAAGCTCAGCCAATCAGATCACTGCTTTTGGCAAACTATAATGCTTAATAGTTCAACGAAGAAAGCACACAGTGATCTGATTTTTTCATATTGTGCTGTATTTACAATATATTTTTTAGCTGAAAAAGACAAAGTTTACACATTTACAACAACAAAAAACCCCACCTTTAAGTGCAGGACTCATAAACATCGCACAGTACAACCAAAAACGTTGATTGCAGTGTTTGAAAAGGCATCTGGAATTTAATTTATATATAATAAAAAAATGACCGTAATAGTAGACTACATAACACATTAAGATACATAGCTAATCGTTTATGGTGTCATTGTCTTACACAGTGTTCTATTTTGATTCTGTTAATGTGTATTGTCCTACATTGAAGTCGTCACTGCTTTGAAAATGTGTTTTCTTTACTCTCTTCCTCCTCATCTCCTTCTCAGTGCCCCCTTGCAATTATTCTTTTTACTCGTAACAATTTTTCAATTAAAAAAAAAAGAAAAGAATGAAAATCAGCTGCTTCACAGTGACATGCCTCTTTGAAAAGCGAGTACTCAATCTTAAGTTTTAAGAAGGAAGTCAAACTGTGATTAAGCTTCATTAACCCTCATGATTTTCTTTGGCAAATAAAACAGCATATTAAAAAGTCACAGATTAAAACATGCTGATAAATATGATCTGCTCCCACAAAGTGATGAGATCTGCACTTCCCACAGTGTGTTTGTGAGCTGTTTTGTGTCAGCGTTGTTACCGCCAGCTGTGGATACAACCTGGATACAAGTCTTCTGCTCCAGTTCACGCTCGTGTTCCTGTCAGTGCTGCGTACGCAGGTTTGTTCGGTAGGAACAACATACAAGTCCTCTGAGCTCCAGCAATGAGACAACGCTCCACACTAAGCATTACATACATGACATACTGTAACTGTACAATGTGGAGAATGAAGAACCAGCTGGGCATGTGAAGAGCTCCATGTTTCACACAGAACATGACGTCTACATGTGGTCAAAGGGATTTTGGGATGTCAGCATGTACTGGAGCTGAACAGTGGAAGATCGAACTGGTTCAGAAGTACAAACCCTATATAACCTCCATAGGGATTTTGAAAAATTAAATTATAAAGAGTTTAAAGGTATGTCGGAGCTGTGTGCTAACTCATATTCATAACGTGGTTGTTTTCACTTTAAAAAGTAAAAAATTTAAAATTTAACAAAACGTGTTAATAGCATTGTAGTTTACATATTTCAACATATTTTAAATAAAAATGTCTTATGCTCACTATTTGCCACATAGCTGATTAGTCTCAACGACTTTTTCAATCTTTTATTTGTAACATTTTTGAAAATCCTTAAGGGTGTTTATAATGGACCAGACTTTTCTTTAGAGCACGACACGTGATCAAGGCCGGTGGCTTGATGATGCCTTATCCACACATAGTCAGGTTTTCTTGAAATTAAACATTGATATCTTAAATAAGGTTTGACACATTTTAAATGCAGTAATAAATGTAGATTCCAAATGAGCTTATCTAGTCTTGTTTCTTCAACATAAAATCAAACATAAGACTGGAAGTCTACATTGTCACTTTGTGGGAAGTCTATATTTTGTTTGGGGAATCCAAACACCTACAGTTGTTATTTTGGGGGTTATTTTGTAGTAAAGGTGTTTAGATTCAGAAGTCTATTATGTGCACAGGTGTGGTGACAGACTGGCTTCTCAAGAGTTCACGGTCCTCGAGCATTTGAGTTTGTGTTTCCATTCAATGACCCAAGATAGGCTGGAGATCTGCTGATGACATTTCAGTTAACAAAGTGGGTTAGCTGGTGTTTTTGGAGGAAACTGTGAGTTTTTTTTTTACATGTAGCATGACATTGAACTTCCAGTGGTCCAGTGCAGAAGTTAAACCCAACCTCTCCAACAATGCACCAAACACATTTTCAAAACCACAAATTACATTGTCTCCAATATTTTTGTTCATAAAGAAAACAAATGCTATCCCAATGAATCTTTCACTATCAGCTTTCACATCATGATTTTCTTGTTGTTTTTATTCTCCCAATTAGAAAGATCGCATAAAAGGTAACCCAACAGTGAGAGTCACTGGTAGCAAATCTCTCCCCATGAATGTCATGTCTGTTTTTTTGTTAGCATGAGTCAATAAATAAATAAAACTCATCACCAAGGAGATTGGACTGTTTTACCCAGTGTATAGCACAAGGAACCATTGTAACACCCAGAAAACCATACTTCATTATAGGCAGTCATCTTTACCAATTACTGATCTAATTGTGTTATGCAGATGGATTTGCTTTATTAATTATGCATGATTACTTCATGCCCAGCCTTAGATTACTGTGTCCAATTAAAAAAATAAAATAATCAATGCAGTACATGTTACATTTTAATTAGCTTTGTTTTCCTCACGTCACAAGGCCACATTACAAACATATTTGGTTTGATAGTGTAAAAAAATTGTATGTGATGTTTATTATTTTATTGTAATTTTGTGTCAGCCTCAATTTGTCCCCCAACTCAGCTATGCCACACTATCACCTTGTTGGTGCTCTGCTAGCAAACAGCAAACACCACCCCTTTTTGGAATTTTACATTTTTAAATTGTCCACCATTGCTACAGTTTTGGAGATATTTAAATGATTTCTTGTTACAAACCTTTGTTTGAGCCATATTAAAAAAATCAACTCATAATTTTGCTCAGCCCAGAGTCATGATATTTACAAATGTGTTATCCTTTTGTCCTATTAGAGCTTTACTCTACCTTTTTTTTAGGTTTGTAAAAATATAGTAGATTATTTATTTTGCAATCTTTTTTGCTTATACTTGTATATTTTAATCCACTTCCTGGGACTGATTGTAACATGTCCAAGGCTGTAATAAAAGATCAAAACAAATCCAGTTAGATTCACATTTTATATGAAAAATGGGCCAGTTTGTATCACATTTTTACGACTTCTGGGAATTAGCATTTTTATGTCTGTAAAAAAAATGCACCTTGAGGATAAACAGATTTAAGCCAAAAAAAAAAGTTAAAAAAATAATATAATATATAATAATATATATATATATATATATTACTAGAATTTTACAGCCATCAAAACAGAGTAAAATGACACTAACATGAGATTAGGAACTTTTCTAATTTACTTTCAAGGTTAGAGTTAGTATTAGGTAAGTTAATTTGGTTCAGTTTAGGAATTTGGGAAAGATATGCTGGATCATGGCATAACTGGAAAATAAAGATGCATTTTAACATACTGTAACATACTATAAAATAGGTTATTTAAAATGAATAACGATAATCAATAACACGCTACATGTCAATCTATAGTTTCCTGTAAGAACAATTTTTTTCAAGTTTTTTAAATGAAACTTCCTCATTCCAAACCACCAGCTCAAACAGTAAACAGTTGGCTGGTAACAGTTTGTGAATACTAATAGTCAAGCAAAATCATAATAACTTTTATTTATGCGCCTAAAAGAAGGTCCAACAGGAAAAAAAAACATTCAAGACACTCCCCAGTGAATTGTCTGAGTATTTGGACAGATCAAAAGCCTGTCTTCATGTGTGATCGAACTCTCTGGAGACAGTTCTGGTCCAGCTGCCACACTGGTCCATCCAAACGAACACCGCGGACCCCATCTGCAACTGTCAGAGCCACTGTTTCAGGCTGAGCAAGAGCTAGCATCTGTGCGGACTAACTGGCTGCAAATTCAACTTCACAAATCCACTTTCTGTTTCACAAAGATGGTGTAATCCAGATCAAACAGTGAACCATGCCTCAAATGTATTTCGACTTTCCACTGGCAGGATGGTGTCATGCGGTTGCCAGTGTGTTTCAGTGACTGGTATGTGAGAAAGGATTTAGTTTTTTTTCCGACAGTGTCTTGTTAGTCAAATAAAATCATGCCATGTAAGTATTTATTTGCCAGACAAATCTATTCCAAAGCAGATAATGCTCCATGTGTCTGTGGGTTCCAAATTTAATGTTTCTTGGACTTGGTTACGACTAGACTAAATTTAAAAGCTTCATGTGAATTTTCATTTTATTTAAAAAAGAGAGAACACATGATGCATTTCTCAGCTCAATGAAAAGTTACTGGTAAGTGTTGAAAGACGATTTGATTATCTGGAACACACACACAAAAAAAAAAATACATAAACATTTGTAAATGATCTCAGGGCGATCTAGATTTCCAGCCTGGTGTCATAGAAATGCCTGTCTATACAACGCAATTTTAAACATTGTCGTATGAACGCAATTTCTATTATTTGCGTGTCTATTTCCCACGTTGCTGCCCCAGTTCATTTCTATAGTGGATGTAAAGACGTGTTGTTATTCATGAACATTTACAAAATCTTAATCCTAATCTTAAACAACTCCACACCCTAGACCTAATCTTACCAATTTATGTTTCAGAGTTGATTTTAGCTATTAACCCCAGATGAAAAACCTCCTGTGCCTTCAACCAAAACTCATGTCTATACAAGGCCAAGAAAATGTGCATGAAATAGACACATCGAAAAGGAAGAAGCGTCGACATGACACGCTTTTCTTCATGGCATGTCCATGAGAACATGTTGGGATTTCTGTAAAATCGTGATTTTCTTTTAAATGAAAGACGACAAGAAAACTCACGTTTCACGTGCTTCACCAGAATAACCTGATTGTACAGTGCATTTTGGCTGCTAGATTTTTTTTTAATGATTTTTTGTAAAGCCAATTTCCATGTTTTGATACTCTGTGGTCCTGGAAGGCAAAGCACACAAACAAAACAAACAAACACAAGATTTTTGAAAAGGTAGATCTGAATTTAGTTTGTGAATTGGTGATTGATATTTTGAATTTGCATCATGTTTTTGATTTTGTGTTTTTCCATTATCTTCACATCTGTGTGTGTGTTGTCACATTTTGTGTGTGTTTTGCCCTTTAGGACCACCGTATTGAAGTCCCTGGACTATTGTTTCATTCTTCATCTTCCTGACACATACAAGCAATAATTATTTTCCTTTTGCGACCTGACAAATGTCTCCACACATCATTTTCCTGTTTCTTGTTCTTGCTAATAGTGATCAATGTCAAACCTATTCTCAGGCCTGAGTGCTTGTATCCACGATGGAGTTTACGCTTTAACCATATATATAAAAACTAAAAGCAACTAAAGCTTATGCACAAATCAATACTGTACAAGTGCAGCCAGTCCACAGTTGGATACAGACCATCTCCCCGGTGTATTAAAACATCGGGGCTCATTTGTTACCACATAAACCCCTAATACATAATTCACAGGCAGATTTTTCCCATGCTCGGGTAATCTGGTTAAATAATTTGGGATTACACTGCCTCAGATGCACACCAGTAAAGGGGATCAATGGCGTGCCCATGAAATGCCCTGTGTTGTGTGGTACAAAGGCCATCGGACGAATTCAGTGTTCGGATAATCTCTCTCTTTCTGGCTGGAGAAGCAAAAGCTTGATATCTGGGGGCTTTGTTGGCAGCTAACAGGGCTGTTTACTCCTCCCACTGTTTGAGCTGTGGTCAGGCAACATGGACAATTTAATCAGGAATGATCAGGCTGCTGCGAGAACATACGGTGGATAGATGTGAATGAACAGTTTTAGCAAATAACGTTTTGAAGTAGATAGATTTGAGTGCTTCAGAGGAAATTAAGTTGTCCAGCCAGCTAATCGACCAATTGTTTATCTTTACTGTTGATCAAGCATCTTAAATTCTGGGATTAAGCCACATATAAGCTTAGTTTTGAACGTTTGGTGAACGTTTGGAAGATACATTTATGAACCTTGAGCATACAGTCTTTGTACATTTTAAAATATGACTTGGCTTCTTATTCTCTTTGCTTGGCTTCTGTGCTAAAGCAATAGTAACATAAAATAACCCAAATCCATATTTATTCACACAGTGTTTGATTAATTTAGATATACTTCAGTGTTGTAGCCTCTCTTTCTCTCTTTCTGTCTCTCTCTCTCTCTTTCTCTCTCTCTCTGTGTGTGTTTCTCTCTCTGTCTCACACGTTTTAAAAAGAAAAAATAAAAATAGAGAATTGATGCATTGTACAGTCCGTGTTTCTAGTTGCATTTACATACTGCTATGATTAGTAATCTGTATTTATAAATGTCCAATAATTTTTTAACCCATTGAGACCAAATTGTATGCCCCAGAACTCACAGATCTGTGAAGAGGCGATGTCAGTTCGATAATGCAAAACATATGTTCCTATTTTTGCCACACATGTGTGATTACCTGCTTCAGTTAATACTGTTGACTCTTAGTGTGTATCCCTGGACATGGTGCAGTTTGGAGAGGCCATAAGTTAGACCAGTGTTTCCCAACCAGTGGTACGCAAACATTTGCCAGGGGGTATTTAGGATGACTGCAGATTTAAAAGAAATGTAAAATTGTATATTGTAATGTAAAGAATGTTATTTGTAGCACATTTTACATGTTAAGAGGCAATTGTTTGATAAAGAATATATCAAAAGAATAAACTGTAATGGTTATAAAGGAAAATAAAACACATGAGAAAGAGGGTATGTGTGAGATCATGATTAAGAGGTACTCAAGATGAAAAAGGTTGGGAACCTTTGAGTTAGACCAGCACATCTCTGTCATTATGCCTCACATATAACCTAACGTGCAATAGACAGAGTGAATCTGACATTTTATGACCTTTTGACAATTGCACTGACTAAAATATGCATTCATTTGAAGCATTTCTTGACAAAATAAGTAATTATCTATCACATTCTTCTGACTTGCCCTTGAGTGTGTGGTTACTGTCATTTTACATTTCCTCTAAAGTGATTTTTCATATTTTCACAGGCGTCACATCCACTCTAATTGTAAACTGAGAGCTGTATCCTTTCTTTCATCAATGCTCCTGACCTTGCCATGGATGACTGCAGCTACAAGTACCAGTAAACATGACAGAGGGACCAGGCCGGGCTCCAGGGGCCGGCGAAGACAAAGGGTGAAGGTGAGAGAGAGGGAGAGTGACTGAACGGGGAGACAAGAGGTGAAGAGGAGGTCAGATCATTAGGGGGGCGAGGTTAGAGAGGTCAGAGGTCATGGTAGAGGTCGTCTGGAGCCAGTGAACCTGAAAAGAGACGGAAAGGGAAAAAGAGAAGAGAGCGGGGCGTGATTGAAAGTTTCCCACAGCCGGAGTTGGATAAGCATGTATTGATTCGTGGTGTCCAGACAGACTTTAATCCCAATCGGACTTGTGGGACACGATTAAGGGACGTGTTGATGAGGAAGTTGGTGTCAGGTTTTAAGAAAACATTCAATAAAGTCCAAATCCCAGCATGCTCCACTTTAAGAATACCACAGGAGGATTTGGGGCTTATTTGGTACATGCTGCAGATTCAGATTTGGGCAAAATAGAATGTTTTTTTCGTCAATTAAAAAATGCATTTGTCTAGTATTACTTTTAGATAAACAAAAACATCAGATCTACTACATTGCTTGCTTTCAACCTCTAAAAACAATTATGGAGACCATTTTGCATTTCTGACTTATTATTATTCCATATCTGCTGCTACAACCACAAACTAGCAATTTTCTATGCAACATCAAAGATTTTCAAACAATTGATTCAGCAATCAGAAATTCTTGTAGCTTTTCCAATTAGACTGAGCATGACACGGTATTTATTCAAGAAGCAAATACAAATCAGAAATAACTAGTCTGTGCAAGATTGAAAACAATTTGAGTACAGAACTAATTGGAGACACTAACTTGACAAGCCAGCACGATTTTTGTATAAACACTGATGAGATAGCAAGGGAAATTAGTCTCAAACAAGACTGAGCAGAATAAAAGCAAAGACTGAGGATAAGTAAAGGTCCATGTGTTTGTAGAATAATATACACTGAACAAAGATAACTCATAGAGAATAAGTGTGTAATGCCAAGGTAAAAAAAAAAAAAAAAAAAAATGGATATGACTGATAGAGAAAGGAATATTCAATTTATGATCAGCAGCAGCCATTCCTGCAGTCAGTTTATCAATTGCACTGTCCCCCAAATTGGTAAATTAAATATTTCTGTTCTTTTATCGTGGCCACTGGTGCGATATCCATCCTGTCTACGAAAACCACAGTTGAGGTAGAATCGATTATTTTAAAGGACTATTGCCTGGAAAATCCAGACAATATATAGGAAATATACCGTTTGGCCACTGTGTTGACAGAATTATTAGACAAACAGGGACACATGTCGTCCTTTGTATGAAAACAAACATGGTTGCTTACAAGAATAAAAATACATGTAAAAATATAGAAAAATAAAATAAAATAAATAACATAAAATGGAAAACATTGGGATTTCAGCAGAATCGTGAAGCTTGGACTCTGGATCCCTGTGCTCTTATTACAAATTTAAATAGATTTGTGAATACAATTTGAAATAGATCTTTGTATAAATGCATTAAAAAGTGTTGCATTTATAAATTCATGTAATATTGTTGGTATCTCCTGCCATTAAAATGATCATTCAATCGACATGTGAAAGTTTTACCACTCAAAAATGCATCGCACAATGTATGTAGCCTATGAGCTGTACAAGAAGAGCTGTGTGACAAGGGCACAGCAGATCATGGCAGACCTTCACCATCCCACCAGGATCTGTTCCTAGTCTGCCATCAGGAAGGAGACTTTGTTCTCTCAAGGCAAAAGCTGAGAGATTTAAACAGTTTCTTCCCTCAGCGCATACGCATAATGTACATTTCTTACTTATATTTTATCTACGGTATTTACTATACTATACTCTTACTCTATGAACTGCTCATATGAATTCTCAAACGTTAGTAAAATGGACAAGAATCTGTCACAATTAATCAAGAAGCTTTGTAGGAAAAGCAGCTGATGCTGTTTCTTTAGAAATGCAAATGCTAACCACAATGTTAGTTCATTTATGCTCTTTGTACAGACTAATCATATGCTTCATTGAGTCCTTCCAGCCACCTGTTAGCGCTTACAGGTGGTGAGACGGGCCTGCTTACGTGAATATTAACACTTCTTTAAGCACCATTGTTGCACATTAACAACAGATACGTGTGAATAAAGTATTTCTCCACTACATTTGTGTCTATTTAAAGATGTGTGCGCAGCAGTCACATCCCACAGGTCGGGGATAACAAAAGCATCCGAGTCAAAGGAAAATCTGCTCATCTAAATGCAAATTGTAAAAGGCATTTCCAATTATATTCTTACTCGCTGTGTCTAATTCCCATTTACAAAAAGTGGCTCGGAGTTCCAAAGGATTTTTGTGAAGATAGACACTTCTTCAGTTCCTCCCTTGTCATTTTCAGTATTGTGCAAAAATTAGACAAATCATTTACTAATATCCTTGGCTGAACTGTAGTTTTTCCTTTTTACAATGCCTTCAGTTTTTTGGAGAGCAACTGTAAGTAATTTGTACTTTTCTATATGGCTTAAAAGTGCAATATAGAGAGTCCACATCCTGCATGACTCTATTGCTTTGCCTAGAATTTGACCAGGCAAGAAAAAGTGCAAATATAGATTATTGGAAAGAAATATATAAATGTAACTCTCAAGTATTTCCTCTTAATGATCCACAAGAACAGCTTAATTCATTGTTAATGTTTCAGCCTACGGCAAGAGCAGAGGTTCATGTCCAAAGTTGAGACGTCAGAAGAACTCGCATGCACACACTGATTGGTCTCCATAAATCTCTAAACCCTAAGCTGCGATTCAGTCAATGAAGAGAGAGCTACATAAAGAAGGCTACAGCGCTGACCCGCTTGTGCTCACAGCCGCGTTTAAAAGGATTTGGAAGAAGGAAAACAAGCTTAATCTTACTGTAAAAGAAGTAAACAACAGCAGGAGGGAGCTGCTGATGTTAAACAATATCTTTTGTGTAAGAGAAAAGTATATGTAGCTCTAAAACATCGTAGCTGATATGCACAAAACACACACTTTAATGGCTAAATAAATAAATAAAAACCCAATAACTAGGGTCAAAAACAGGTGAACTATTTGTGTTTTGTGGTGGAAAAAGTAAGTACAGTAAGTGTTTATGCTTGACATTAAACGTTTTTTTTTTTTTCATTGAACCAAGTATGTAATTAAATGTAATAAGACAAGTTTGTTGGTGACTATGATGGCAAAAAATTGAAAGAACGAAAGAAAGAATGAAAGAAAGTACGAAAGAAAGATCAAAAGAAGAAAGAAAGAGAGAGCTTATTCAGATACTTTCTAGGGGAACAATCAACCAGGCAGGAAAGAACATAAATAAAAAATTCCATCAGCCCACTTTTCTTGGGTGTGCATTTCCTGTTAAGGCAGCTAACATGCTAGTTTGTAAAAAAAAAAAAAAAACTTGAATTCTACAGGCGAACGCAGCTAAACAGGAAGTGCACTGCCAAGAAAAGTGGGCGAAGCGGAATAAGGTGAATAGATGTGTCCATAAATGTTGCATCACTAAGATATGTGTTCTCAATCTTTTTGCACACATGTATTACCAAAAGTCAGAATTCCACCTTCTTCACTCAAGTGCAAACGATTATGTAAAGTGTCTGATAAGTGCCCATTACTGGAGCTGAATTCTAATACATCATCCATCAGGAGAGGTCGACCAAGACTATTTACAACGAGATCTCACTGGGGTTCCACCGTCTACGAACCAATCCACTGACCGATGTGTTTGCTGACTCAGGTCTCCACATAAAAGTGAATGATGTCATTACCACAGGCTGCTGGGCTCATGTGTGCACTTCTGTGGGGGTGTGGGAGGTGTGTGTGTGTGCTCAGGGGGAAATGTGTTTCAGACAGCCACAGAACATGAAGAGAGATTGATGAACCAATATGTGAACGACAAGAAAGTGAGTGGGTTGAAAAGAGGCGGTTAGCTACAAAAAAGGACCAAAAAAGCACAGAATAAACAAACAAATAAACTAACAGAAAAATTAATAAACAAATATTAATTATAAAATATTTTATAGCCTAGAGAGCCTTAATGAAGCTTCACATAATAGTACTGTTTCCCCTTAAAAAACATAGCGATTCCCAAAAACTAACTCTTCTAAAACTTTACAAACCACAAAATTATGAAATGTTTTTCCTGAATTTTAAGTTTTACATGTGTTTTTATCATGAGCGGCAAGGTGGCCACGGTGGCCCATTGGCTTGGGCCTTTCTGTGTGGCGTTTTCATGTTCTTCCCCGTGTGGTTTCCCCACCAACCAATAATACAGCTTGGCGTCAGGTGTTTAGCGAATCACTTCTGTTGAGCTGCCCTCGAGTTGCTGTGTGAAGCACTTTCGGAGACATCTGTCTTTTAAAATGTGCTATATAACTAAACACCATCATCATCATGACTGAATGGAAACTATATGGTTTGAAAGTTATTATTAGAGATAGTTAAGTTGTTTGCTATGACTGTGAAAAAATATAGCCAAGAAAACATTCCCATGGAAACAAGCAGGAAGACATTTAGTCATTTTTCCCTTTCAAAGTCAATTTGCAAGCTGAAACAACAAATCTTTCAAAAATACTTTCTTTTACCACACTGAGTTGTCTACACCGGATGGCAAAATTCTAACATCTTAAATGTTTTTTTTTTTTTCATTTACTTGCCATGTTTTTGTTAATCTATCCAACTTATCTCGCTAGAAATACCTGACATAAAAAGACATGTCAAAAGCATGATTTGCAGGATTTCACACCTTAGAGTATAGTGTTCAAGTCCCAGTTCATGGTGATTGTATCTATCTATGAATGTTAACGACATTCTTATCTTAATCTTAACCTACCCCAGCCTCAGCCCTACTTATCAATTTAGTAACTTGAAGCCTAAACTACCCATTAAACCTAAAATAAATAAATAAAAGTTCAACCAAAACTAATGTGCATTTTACGTCATAAAACATCGTGTCATTTGATGCTTTTTCATATTTGCAATATATACAATGCAAAAAAAGCTGTGCAATCATGCTCATCATACGCTATTTATGTGTCGTGGTATATATTTGCTTTCCTGTAATACTGAGTTGATCTTTCACAACAGGCGAACAGCACATATGTTTACAAACACTGAAATTGTTGGAAGTGTTGAAATAATGGCTCTTGAACTGGACACAGAGGGGGGCTTCTCAGTGGGAGGTGCACCACACTAGTCGTATCACTCCTAAACAACCTGCCACAGGGATTACAGCGGGACTTAGCGGGGGACACAAGGGGAGAGGAGAGTCTGCTGAAGTAAGGGTCGACTAAGACCACTGCTTGCCAAAGCCGGCTCCATAAGATCAAGACGAGACGATTAAGTGGGTCAAGAGAAGATTTGTCCCGTCTTAAAGCTATCTCAATGTGAAATGAAGGAAAACATACTGTGGGTTTTAGGACAACAATGGTAAAACATGACACAGAACACAGCAGGATTGTGTAAATATATGTATTCTGTCCAGAAGCTTATGTAACCTTCTCTTAAAAAGTGGAAGGAAAAAAAAAACTACTTGCAAATCAAGTATAAATAACACTGTCTTACATCTTTAATGTGTTTTACAAGCTTGGAAATAATAATAAATAATAATAATTAATAATAATAATAATAATAAAAAAATGCTCATCTGTTCAACAATCATGACCATCTTTATCCTGTTTACTTGGAATCTAAATTGCTGGAATATTCACAATAAAAACAGAAGTGGGCGAACATGAGGGGTAGGTGAAAACAGGGATTTTCAAAGCACTCAAGCAGCTTTTAACTTTCTTTTTCTTGTAATAAGACGGTTGTAATAAGCAGATTGCTCATTTAGTTTTGGCAGCAAGACTTCTGCCTTCGTCAGGTCAAATGACAGAAAAATAAGCAGTCAGCTTATTACTGCTGTGTTATTACAAGAAAAAAGAAAGTTAAAAATACGAAGTACACAGAGCAAATGATGAGAGAACACTGTCATAGCATGGTTGCATGTGAAAAAGTGCAATTTACATAATAGATCTCCTACAATACGATGACAGAACACATGATGCCTGAATGGGAATCCATCCTTTGTTTTGGCGGCCATGCAGTAAGCAATGTAGCAACTGCATTTTCTCTTAATGAAATACTAAGGGAAAGGTAAATGCATTAATATAGAGATTTACTGAAACATGTAATAACCATCAACACTGAAATGAACACACACACAAAAACCCCACAAGTGGTAGGAGAAATAAAGTGTGTACTAAGCAAAAAAAAAAAAGTTTTTGTTATGTGACATTAAACGTATCTCTGTCTCCATTGTGACAAGTAGATGACCATGATGCATTTTAACCATTACATTTACCATAATAGCTTTAGTTAATTTCCTCTACATTCCTTCTCATTTATTGTCCCCGCTTTTAAACTCTGGAAACTGCACATACAGAGTTCATGCTTGACTGGTTTTATGCAGTGCAAGCTGGAGCCCAAAAGTGCTACACACAAAACCTTTTACTATATTTTCTTTGTTCTTGGCAAAATTGTGTCCGTGTCCCACTCGTGCTGTAATGGTCTGTCTTAAACTAATGGTGTGAGCAGTGTGGGGTCAGAGGTGCGTTCTACTCCAGATCTGAAAAAGCACAGGGCTAATCTGTATCATTAGATCAGCTCTGTGGATAACTGACTGTGTCTTCTTCTTTAGAAAGACACAGAAAATACCAAACATATTTACAGTATATTTTGAAATGCAGCTTTATTCGACTTCACACTAGTATATAGGTTGAGAGGCAAATAGCATGAGGTTGTCAGATTTTCAGAAAGCAGCAAGCAGCCAAAGCTTAGAAAAAAAGCAAGTAAAGACAAGCCAAACCACACAAAACATTGTCCTTGTTTCTGTCACTAAATACAATAAAGACATTAAAGGTGCACTATGTAACTTTTCCTGTATGAAGGATGTCACTCAGAAGATGCACATGTTAAGCTTATTTGACATGCTTTAGTTCAATTACAGGTATAGTTTATTGGTCAAAATTATTTTGAAAAACAACATTCTCATTTATCAAGTGAACTTCTTCACAGATCTGACTGTAACCTCGTCTTGTTGTGTTGCTTGCTTCTCTATTGAGATTAGGTTTACCATTATTATGGAACAGTTATATTTAGTGCCTTTTTAATAATAGTTTTGATTCCTATAGTCTCAGAAAAGATGCACATTTGATAACTTCTGATTGTGTGATTGATTGACAGCGACAAAGACAGATCTTCTCTTGCAGCTTCAATATTGGACACTTATATTGATGCACTCTGTAATGCTTCTGGTGGAAGGTCTGAACCTGATTGTCCCAACTGTTGCTCATTGTTTTGCTTAAAATGTTCCATAGCATGGCATTAAACTGCTTAAAAATGTACATCATACTGTATTGTACTGGACAAGAAGTTAGTGGTCTATGTCATTAGACCAACTGACAATCACAAACGCACTGTACTGTAGCTCTGTTTAGGGTCAGTTATTAAAACAATAAGGACAAATTCAGCAGTTAACAGCAGCAGGTCAAGCGTGAACAGGTCATTCATGCTAAAGACCATAAACACTGCCAATTCTATGGAGCAATTATAGACTGTGAGATCGGTTAGGGCGTTTAAGGAGAGGAATCTGTGTCACTTAATATGCACTGAGAAATAATCCTATGACAACAATGTTTCATTTTCTAATTTAAAGGAGCACTATGTAAGTTTTCTAATGGGCACTGTTCATGAAGAATGTTTTGTATATATACAGTCTGTACCGGGTCATATTTGGAGGTGTGGCCTGCCGTGGGGATTTTCATAGTTAAAAATCTGTAAGAAGTCACTGGGAACTGCAGCTTTTTCACCCTTTTGAGACATTTTCTGGCAATTTAAGTTATTTGAGCACAGCTAGTTTATGTCAAGGTACAAATTAGTCTTAATGGATGTTGGTGAAGTTTTGTCATCTAAAAGATAGTTTACTTTTAGATAACAAATATGAAATATGCCAGGTGATATTAAATAGCATTATGTTAGCATTTAGCCCACAGCTACTACTACTTGTCGGATAACTTTCCAATCTTGGGTCGCTAGATCACTTTATTCATCTCCATGTCTACGTATTTATAGTCGATCCCATTTACTGTTGTAGTTGTTGAGTGACAAAGCTGTTTTTTTGATGCACTGTTTATGTTATGCTTTCCCCACGGATATCTGCTAGTGGGCGTGGCCTCTGATATCTATTAGCCTATAATACTGTATTATTTTATTTATCTCTCTAGTGTCATGCAAGTGAAGCTGCAGGTAAGATCTGTGAAGAGCAGACATTACATGAAGTAAACTGTAAAAATATAGATTTTTTAAAGTAATGCTGAATGACATACTGTGAGTCATTCCTGACAAAGCATGCATGTATACAAGTTTTCTTTTGCCAATACTCAGAACAAGGCACATACATAGTGCTCATATAGTTCTTACAAATTCATTAGCAACAATGTAAAAGTGTATTCTACTGGTACTTAAATTGAAATTGAAATTCGTTCTTCAGATTTGCAAAGACCTTTATTCAAATGTTCACCCCAGTAAAGCCTGCGGTGGGAAAGTCTGAGGGACTAGTCATCACTGCAGTGCCATGTTTGGTTTTCATCACACTGCTCTTTCATGTTGATTCAGAAGCTGCTGTTTGCTTAGCTATTGTAATAGTCCGATTCAGGCAGCAGTAACACAATGTTTACTGACATGAAAAGAGACAGGGGCAAATTTAGAACTTCACTCAACTGTGGAGCAACAAGGAAGAGAGGAAAAACGTGATTCCTACCTGTACCAAAGCCAAACACCAAATTCAATTAAATAACTTGAACATTTTATTACCCAAAAGTGTGCTGCTTTTAACTTTGCTAGATGATGTTAGCTTTACTTGATGGTTAATCTTCCTCTGGCTTCGAAAAGTTGTAAAAAAAAAAGCTTCATAAACTCATCATAGTTTCTATTGAGCAATTTCAACACTCTATTATCCAAGACCATGTGATTAACTGGGATGCATTTTGTGTATGTAAAACCAAATGTCACTTTAAGTCTCATTGAATATGGTTGTATAATTCAAAATGAAGGTTATGTCTTGGTTAAAACAAATAGTCAGTTTACAATGAGTGAAAGTTTCAGGATGCACAGTACTGCACAAACATGTTGCCCCTCTGTCCCTCTCAGTGTCCTTTAGAAATGTGTCTCCTTCCAGATGATGTCACTCTCTCTCTCTGCCAGCTTTGCCCAGTGCCCCTGCTAAATCCCACTTGACAGAGCCTTTGTTTGTCATGAGGAGCCCCAAACGAAACAGAACAGTCTTCAGTTCTGTGTTTGTGTCTTTAGATGCATGTGTGTGGAAAGAGTAAGAACAAGTCTAAAAAACATTTGAACAAGTTTAACATCGACATAACACAGTGGATGCACTTTGGATTTACTGATTTATCTGAACATGTATTTTATGTGACATGAAGTAATATGTGTTTTTATTTGGTTTGTATGGTATCGTATGTGCGTGTGTTTTACCCTTCATGGACACTGTAGATAATTTTATGTACTGCAGCATGAAAGCTTAAAGCTCTCTTTAAATAGACATAAATATGTTATATGAGAAATTCCAAGAGCAGTAGATATTGTCTATTGCAAAAGCTAATAAAAGTTCTAACAAACATTCTTTATGGATCTATCACTAAAACAATATCTGGAAATTGTACCAAACTCTGGATAAATACTAGTGATGCATTCATTCAGAGGATTTTCCAAACAAGTCATCTTTCAATTTGTGACTGTGTGTTGCTCAGGGCCTAAATGTGAATGTGGTCTTTGTAGCACAGATGTCAGATGTGCTCCAGCTTGTGTCTCTGAGCCGCGCACAAGACTGAAGTGGGCCAATGTTTCCACTGGTTCAGAGTCTGCAAACTCTTCGGAAGAGAGCGTGTGTGGATGTATGAGTGGTGTGTTGAGAGAGAAAGAGAGAGGGATGCTAAACAATTGTGCTGTAAAGTAAAAATAGACCTATGCCTGATGTGAAAGTAGGACACTTTTTCTACAGTACTTTAACATATGTTCAGATGTAAGACAACATGCAAAAGCTGTCACCGACGTGTGAAAGTAAAAACAATGTTTATTTTCACGCAAGATGATATCTAGCTGGTTATCTGACTTAAACAACAACAAAAATAACAATGCAGTAGAAAAAGATCTATGTCATGTGGGCTTGCATTTCTTTATATAATCAGTGCCTCATAACGACTTTGTATTAAATGCTGCTTTAAAGTGATCTTTAAGAACTTAGGGAAAAACGTTTTTTTTTCCAAGTTGAAGCGACTCAGAACAACCGTTTGCGAACTTGAGTCAAATGCTGCTGCCAAAACTCAACACCTGACGTCATCTGATGTGTGGAGACGGACAAAAGTCAGCTAATTTCTCAAATGTTGTTTTTATAATTTCAGCTCAGTGACTAAAATGACTACATCTTGGGGTTTTGCTGTTATTGGTTTATGTCAGAAGAGCAACATTTTTGCACCAGGAAGATGTTCTATTACAGTAAACCTTTAACATTAGCGTTTGGACAGAATAGCAACAACAGCAACAACATAGCTCACTATAAGCTATAATGTTATTAAGTTAAAATGCTGACTCTGAAATTATAGTAATGCTGTCATGGAAAATCCGACACATGAATGCCAAAAGGTCAGAAACCCACCTGAGCATAAGCTCAAGAAAAAATTTTGTGAGGTTTAAAAAGACTCAATGGAAAGCATACATTAGGCTGTTGCCATAGAAAAAGAGAAACCATACTTTTCAAACTATTAGCACTTGTAGTCTTTGTTATAAGTGACATAGTAGAATAAACATTAATTACTGTTAAAATAGTGTTTTCTCATTATGCTGCTGCTACTTCATGACACATGCATGTTTCATTGCTGTTTTGTATTGTATATTGTACTGTATTGTACTGAAACTGCTCTAAAAATGTCTTTTTATTCAACACAATAACCACCACAACTTCAAGCATAATTGTCCCCTTTAATTTGCCCCCCTGTAACTAAGTTCTGACACAGGGTTTAATTCTTGTAGAGTAAACAAGTGCAAGTAAACACTGGGTTAGACTTGTGATGATATGGGATTTCCCACAGTGCACCACTCCATTTGGATGATACAGCAGTATTAATCTGGCTGTGTCACACTTTGTTTTGGCTAGAACTGCAATGCCAACGAAAGCTGCTTTTCACAGATTTTTGACCTACATTTAGTCGATATATGAGCTTTTAACCTTGTTACAATGTTTTCTCTCGCATTAGTCTAACAATAAAAAGGAAAATGCTATTAAATTATCATCACCAAACACAAAGGCATATGTCTTCATTGTGTTGTTATTAGAATGTTCTGATTTAAGATACAAGCAAAAAAAAAAAAAAAAAAAAGGCTTTCTATATTGTATTATCGAAAACAGTTGCATCATATTATTGCATTATTGACACATAAAATCTTAGTAGCCTCTATAGTTGCACCATAAATTCTAATTATCACTGGAAGTGTCCAATGTCTGCAGGCAGTGTCAGCCACTAATAGTCCAAATAAATGGAGGAGAGCGTGTTAGAAGGAAAAATGGCTGAATATAGAGAGAAGATGCCAGAGTTTCAAAAGGCATCAAATTAGGAGCTCAGGGGGAAGTGAACATAAGGGTTATTCCTCCATTCTACAACCTATGTCTCCTGCTGCACACTGATTGGCTGCATGCTGGGAAACAAGGTCATGATGGGATGGCATCGGGTTGCTACGGGCAATGGGGGCACCTTTGTCAAAAAAGAAAGATGAGGAACAAGTGGTAAAAGAGAAAGCCAAAGAAAGCTGAGGAGAATCATTGAAAACATAATTTGCTTTTTAGCAGATCTGAAGTGAGGCTTTGAAGAAACAAGACTTTTAATCACACCAGACATTAGAGATGGGACAAAATCTCATGAGCTGTTGTTCAAAAAAGCTGTACATTGACAGTGTATTCATAAATTATGACAAAATCTCACTTTTGTCTTGCTCTTTTATACAATCAGTCACTCTCTTTGCCTTCATGTGAGAATTGTGTCTTGTTCTGTCATCCCTATCAAAAACCAATAGATGAATTCATATTAGATGGTCAATGATATGAAGTATGTTGAGTCACACCATAGAAGAATTTGATTTCCCTTTATCCCTATCTAATTTAAGAAGTGTTTTGAGCAATAATGTACTGTTAAGTAATTATTTTTTACTGGGGAAGAAAAGAAAGTTTCAGGTTTAGCATCTTTCAAAATATGGCACAGTGGCAGAGTAGCTAGCTCTCACACCTCACAGCAAAAAGGTTGTGGGTTCAACCCCGCGCAGCCCGGGCTTTTCTGTGTGGAATTTGCATGTTTATCCTTAGTGTCTGGGCCGGTTTCCTCTGGGCTCTCTGGTTTCCCCCACCAAATAAAAACCTGTACACTAGTGAATCTAACACAGTTATGATAGTCCTGACTAAGCATGACTAACATCCACCAAATCTTCTTGTAAGCCATCTCAGGACATTTTACTATTTTTACTGCAGATAGGAACTAACAACCAAACATAAAACTGGTGGTTGCGTGCTACAGCAGTTGGTTATGGTTCATCCTCTTCGCGCTGATGGGGATGACGATGGGATTTAGGGGGAGCAGGGCACTGATCCAGACCTCCACAGATCCAATCCCAGCACTGCAGAGGCCCAATGTGAGAGCAGAACACACCACCACCACTACGGCTTAATGATATGACATCATATTCAATCCACTGTTAATGTGTTTGGCTCTTTTGGAGAGGAGCTTCACTGGGAGAAGGAGGAAACAGATTTGTGTCCGTGTGGTGTTACACATTTATTATCTTCTAAGGGATGCTGTGATTGTTACCTTTCTAGTTTTAATGAGAAGTTTCTAAAAGAGAATAGGATGCACCCAACACACACAAGATTGTGCCTGTACAGAGTGAGCCCTAAAAATAGCTGTTTTTTTTTTTTTTACTGTTTTTCTGTGAGAGTTTGCAAAGGAAATGATCAGCCTTCCTGTATGAAAAGTCACTGACCAAAGAGGTCTGAGAACTGCAAAAGTCCCTACATATGTGTTAAATTCTGAGTTTGAGATGCTTCTGTCAGGTCGCAGGTACAGAAGTATAAGAAATTTAATATCTCATTTATCTCTTAGTCAATATGTGACATCAACACAACCTTGTAGGGAATAACATGATTACACTGTATAATTGTGTTAATGTATTTATTAACTCTATTTAACTATGTGTTCAGTCATGCCTATTATGTGTTTTTTAATGTGTTTAATGTGCTACACCAACATAAACAAGACAAATTTCCCCCTTTTCCCTATGTGAAACAATAAAGTATACCAATGAAAGTATAATTTCATTGCTTTAAAAATGATGTGATTGTGATATTGTGGTACAAATAATGTAACTTAGCATGTGTTCAGCCAAACTGCAGGGTTCACTTTTGATTTGGTTCCAAATGAAGAAGATAATAGGCATGAGCACACCATTCTATTGAGAAAATTCAAACAGATTGAATACCTTGCAACAGATCAATTTATTAAAATGCACTAGGCTTAGATACCAAAATATCTGCTTATTTTAGTTTGGGACTTAAATCAGGAAAATGTTAATTTATGCATGATGCTTGTACACTATTAAAACCAATGCAACTCGACAAGATTTACCAGAGAGGAAAGTTGAAAAGACAAATGAATCACAACTTTTGGGTAATGTTTTACAATGATTGTTCTGTCACAAAGCCAAGTGCTATAGATCATTATTCCTGATGTTGAGCGTGTAAAAGAATCACCTCACAGATGGAGGGATTCAAACACACTGATTAATTACCCACACAGCACATCATTTTGTTCAGCCTGATTGTTTTCTACATGTTTCTTTCTGCAGACAAATGGTGGGAAATGTCTTTATTTTGTCTGACAATCTGTCAGGGAAAACTTGAGAGTAAAGTTGGAGACACTGTCTGTGACTAGTACAAGTGCCATAAGAAGTCAGGATGTCCAAATCGGTTTAGACAAGCAAAAGAGTGCATCTGCCTGTCATTGTCAGTCGTTGTAGCTGCTGCGTTCACACGTCATGTTTGTGGAAAAGTAGTTTGCTTGGCTAATAAAGTTTGACTCACATTCTTTTATATGTTTGAAAAAACTGAATCAGGAAAACTCTTTGCCATTATCAGTGAAGAATTCTCAAAACTTGCTTCATGATAAGGTACAACAAAGACATGAACAGATAATAATAATGAAATATAAAATAAAGAATGACATAAATGGACAGCTAAAAACAGGAGTACATTTACATACTTGTCATCTTTATTTTTCACAACCATTGGCAAAGTTAATGTTATTTTCGTCACTTTCTTTCTTCAAATGTCATTTAAACACATACTGTATATTGCAAAAATTTGGTATGTATACTTTTTCCTTATCACTGAAATATCTACCTAGTTAGTTGTTCCTTGCATATTCAATTTTTTTTTAATTGAATATTATGCACTACGATTTTCCGTCTCAATAGACAGAGCCGTTACATCGTGCGTGGTTGCAGTGAACAGTGTACTGAATGAGATGGACATCAACGAAGTATTGGAAGTCCTGAAGTGTCATAAGGAAAAGTGTAAAGTGAGCTACGAGCTACATGAACAGAAGCTCGTGCACATACGGACTACTGTGCTCAGGGCTGAGCGAAGGCTCTGGGTCGGGGGGTCACTTTGTTCTCTGAAGTTGGCATGCGAGGGTGATGTGTTCACTTCTTCCGACCACAGCACTCTGCTGGCTCATGAGCACGGTGAGTCTGGTAGTGCGCGGAGCTTCGCGTATTCGCGCACACACATTTTTTCTTTGAAAATTAAAGCTGCTCGTTTGCTGCCGTGACCCTTGCTGCGACAAAGATGACAAAGAATACGTTTTTGGAGTAAACAAGTGTACAGGCAACTACGCACGGACTAGTTTTTGAGCCGGAAGACTTAACGCATAACCCTATTGAACTGGATAAAACTAAGATAAAAATATACATTTTGTGTATGTGAGTCAAAATGTTGCAATATACAGTAATGCACAATTTATTATTTTCATATTTCGGCTTGGCAATATTGGCATCTCAATGTAGGATTATTTGAAATGTGTAGATGAAACTAGACACAAGCTAAGCATGTATTTGAAGAAGGAACAAATTAACTTGGCTGAACATTGACAGGCTCCATTTAAATTGTTGCTTGTCCTATTGTCAGATGTTTATCATATCATTTACTCTATTTCTACTTCTGTTACGTTTGACAGAAGTCTGGTTGGTTGTATTAAAAAAAAATCATTTACAAGCTGTTTACAGTGATAAAATAGCCCAAAATCACAACAGCAGTTATCTCAGCGGACTTTACATGATGTTGGTTTAGCAAACAAAATTTGTCAGAAAATCAAAGAATGAAACAAAAATCAGAAACAGTCATTATTAGGAAATGCAGGCAGATTATTCAACAACAGATAAAAACTGTCCCAGAGCATCCCTGTCCTTAGACCCTCCTTCTCGGCAAGGAAAAACTAAAAAAAACAAAAAACAAAACAAACAAAAACCTCTGAGGGGAAAAAGAGAAATCTTGAGGAGAACCACAGTGAAAGAGAGATCCACTCCCATGGCTATAGGCTATAGATGTGACCAGGACTGATCCAGCTGCAATTTGAACTTTAACTCACATTTAGGCAACACAATCTGATTTTTCTTACACTGTTAATGTGGTTTGGATATGATTTGTTCATGTTTAGTCTCAATTTTTATGTGGTCTGCATAGTAAGGACACCCTGAGGAAAGAATAATATGCTTAATAGAGTTATCTAACATTGTCCAACATCTTGGAGTCCACACACCTCCCCACTCAGACCATCTGTCCGAGCCCTCTCATCTCTTCTGGAGCTGTGGTGCTAAATGAAGCGTTGGCTGATTCATGTGGTCCAAATACGCAATAAGTGCAAAATTAATCAAAGCAGTACAAGTCAATACCGTCCAAGACAGATATCGGATTTTAGAAAAGACAGACCTGGAGACTTGACCCTCAGCACCTGCATTGATTTAAAAAAGAGGGCAATATCACAAAAGTAAGACATGCACAGAGAAATATGTTCCTTTGAGCTGGCAGAAGCTGAAGTCTCAGTTTTATAGCTACTGTAATGTGTCTTTTAACCTTCTGACATTTAAAATATACAAGCGGTGGAGAATAATCTTACTGCTGGGCTCATTCAGTCTGTCAAAGTACTGTATGTTACAACTTTAACAAAAAGTCCTGTGAAAATTATTGTATACAGTCCCTTGATTTCTCAGCTATCCTCTGATCCTAAAATAATAATAAAAGACCTCAAGTTAATGGTGAGGTACAGGCTAATAGTGGAAGTACTAAGTGGAAGAACTAAAACGTTACATCAAGTATGAGTGTTATAATTAATACTGCACCCAAACATACATTTTATATGACGACATGCCTAAAGACTAAAGCACACTGTAAGACTTTGAAACAGTTATTTGTAATTGATCACAAAAGACTCAGTGACCAGTTCCCACAAGTGAAGGAAAGCGTTCTTCTGCTCATGTGTTATCCAGTCATGTTCTGCACTGAGCTCAGCCAGAACAGCAACTTACTGTACAGAAGAGTTTTAGACTATTAGAACTATATTTCTCGTTTTTGCTAAATCTATTTTAAAATGATTATCTTGTTTGATTATATCTTCCCTGCTGTTCTTGAACTATACATGCAACACTGGAATTTCTCAGTTGTGGCATCCTTTATTTGTCCTTTCATGCAACTAAATGGTGTGTCAAAATAAAAACAAACAAAAGGCCCTCATTGGATAGCAGCGCCTGGTGGTTTGGCTGCTCTTTTAAAACCTTATGATGATATGATTTAACAAACTGTCTTAATGGGCAAGGAATGACATTTTTTTACTTGGGCCACACCTCCCTGAAGTCTGAGAAACTGTGTAAGCGGTTTATTTTTTAGCGTTAGCATTGACAGACAAACACTTCCTTTTATAGACACACTTCATTCATTTGATGAAGTTTTCTTCTGATTTGTAAAGTATTAATATGAGAAAACCAACCACAATACACTGTTCATTGCCTGATCTTAATTTAAGTACTTTTTCATTTTGGACTGAGGCAGCGAAAACCTAATTGAAATGAACTAAACATATCCTGCTGGCAAGATAACATTAAACAAAAATAAACAAGCCAACTGACGTTCTGTGCACACAGCCTATTCGAACCAGCTATATTTTGTTTCATGCAAATACATCTATCCATGTTTAAAATCAACTTATTCAGACTTTAGATAAGCCAGTGTAGGACCACTAAAAATAATAAGAGAGCAAAAATTATTATTATTTTATGTTTATGTTTTATTTTACAATGTTTGCTCTGGTCTGTTTTTAAATGTGCTTTATAATTAAATTTGATTTGGTTTGATATGTTGCAGAAAGTGAACCGACAAAACCTGACTTACTGATTTTTTTTTTAAGTAGGTGAATTTTATAGCCCCATGTGCACTTTGGATGTTCCTCAATGTAGACAAAACAGACCTGCCACTGAACGAGTGAAAAAGGGTCAAGGGCAGACCCTCCTCATCTTAGTAAGAACTGTTGTCTGAGCCAAAACAGTTACTGCCTGATGTTTGTGAATATTACCCTTCTATTTGACAACTGTTGACAACACATGATTCTACCTTCTTCAAATCACTCAAACCTTCCTAGAGCAACTTCAACATACTATGTTTTTGACCTGTGAATGTTGTGCTGAGTATTTATTCTCCTATCAACAGTTGTGTCTGCAGCAGGAGGCAGACCAGATGGATTATCAGGAGTTTATGAACTCACAAATATTGCAAGAAATAATTTTGCAAGAAATAATCTGGCTGTCACTCCTCCAATTAATGTAAATGAAACTACTTGTGAGTCAGTATTTGTTATTTTTTTCTTTTTAAAGTCTCATATTCTAAAAATAGTCAGTTTGTGGGGCAGCATTAAAGATAATCGAGATATTTGTGAAATCCCAGAATCCTGCTTGAATGTTTGTCTGTCGTCAGTGGGGAAAAGCAGGTGCCTCCTACAGTCATTTGTGCTTATCTTCAGCCTTATACTCAACAAATCAGAAATGAGGAGGCTGACTGTACTTAATTAATGACTCCATGTTGTGGGGGAAACATTAATTGGCGTCCTCAAGAGTGTTGAGACAGACAAATCAACACAAACTGCAGAAAGCCAAGGGAACAGCTGCCTGCTAATACAGCATTTATTCACACAGGCTTTGGGCTAATCAGGGCTTTTGTGAATGGAGAAATGAATGCTAAATTACCAAGTGCTTTGTGTGCAAACTTGAGGTATAAAGAGCAAAAAATAAACATGATTGAATGGGTTTGGAATAAAACAATAACAAAAAAAAAAATAAAGAAATAATGACACTGCAAATGTAGTTGATCTTTCATCACTGAAGTCAGAACATTCACATTTTTCTTTCACAAACCCTTAACACACTGGTTTCTGCTAAAATGTATTTTGCCATGTTTTTAGTCACTTTTGACTAGTTTGAAATGAGTTAACAGGTTTCAGTTTCCAGTCGAATCATGCAGTTGAAAACATCTGTCCAGGTGAAAGGTGGTGCAGAGGCTGGACTAGAAGGTCAGTGACTAGAGATACACTTGGAGAAGAAGAACAAATGTCTCCATTTATTATGCCAGAACCCCCCGGTAACATGCCAAAGCATCCAGATACAGTATATACTCTTACAAGGGGTCAAGTGTCATGCAAATGTGGTCACGGGATGCTTCAAACTAATTTTGAAAAATGATGAAAGCTTTATCGTTTACCATTTACCATGTCCCCTTTTAACTCTTTCACTGCCAGCCCTATTCTGGCTTTGACTTTCTTTCCCTGCCAGGACGTTTTGCTAATTTTAAGCAATATTCACAGTGCCACAAAAACTTTGTGCAACTGGAATCATGACATGTTGTACATCAACTGAGACCTATAATTGTCAACTTTCATGGAAAAAAAATTGTTATTCTACATAAATCCGTTCTCTTCTAATGTTTTCATTAGATTTCAGTGTTTGACAGAAAACTTTTGAGCTAACGGCCTTTTTCGAAATCAAACCTAATGTCAGTGTTATTTCTCTCTGTTCTTTTAGTCAAATAATATGAGCAATTACAATGAAATAATGTCTTTAGAATAAAAAATACAAGGTTTGCCAGATTAAAATTTAGAGAACAAGTGTCTTTTTCATCTTTAAATCAAAAAGCTGTGTTACAGAAGAGGAGGAAAACAGTTTACTTTCTGATGCAGATTACATATAGAAGAGTTTTTGTTAATCAACACGGGCGATGTGCGATACTCAATCTGCAGAATGTCTGTCTATGAGCTGCTGCTCATAGACAAAAAAAGGTGAAACAAGTCAAAAAAGCTGTTGTCAGCTAACTACAAAAGTTTATCACTGTGCAAAAACAAAAGTTACGCTGCTAAATCAACATTTGTGACTGAATTCGACCCTATGACCCTTTTTTTCCTGAACAGCGTATTGCTTTCCTCAAGTCCTAGTTCAGTAGGATCGTTTTTCTTTATTTTGAAGATCAAATATCTGCTCTAAACTAACTCAACAATGTTTTTGGTTAAAAATGTTTTGCCTGTAATCCATTTGAAAAGAAAGCCGGCCTCCAGAAGCAGCTGATGACATAAACACACCCAACTGCTGCCTGAAAATCAATAAAGAGCACATGCATTTACCGGTCATGTGACTTCGTCTGGCCTTTGTTGCCACGTAATTCCCGCCTGGTGAATCTGTGAACGTGCATCACATAGTTGACTGCAGGCAAAGTCAGCACGTGCATCAGAGAACCCGATATCGCCGCTTATAATAAAAGGTTTATGGCGGAAATAGACATCATTGGCAGGGAAAGAGTTAATTGACAAATTAATGCACAGAAGACTCAACCAAGTATTTCTTTTTCATCTACAGTTGTATACATAATAACAATAGCATCTCCTATCTCCATCAAATGCTGTACTATTATTCTAAAACAGCATGAGGCCCTCTGCAGTTTGAAAATGTGTTTAGTTTAGAGGTAACTCAAATATCTGAGTTAGTCTGATCTAAAACGGTCACATTTGAGTAAGAGTAGTCCTGTAACCCACCCTGCAGTAAAGATGTTCTCCTTCAGTGAAACTCAGCCACAGACATTCCTCTGTTTGCTGCCTCTTGCTCTGCTTCTCTCCTCTCTGAGATATTAGTCTGTCGGAGAATGTTGCACATGATAAATAGGCATCATCACATTTCTATTTATAAATTCTCGCTCCTCTTCCCACTATGGATGAACAAAATCTATACTGCTGCATATTTGGTTATTAAACAGGGAACTGTGCGTTACTAGTATTAACGCCAAAGCTAATTCCCCCTGTGTACATGTGCGTGTCCAGGTGTGAAGTGTTAATTTGACTTGGGGCCTTCGTGCAGAGAAAAATAGACTTGTTTAGAGCGTTGGAGTGACCTATGACTCTGGCTCATCCCTCGTCTCCATTTATATTTAGATTGCCTCATTCTACCTTGCACCAGGCGAGTGCATTCATCACAGCCTGACATTGTTGGATGTCTAAATAAACATTTGTTATGGTCCGGATGACAGTGATTTGGCAGTTTAGAGGTCACATGGAGAAGAATACAGCGACATTATTTGATAGACAGACGAGGATGGTGCGCAGCGAAGGCTTTGTTGCACTTGTCAAATCAAAAACACACCACCATAGAGTAAATTTGCATGTGTGAGAGCTTTAAAACATGTGGGAACGTACTGATAAAATTGTTAAGCCAGAGACGAGGTGTAAGCATTCAAGAGGATTGTAAGCACTGGACATGATGATTCTGTGTTGGTGAATCAATTTAAGAGAAAGATTTGACATGTTCAACAACCACCAGACAATTTTGTACCAAGGTTTCGAATTTGATGATGTGGACATAAGTGATCATTTAATTCTTTTCATACTGGTGCCCTGAGTAGCGCGGGAGTCCCATGTTTTTCAAGCTACGCAAGTGCATTATCAGGTAAAGATGGCAAAACTTTCTTTAAAAAACTTAATTTAACAAACGATCCAGATCCAGATCCATGTACAGTTAGCTATAATGTTTGCGTGACGTTAATAAGTGTCCTGATATTCTGTGACCAGATATTTACTTGTATTTGATGGAAAAACCTTGTGTACATAAGAAAGAAGTCACGAGCATACACATACCCTCATAAAAAGTACAGTAGGTGAGTTACCACAACACTGGTAATAATTTCTGTGTAATTTGTATAACCTATTTATCAACAAAGTGGAGAAATACAGACTCACAGCAAACTGCACCTGTGTGGTATTATTTTGTGCTGATTTCTACAGAATGTTATTGCATTAAGGACTCCAGGCATATACTTCTATGACTCTGGGACGATGTATTTGTTTTGTTAGCAATCCCTCATTAGCTAATAATCCCAAATCATGAGTTATAAAGAGTGTCAACTGATGCAAACCTATGGAGCACATTAGGAGAGGTCAGAGCCTCGTTAGAAGTCATTGTTGAGTTTTCTAGTTTGATATCTTTAGTACTACTTACTCGTTTTGTAAAGAAAGTTATGTGGAAACTGTGCAGAGAGCACCAGTGCGGCCCCGCCCCTTTTAATGATGATGTCTGAATACGAGCATAGACTGTATAATATCAGATATACAGACTATGAGTACGAGTTGTGTTTTTCGGATTAACCAACAGAAAACCAGCATCTCCAGGTCTGAAAATTATCTTCGTCACTGAAGTAACATTTCTTTTACTTCAATTTCATGCTAACCAAATATAAAGCAATAAACCCTACAAAATCTATTTTGTTTTAGGTTGGGTTTGTTTTTTATAAAACGGTAACACTTTAGAATAACTACAACTTAAATAGCCTTAATAAACCCTTAATAAAAAACTTAATTCATCATGAACAAATATTACTTTATACATGAAAAGGTTTGTTAAGGTTTAGTAACTATTTGATTATTCCAAATCCTTACCCTCTACTCTAAATCCTAACCTTAGCTCCTTAATTAAGTAGTTACTAAAATTTTTCATTCATCATTTCACCATTTATTTATTAAAAAACTAAGACATTATTCATGCTTTTCTAAGTATAGTTAAAGTGTAGTTAAAGTGGTACTAGTCTTGCTTGTCCATAGTTCTTACTAACCCTTAGAAACAATTTTGACAATAAAAATTAAACAATGGCACTTCTTTTAAACTTTCACGCAAATACCAGATACTTTGAAAATACAGCTGTACTGGCAAAACTGATGGTTAGTTGCTTTAAAAAAATGATATTGGAGTTTTAAAGGTGCTTCCTTTGTGTCCTAAACATGAACAGAAATATTTACTTGTAGTTTTAAAGTTTTTACATCAGTCACATGCTTTGCTCACTAAGTCATTCTGAGCCTCTGCATTATTCACCACAATGTGCACTTTTCACAGTGAACCATGTAGAGCCAAAACTGAACAACAAACAAGCAAACCTCCTGGGTTTTAGTGGACACGACACTCCAAACAAGCTTTCACGTGAACAGATACTTCAACAATCTATGTGTGCTGAGAGGAAACAGCATAAAAAAGAGAAGAGCATACAGTGGTCTCATTTGGACCCAAACTCTTTATGGAAGAAATGCACACTATTTAAAGTGTCCCCTGAGTAAGTGACAGCTAAATTTCACAATTCACATTAAAGTGAATAGAGAAAATGTTCAGAACAAGCAAATGATTTTGTTTACCTCAAGTGCAGTCGGAAAATGTGAAACATCGATAATGTGATCTGGCTCCAAGAATATCATATTATATATTTGTTTTGCTACATTGCTCAGCACTAACCAAAATACGGTGACTGTTAAACGCTGCCCTATTATGTAATCCTCCAACTGTGACACAAAGCTACATATGTGTACTGATCTGCCATGCATCGTAATGGAAGTATCCAGCTCAGTCAGGCCTGTCTAACTCTGCTGTTATTAGCCCTCTCATCTCAATTACCATCCCACGTCACCAATCTGTGCACTATCTGACACACACGCATGCACAAGCACTCAGGCGGCCACAGAACAACAAACCACGCACGGGCGAGAGGGTCTGAGAGCGGGAAATTGGGATGGCAGAGTAAATTGCTGTCCAATAAAGTCAAATGTGACAACAGAACCCTCCTTCTCTACGGCAGACCGGGGAGAGATGAGAAATTATGCAAATGAAATCCAGAAGCCATGACTGACAGCGGCACTAACTGGCAATTAGCATGCGGCGCGTTGTGATTGGTGGGAAACGTGTGACTCTGCGGTGACAGGGGAGATGGATAGATCCCCCTGGTTTGCAGTCGTTTAATCACACATCGTACTGTTTGTCCAAGGCACATCGGCAATTTTCTTCTACTCTCCAGTGTCTGACATGTTTTTTTTTCCAATCTCGCCTGCATTTTCTGGTGAGCTGCTTTTCAGACTTTTTCCTGATAAGCAGCAACAAAAAGTTTACCTTCATCAAGTTGTTGAGAAGTGGTTGAAGTACAGCAAAGCAAAGTAAATATGTACTCTATTTAATGTGGAGAATTGACTTACATCATGATAGAGATTTGTTTTGCTGTTTAGTTAAAACATTCTAGTATGCGAGACGAAGTTGATATTATGCTCTGACAATGTTACATTAGTTGTCATTTACGCAGCACATTTGACTGCTTCTGGAGGTGAGATTACAGTAAAAATAGACTAAAAACATTGTTGAGTAGTTTAGAGAAGATATTTGATCTTTACAATGACGAAAAGCACGATGCTAGAACAACCTCAAACAGCTGAAAAACTGAACGGCTTACTCTCCCATGAGCAAGTTAAAAGTGGTGAGAGTAAGTAAAACTACTGTATGGGGTGCTAAATATTTTTTATGCACCATGAAAGAAGCTGAATCTGGATATCTGCATCAGAAAGTGGAAAAGTGCTGTGCTACTTTCTTGTTTGTAACAGCTTTTGTCGGTTTAAAAATGTTATCATCTAAACCAAGAACAGGGCTGGCAGTGAAAGAGTTAGGATTTGTTAAGAAAATGTCAAAATCAAGGTAGTTTTTGGAGTTAGTTGCAAAAGAAGTTGAGGTCTTGAGGTTTACATTTATTTTTAATACAGACAAAAGTTCGAGTTGGAAAAGTTGATAGCGACTGTACTGTGTTATGATGGCGGGCATTTTCC
This sequence comes from Mugilogobius chulae, assembly GCA_038363315.1. Lineage (NCBI taxonomy): Eukaryota > Metazoa > Chordata > Actinopteri > Gobiiformes > Gobiidae > Mugilogobius > Mugilogobius chulae. The sequence continues at coordinate 39,511,500 of CM076412.1, read as the reverse complement.
ACAATTAAAAATACATTTTGAGGTTAGCAACGTAAAAGATTCATCTTTAATGTGTTCAGAGCTTTAAGGTCCATGCATTAATCATGTGTCCTTATCAAGGCGGAGGGCTAAATATTGTATACTGTACAAATTAAATATTCAAAGCCAATATGTGAAGCTGTCCAGTGAGGAAAATATTGTCACAAAATGGAAAATACACAATGAGATTCTTTCATGTTTTATTGATTGTGTTCATACAGATTAACACAAGCACCACACTTGTATAATGTTTATGAGTGTGAAATTCTAGAGTACTCTACAGACTGGCTAATCTCCTGAGAATAAAACTGTCTCCCTTCGCCTCAAAGTGATTCTATTGACATTGTTCTGGTGACAGCTAGACCGTCTCAATTTGCATAATTATTAATAACCTGAATGAAATCTGCCGACAATGATAGTGAATCACCTTTAATATGCAAATAAGAGGCTTTTCATGGGATGAATGAATACATTACCTGAACTGCAATTATTGTCTAAAAATAATTCACCCAGGAGAGTCTCAAATATACACCGACAAATGAGTGAGGTGTGAGTCTATTCTGTGGGTGAACTTGACCTCAACATGTATTGTGCGATGGGGGAAGCCTGATGGATTTGTCTTTTACGTCTAGTGTTCACAAGCTTTCATTTGGGTTCCCAAACATAACTGTGTAAATATGAAACTGTGAGTTTTTCACATCAGGTTTAATTATGTTTATTTTAATAATTATTATTTAAAAATTATTAACTATAGCGTCACAATAAAAAACACACTTTCTAAGTCACATCACAAGGAGCTTTTTTATGGACTTTTACCCTTATAATTCACAGTCTAACCAAACATCTGTGATATTCCAACATGTTCTCATACACACTATGTAAATAATGTCATGCCGCATTTTTTTTCTGTAGATTTTATGACCCAATGTTGAGTTGACACACGGTGCTTTGAAATTAGAACCAAGAAATAAGCGACAAAAAAAAAAATCATTGACCATAGAAATGAACTGAGGTAACAAAGTGTGTCAAACACTCTTTATATTTCACTGTAGACATGCATTTCTATGCAGGTTGAATATTCTAGTGAGAGTAGGCTTTTTATTTTGGTTAGACCAAAATGTCGTTCAAAATGCTGTTACTGAATAGAACAGGCGACTGATGATCAGATACACATCTTGAGACTTGCACAAAAAACTGCCTCTGACCTACAAGTAAAAATACAAATTGTCAAAAGCAGTGCCATCTCCTCCTGGATTTAATAAGTTTCCCTGGTTTAAAGCACAGCATGTCTACGCTGCGGTCCACAGGGCCGGTTTGAGGGGTGCACACAAGCATTGATTGTGAGTGTACTGCTTTCCAGACTTCTCCAAACGATTCTGTGCTTCTGTCAGAACTATTCCTTGCTTTTTTGTTTCCGCAAATGTCTCTCAGAGTTGTAAAGTCCACTGCACTTTAGTCTGAAAGGTTCAAATCTGTCTGAGCACCTGCCCAGTGAGAGCGCCGTGACCCAAAGTGACAACTTTTGGGTCTTAGCCTACACAATGACTATTGTGACCCCCATCTCATCACATGTGCAGCTTTTGCACCAGATAGAGGAGCATATTAAAGGAAAGATTTGGAAGGAACTATACAGTATATTTACTGCAATCAATTCCAAAACAAAACAAAATAATTCTTCTTTGTCATACATTCAGTCTTATTTTAAATTCATTGTCACAATCTGGGCTTGTGTGTCAGAGACATACTACTGAAGCTTTCTTTTTACACTGTGCGTTGCATAGCTCCCGTCAAATGTGCAGAATCTCCTCAGGCAGTTTCACTGCTGCCCCCTGGTGCGAGCTAACATTTGGTTTGATGGATCCACTTGTTCATGACTTGGCCCCTGTGGAACATTGCTGTGACACTCATCTCAGAAGTTATGTTGCACAACGGGATTTTGCAAGAAATCAGAAGAAAATACTCAAGAACAGTGACATTCTCATGGAATCCAGTAACTCTTTACCAGTTTTGTTAATGAAAATAAACTTTAACGTTGGCATTTACTAAGTGATTAACATGGTTAATTTTTAATAGCTCTTGTATTGTGTTTTAGTTGTTTATGTCATAGAAACTCTTGGATTTGAAATTAATCTCAGAAATTGTTGTGTTTTACAGCATATCTAACTGGTTATTGTACACTAGCCTTGACAAACCAGTCTTCATGTTTGCTATAATAACAGTAATTATCAATATGTCAAGTATATTACAGAAACTCACCACACTCAAGGTACACACAAAACGTTAATATTAAGCTTTAAATTCCCGTCATGTCTTGCTCATGCTCCTTGTATGTGTCTTTATTCTGAGCATAACTACAGTGAGATTGGGATCAGAAGCCTGTGGCCCATAGAATAAAGCACAGAGCCTGTTTGACGCGGTTGGGTGCAGGTGCATACATATATCATAAAGGGTCTGACGCAGATGGAGAAATGAAATGAGATACAGAAAATCGATGCTATCAGACAGGGCTGGTGGTGTCATTTCAAATAAAGATCATGCTGAGGTTTTGTGGTTTTCTGCCTTCATTTTGTCAGATGTCCTAAACTCATAAGTACAAAAGTGGCATGTGTGTATTTACAGTAAAAACATTATATAAACAGAAAAAAGTAAAACATACTGAATGTTTTATGGTATAAGTCTGAGTCCAGAGACTACTTTCATGCGTGACTCTAAAGAAGACAGCATGTTATTGTGTGATCTCAATGCCACTCATTTACTCGCTGCATACCAAAGTTAGGGGTCATCTGTCTGCGTCCCCCGAAATGTCAGCCTTTGACGTGCGTGTCCTTTGTAGCTGTCAGTCTGATGTGTCAAGAAACCACTACAATCTAGTTTAGTCATCGACCTGCACCTGCTGCCCTTGTCGGCGGATATGCAAAGAACTTGTCCACTTACAACATTCCCCTATTTCTCCTTTTCTATTCATGTCAAAAGAAAAATATAGCACATTCAAAGAAAAAAGTGACAAGTTGACAACAGCAATGCCTGTGTCAATGCAATGTTCATTCTTTCTCTGGAGCAAAAAGGAGGTATAGTCATAACCCACTGGTACAATGAAAAGCACTTGAGAGTATTTTTATTAGCAAACGCACACACAAGCACAAGCCATGAGGGACAACAGAGATGTGACAACGGACAAGGCCAGGGCAAGAACCTCGGGCCTTCACTATACATGTCAGTCACACACTGGGAGCAAAAGCATCATTTATGAGAAAAACAGGTCAAAATCCTCTGGGATTCAGCAATAGAAGACATGGTTAGGATGTCAGAATAATTGGTTTGTCTACATAGCCTCTCTCAGGAAGATCTATGTAGAATTCATTTATTCATAAGAAATATATATAGAAAATATAGAATAAGAATAAACAGTTTGTTGCATTATGTAGTGCCATACATTTGTAAACTATTTATGTTGCGCAATTTCTACTTTTAATTATATCATTTGTATGGAATGAGTAACTTAAGTCACGATTCGATAAAATTTTTTGATTTTGCACCAATGATTTTCAATTTTCTTCAATTTTGTTATTTTATTATTAACATTACTTTTTGTTTGTTACTTTAAAAAAAAGACTCAAAGTGCTGTTTTGACAAAACTCAGGACACTCACGATGTCCTGATTGCAAGCCACTGCAGAGACAGATTCTGCCTCCTCTCCTTTGAGTACCAAGGCTGAATGTAATCACCAAAGCAGAAATGTTGCTGTGTTTGCATAGGACCAGCATCTGTGCCCGCCGCGCTCTCCTGATTGAAGCACCCACATGGCAAAGTAGAATGTGTTTTCTTTTCTTTTACTTTTGCTTGGTCAAGCTACTGCATAATAATTGAATTGTGAACATAAACATATTTGAGTCATCAGATGGAATAATGGTGTAAAACGTACTGCTTTTGACAACACAGCACTTCATGGCTTATTGTTTGTGAAAGTGAATGAAAAGTTCATTTATATTTTTGGTTGTGTATTTTCGCAAGACTCTTTCCTACACAGAGGAAGTGAGTGAGCAGGAGGTTAGAGGGACTGCTGTAAGCCCAGACTGGCAGTAAGTCTTCTCACTTTTGCCCCAGGATGGAAGAATAAAAAGTTTACCTCAATGCAGGGAGTAAATGAATAGTTCATACAACCGTGAAGTGACTGTTAAAGTGTAATGTAAAATTAAGATATGATTATGATGAGTTGATTTGTGTTTCACATTTACAAAAACAAATGTCTTTCAAAGTGCTTCACACAGCAACACATACTTTACATAAACCTGATCCTTTTGTGTCAGTAAATCTATTCTTGGTTGACTTTCAATACTTGAATGTCAACAAGGCATAAAAAAGGACAAATTAGGCAATCTTAGGCAATCTTTGTGTAGTTAATGCATCTCATCCTTTATTCTTTAGTGTAATTTTACAGTTGTTGGGTTAATACGCCATCTGATTTTGTGTGGGCATTCTATTGTCATTTATGAGCTGGTTCTGGTTGTTATAATGGATAACAATGCAAACACTACAATTATACAAAAAAGAGGAAAATGTAGCTGATGTTCTGTAATGGTTCTCATGCAGCCAGAGCACAGGTTGTAGTTTCTGAGAAAAAAGCAGGCGCTCATCGAGGCCCTGGGGGCAAACATTTATTAGAAGACTAAAAATTGTAAAATGTCTCTAGTGCAAACAGGGAAGTTAAGTCAGTGTTGTGGTTGATTAGGTGTTTGCTGGAGTCAGGTCCAGGTGGAGTGTAGTTATTAAACAGAGACACCAGAAAACATCTGAAGTTCACCTTAACCATGATTAATGAGCTAAACCATCACAAGATGATGATGCATGGGACATGTCCGTGGGAAATCGTGAACAGCAAAGACTTGGTAGCACTTTAAAAGACCTCCACGGTACCTACCAGTTAAGTACCGTGTCAGTTACTAGTAACTAACAGTGGCACTTACTAGTACTTACTCTGGTACTTACTGTGGTACTTACACTGGTACCTAGAGTGGTACTTTGAGTGGTACTTGTACCAGCAGTTACCGGTACATACCACTGGTACTTACTGTGGTATTTACACTGGTACTTACACTGGTACCTACAGTGGTACTTGCACCAGCAGTTACTGGTACATACCACTGGTAGTTACTGGTACTTACTGTGGTACTTACACTGGTACTTACACTGGTACCTACAGTGGTACTTTGAGTGGTACTTGTACCAGCAGTTACTGGTACATACCACTGGTAGTTACTGGTAGTTACTGGTACTTACTGTGGTACTTACTGCGGTACTTACACTGGTACCTATAGTGGTACTTGTACCAGTAGTTACTGGTACATAACACTGATAGTTACTGGTACTTACTGTGGTACTTACTGTAGTACTTACACTGGTACTTAAGGTGGCACTTGTGTCAGCAGTGACTGGTACTTACAGTGGTAACTATTAGTACACTTACCACACCAATGTTTCAGTGGTGGTATTATTGGTACTAAATTAAAAAAAGTAAAGCTTATAAATTATGAATAACAACAAAATGCAAATGTTAAAAAAGCACCAAGGTCTTTATTTATGTCACAACAATATTGGGTATTGACACATACCAAAGTAATTATTTGTTTCAGTAAACAAAACAACAGAAAACAATTTACAACAATCTTAGCTTAATTCCAACATTTATTGATAAATACCATGATACATAATGGTAAATAGTGGTACTACAATGGTACTTACTACAGTAGTTGACAGTCAACAACTAGTAACAACGGGACCTGTTCTAAAGTGACACATACTGGTACTTCAGTGGTACTTACTACAGTAGTTGACCGTCAACTACTGGTAACAACGGGACCTGTTCTAAAGTGACACATGCTGGTACTTGAGTGGTACTTACTATAGTAGTTGACCGCCAACTACTGGTAACAACGGGACCTGTTCTAAAGTGACACATACTGGTACTTGAGTGGTACTTACTACAGTAGTTGACCGTCAACTACTGGTAACAACGGGACCTGTTCTAAAGTGACACATACTGGTACTTGAGTGGTACTTACTACAGTAGTTGACAGTTATGTACTAGTAACAACGGGACCTGTTCTAAAGTGACACATACTGGTACTTCAGTGGTACTTACTACAGTAGTTGACTGTCAACTACTGTAGTAAGTACCACTGAAGTTGCCCCACTGTGGCACCTGAGGTTCTTCTGTGGTCTCCCATCCGAGTACTGCCAAGGCCAACCCTGCTTAGCTTCTGAGATCTGACGGGATCAGGCTTTGGCATGCTGGTATGGCCACGACCATACCAGCATGCCAATACTGGTGGTAAAAGTACCACTGTAGGTACCAGTGTAAGTACCACAGTAAGTACCAGTAACTACCAGTGGTATGTACCAGTAACTGCTGGTACAAGTACCACTCAAAGTACCACTGTAGGTACCAGTGTAAGTACCACAGTAAGTACCAGTAACTACCAGTGGTATGTACCAGTAACTGCTGGTACAAGTACCACTCAAAGTACCACTGTAGGTACCAGTGTAAGTACCACAGTAAGTACCAGAGTAACTACCAGGGGTATGTACCAGTAACTGCTGGCACAAGTACCACTCAAAGTACCACTGTAGGTACCAGTGTAAGTACCACAGTAAGTACCAGTAACTACCAGTGGTATGTACCAGTAACTGCTGGTACAAGTACCACTCAAAGTACCACTGTAGGTACCAGTGTAAGTACCACAGTAAGTACCAGAGTAACTACCAGGGGTATGTACCAGTAACTGCTGGCACAAGTACCACTCAAAGTACCACTCTAGGTACCAGTGTAAGTACCACAGTAAGTACCAGAGTAAGTACTAGTAAGTGTCACTGTTAGTTACTAGTAACTGACACGGCACTTAACTGGTAGGTACCGTGGAGGTCTTTTAAAGTGCTACCAAAGACTTTTGTTCTGCAAAAGAATCATTTAGATTGATTATTGTTCATTATTATTGTTCATGGGAAATATAAAAGCTCACCAGTAATCTATCATTTACAACAGAGTTTGTGTTACTTAAATATGTGTTTTTCAGTCCTGTGTGATTTTCATGTTTATTTTCCTCGTAAGAAGACATATTTGTTTGATATGGACATCGCCAGTGTGTCCCTGATTGGCAAATCCACCTGTTCTTCATGTCTAGCTGAACTTAAATATGAAATTGATGTCTAGAATCATTTTTTTGTAAAATATTATATACATTTTTCTTGGCAAGCCAGATAAAACTTATTTATATAGCCACTGCTACCCTTACGTTTTAAGATCAGTTTTCTAGATATGCAGATGAAACACAGTGACTCAGGAGAATCTTAGTTTGCAATGCCCTGTCTACATTATAATAATTATAGAACATTTATTCTTAAAAATCAGAAAGTGTGATATTACAATGCCATGCTGTTGCTAGCGTTATTGTGGCAAAACTAACCATTATAAAAGTTCTAAACTCATTGTGGTAAATAATTAAATAATAGGCACCGAATGCATTAGGTTAATAAACAAAACACAGTCACTTGCTATAAAAAGCAAAACAATAGCTCTGTTTATTGATGTTTTTAAGATGGTAAAAACTGGTACAACACAATTAAAGTTTTTTTTTGTTATAAGTTAATAAACTTGCAACTCTATGATAGGCTCAGCTTGTGTGGGCCTCTCTTTTAAAAAGACATGTAATGACCATAATTGCAACCTAAATGAATATTTCTATATTAATCCTGTTGTGAAGGATTTATCGGAATACAAGATAAGAAACTTTACAATACAGCACCTGCCAAACAATGTGATGGTGGCTCTTAACATGCAAAAATAGCAACATTTTTCACTTCATTACTTCCACAATTAATCAGTGTAACCAGCCTTTCTTTCCGCTTGTATTTAATTGGCATTTTCAATTGCTCTATATTTTAGCACAGACACTCCAGATGTCTGACCTTGCAGTATAACAAGTATAGCACAACATGATACCAGGCTGTTGGACCAGTCAGTCAGCACTGTGTACATCTTTCAGCTCCTTTACATCGTCTTACATAAAGCATTTGCCTTGTAAGCACTGCTCTCTTCCTTGTGGAAACTGTTGATCTTCTGCAAATCTTAAGATCTCCGTCTATCCCCACTGCAGCTCCCTGTGCGGTACTGCCTTTCTAACTTGTCCTTTCCTCCTGCATTTTTCATGACCAACTAGGCCCTGGTCTCCACCGAGTGTCCACCATGAACTTGAATTAAACCCTATATGCATTATTCCAAGGAAGCGAGAGCGAGAAGCCACCGTCCCTCTTTGAAATGATAATGTGGCCATGTGGAAAAACAGATGCAGGTAAGGAGGGCAGACGGATGGAGCAAGAGATGTGGAATATTTTAAAGAAAGAGTGAGGGGATGTAAAATAATGTGTGCACTGTTCAAATATCATAAAAACAGAAAACATTAAGACAGATGGAGGCACTGAAAGCACAAATTAACACACAGATGGATAAAACATTGAGAAAATAAAGCGGAAATTAATTAGCGAGTCCATAGAATGGGGACAATTAGGCAGAAACCATGTGAGAAAGGGCAAACTTACTGTGGGCATTCTTGATTTCTAGAGTTAATAAAGTGAATACATTGGCCTATCCCCTCTGGTTCTTTCTGCTAATTTTGACCATATGCATATCCCAAAAGCTTGAGGGAAAATACTGGCAGTGGTCTACACGATTAGCATGATTTTTCATTCAAAATATGACACTATGCATGAAAACATTCACGAAAAAAAGGCATTTCAAATGAAACCCTAAGCAACAACGAAAATTCACCCAGTGAACCATAAAATTTCCTATGATCATTACACTAATGAGTAAAGGAACAAGAAAAACAGTAGTTGTGTAGGATGTAATAACCTGTATAAAATGTAATAAATGAGTGATGATAGTCTAGAATTTATTTGATGTTTAAAGTAAAGCTAAATTCTAAAACAACTTTTTTGGTCATTAAACTGTATACAATATGTTGTTAAATACCAGTGCCTACTAATTCTGTCTTACTGCAAAAACCCATGTTGTTTAAAGACTATGTGAGATCAGTGTGTAGTGTTACTCTTAAACATCAACAAAAATAAGGAGAAAAATAAGCAACAAGCATTTTTAAAAGTTCTTAAAAGTTGTTTATTTAAACAAAAGTAAAGAATATAGTACTGTTGTCAGTATAGGTGAGTGTAGTGCAGTTGCTTGTGTGTGTGTAGGCGAGTGTAAGTCAGTCAGAAAACCTTTCATGTATGTGGCTGTTGAATATGTTGTAATACTGTTGTCAGAGTAAATGAAGCATGTGCTGAAGTTGTGTGTATGCATCTGAAAATCAGCAAGATAACCTTGAGTGTATGTGCAAGTGTAGTGCATAAAATAAGAAAAAACTGGCGGCGTGTGTAGTGTGGCCCAAGGTCTAGAGATGGAAGTTGGCGCCTTTTATACCAGGGAGCACACTAGGCCTTTTTTTGGTCAACAGAGGGTGAAGACTTTCTCCTAATAAACAACACATTTGATGTTTTCCAGTCAGATTTTAGACCGCACTAAAGCACAGAATCTGCTCTTGTCAAGGTAACTAATGACATCCGCCTGAACACTGACGCTGGCACAGTCTGTCCTAATTTTGTTGGATCTATGTGTCACTAACAGTAGGTAAATATGGGCCAGTGGATTCACTCTGTCGCTACATCCAACAGATCAGTGTGTGGATGCAAAACAACTGTACAGCTAAACTCAGACATAAATGAAGTTATTATCTTTGGCCCACAGAAACAAAGACAAAGTGTCAGTAGTCATCTTCAGTCTCTCTCTCTGAAACCTTCAAGTCAAATTAGAAATTTGGAGGTAATAATGGACTCAGACTGGAAATTAACAGCCACTTCAGGTCAATAACATCAGAAACTTTTTACCATGGGGAATCAGCGTTTCAGTTTTATGCAGCTAAGGTCTGGAACAGTCTTACTGAACATGTAAGACAGGCCTCCACTGTGACAATGTTTAAATCTAGGCTGTTTGTCTGTGCATATGACTGAAAAAGCTTTTGTCTGCATTATTTATATTTTAATGATGTTGTTTTGTATTGTAATTTTAATGCAAGTTTCCTTCCTTGTAAAGCACTTTGAATTGCTTAATGTATGAATTGTGCTATACAAATAAATTTGCCTTGCCTTGCCTACAATTTATCTGTGATGACAACACAAGCTTTCGAACTACCCAAGTTCAACACCCCAGTCTCTTGAAGGTGCAGGTCTTGCTCTAAGATACCTGCAACTCCACACTCCAACCACGCTGCACCTTGTTTAGGCAAGGTAGATGCTCTTCAGAACTTACTGACATTGGTACTACAATGCTCAAAGGGAAACAAGTCTGACACTTCACCCAACACATTTTACCTTGACCTCCAGAAGTCAAAGCTGCTGTGCAACACACAAGTCATTTTCAAGTGATTTTAAGCAAGTTCTCTACAAACATGAGATGGGTAAAAGGTGACCCTTGTTTCATTATATACAGCTCCGATTCAGGCTAGCTATTTCGGGCTGGCTCTCCTGGGCAACTCCATAGTATCATTGCATCTGGGCAGAATTTTTATTTAGAGGCATTCATTCACAATCCTATGGAAGTTTCACACCATTGATTTCTCACTTGCACCAAATGTCTGAGCCTGTGGTTTTACTTGTACTGATATCTCTCGCAGCAACACATCATCAGTACGGTCTTACTATATTCTAGTCTTAGCTCACATTTTTACAGGTGATCGAACAATCCAACGGTAGGTGAATACTGCTGCACAATGATAAGAAGACCCGTGATTGACAGCTAAATAAGTAATGTCGTCTTCAGTGTCGCTACATTATGAGAAGAGCCTTGTCACCTTGGCTGTACACCCCACACACATTTGTAAAGAGACTTGCCTTGCCTTGTACTTTACCGAATACCTTTCAAACTTTCTCTTTTTTAACCAAAGCCTCATAATCACGTTAATTTAGCACAATAGTCTCGTGTCACATTCTGTGTTACCAATGCCAGTAAGTCATTGAAGGCCAAATCTCTTCAAGAGACAAGGTGCAGAAGAGACAAAACTGTGTGAAAGGTTGCATCACATATGTCTTTGTTCCTCTATTACTTCGCCTTAGGACACCTGCATTAGTCTTTGACAGCTTTACCGCCCCAGTCAAAGTCCCCATCTTGCACTAGAGCAGAATGCAAATTTACTGTGATGATGACAACACAAGTTTTGCGACTACCCCAGTTCAAGCATAGCTTTCTTGGTAGGTGGACACAGTGTCTCTTGAAGGTGCAGGCCTTTCTCCAAGATATCTGCATCCCTCAATCCAGATACGCTGCTCCTTGTTGAGGCAAGAGAGTTACTGGCTTACTGGCTTTGGTACTACAATGTTCAAGGGGGAACAAGCCTGACACTTCACAAAACACATTTTTACCTGAGTCATAGTGAAAGGTGCTTTGCAACATATAAAACACTCAGGTCATTTGCAAGTGATTTTTACAATTTTACAAGTTCTCTAGTAACATGAGATGGGTAAAAGGAGACCATTGTTCCATTACAAACAGCTCTAATTCTGGCTCTTTCGGGCTGGCTCTCCTGGGCAACTATCATTGCGTCTGTTCAGAATTCTTATTTAGAGGCATTTATTCACAATTCTACAGATGGAAGTTTCACACCATTGACTTCTCAGCCAAGGACATGCACCAAATGTCTGAACATGTAGCTTTCTGTACTGATTATTCTTGCAACAACACATCATCAGTACGGTAAATTGTACCCGTCTTTCTATATTATAGTCTTAGCTCACTTTTTTTTATGGTGAATGAACAATCCCACGTTAGGTGAATACTGCTGCACAATGATAGGAAAAGCCGAAATTGACAGCTAAAAAAGCAATGTCGTTTTTATGTTACTATAATATGAGCCTTGTCACCTTGGTAGCACACCTAACACATTTGTAAAGAGACTTGCCTTACTTTACTTACTTTGATCTTTTTTTGATCAAAGCCTCAACCCTGTTATATTTTAAGAGTTGTCTCCCTTAAAAATGTGTATTGTCAATGGCCAAATCTCTTCAAGAGACGATAGTATCTATATACAAAGGCTGTCTCCCACCAAAGTGGGATAGCCTTGTTCATTTCTAGGAAACAGTTACATGAGAGAGGATTCCCAGTCCTTTCCCTCCGTCTCTTGGTGGTAGTATTCTTTAATCTGGCTTCTGTGAGCATCCACACTGCCCTCCCTAATCACACTGGTAAGAGACAAGGTGCAGAGAAGAAATCAGTGTGTAAAAAATTTGGATAACATAAGATTTCTTTCCTCTCTAAGCTCGTCTTAGGACACCTGCAACACTCTGACAGCTTTACCGCCCTAGTTATAGTCCTTGCACTACAGCAGACTACAAGTAATCTGAGATCACAACACAAGCTTTCAAACTATCCAAATTCAACACTCCAGTCCAACCACACCTTTCTTGGGTAAGTGCACAGTTGTCTCTTTAAGGTACAGGTCTTGTTCCAAGATACTTGCATCCCCTTGTTTAGACAAGGGAGATGCACTTCAGAACTTACTGACTTACAATGTTCAAGGGGAAAACGCCTGACACTTCACCCAACACATTTTAACCTGAGTCATAGTGAAAGGTGCTCTGCAACATATAAAACCTAACACACAGGTCATTTGAAAGTGATTTTAAGCAAGTTCTCTACAAACATGAGATGGGTAAAAGGCAACTCTCGTCCCCATTATAAACAGCTGTGATTCTGGCTCTTTCGGCTGGTCTCCAGGGCAACTTCATAGATCATTACGTCTGGGCAGAATTTTATTAGAGGCATTTGTTCGTAAACCTACAGATGGAAGTTCACACCATTAATTTCTCAGTCAAAGACACGCAACAAATGTCTGAACATTATCTTTCTTGTACTGATTATTCTCGCAGCAACACATCATCAGTACGTTCCATTTTACTTGTCTTTCTATATTCTAGTCTTAGCTCACATTTTACAGGTGATCGAACAATCCCACGGTAGGTGAATACTGCTGCACAATGATAGGAAGAGCCCCGACTGCTAAAAAAGCAATGGCGTCTTCATGTCGCTACATTTTGAGAAAAGCTTTGTCATCTCAGCAATACACCCAACACATTTGTAGTGATTCATATGTGGGTGAAGTGTCTTGCCTACAGACACTACAACGAGTCCTTTGTTGCCCCACTCTGGCACTTGAGGTTCCTTCGCGGTCACCCATTCGAGTACTGCCCAGGTCCAATCCTGCTTAGCTTCTGAGATCTGACGGGATCAGGTTTTGGCAAGAAACAGTTTACAGGGCAGAGGCTTCCCAGTCCTCTCGCGCCGTCCCATTTAGTCGCCTTTTACGACACGCAGGGAATACTGTGGTAATATTCTTTCCCCTACCACAGGGGTGTCCCAATATATACAACTCTAATTTTCGCTATTTCAATCTGGCTCTTCTGGGCAGCTCCATAGTATCATTGCGTCTGGGCAGAATTCAATTTAGAGGCATTCTTTTATAGTCCTACAGATGGAAGTTTTACACTATTGATTTCACAGTCAAGCACATGCACCAAATGTCTGAACTTGGAGTTTTTCTTGTACTGAATATTCTCACAGCAACACATCATCAGTACGGTGAATTTTACCTGTCTAACTATATTCTAGTCTTAGCTTACATTTTTACTCGTGAAAGAACAATCCAACAGTAGGGAATACTGCTGCACAATGATAGGAAGAGCCGTGATTGACAGCTAAAAAAGCAATGTCTTCAATGTTGCTTCATTTTGAGAAGAGTCTTGTCACCTCGGCAGTACACCCGACACATTTGTAAAGACACGTGCCTTGCCTTGTACTTTACCCAATACTTTTGGACTTTCTTTTTTTTAACCAAAGCCTTATAATCGTGTTCATTAAGCAGGGTTGTCTCCTCTCAAACTTTTTTGTTACTAATGCCAGTAGGTTCTGGAAGGCCACATCTCTTCAGGAGACAAAGTGCACTTGAGACAAAAAGTTGTATCACATAAGATATCTTTCCGCTCTAAGCTCGCCTTAGGACACCTGCATTACTCTTTGACAGCTTTACCGCCCCAGTCAAGTCCCATCGTGACTAGAGCAGAATGCAAATTAACTGTGATGACAACACAAGCTTTGCGACTACCCCAGTTCAAGCACACCTTGAAGGTGCAGGCCTTTCTCCAGGATACCTGCATGCCCTCAATCCAGCCACGCTGCACCTTGTTGAGGCAAGGGAGATGAACTTCAGAACGTACTGACTTTGGTACTACAATGTTCAAGGGGGAACAAGCCTGAACGTCACTTAGCTCACATTTCCTGTGAAAAAAAAAAAAAAATTGACAAAAAAGCTAAAAAAAGCAATGGTATCTTCATTGTCGCATTTTTACATTTTGAGAAAAGCATTGTCACCTCCTCAGTACACCCAATACATTGTAGAGAGACTTGCCTTGCCTTGTACTTTACCCAATACATTTAAGACTTACTCTGTTTTAACTAACGCTTCGCAATCGTGTTCATTTAGCAGGGTTGTCTTCTGTCAAAGTTCTGGAAGGCCAAAGCTCTTCCGGAGACAAGGTGCAGAAGAGATAAAACTGTGTAAAAAGTTGCGTAACATACGATTTTTCCTTCCTCTCTTAGGACACCTGCATTACTTTGACAGCTTTACCGCGCCAGTCATTGTCCCCATTTTGAACTACAGCACAGTGCAAGATAACTGTGATGACCACAAAAACCTTCGAACTATCCAAGTTTAACATCCCAGTTCGAACACACTTCTCTTGGGTGGGTGAACACAGTTGTCTCTTGAAGGGCAGACCTTTCTCCAAGATACCTGCATCCCTTCAATCCAACCACACTGCAACTTGTTTAGGAAAGGGAGATGCATGGGAGAACTTACTGACCTGAGTACTACAATGTTCAAGGGGGATAAGGCCTGACACTTCACCCAACACATATTAAACTGAGCAGGGAGGCCCAGACTTCCCTATCCCCACACACTTCCGCCTACTACACTACTATATTGCAGACTTAGCTCAGATTTTCACTGGGGAATGAACAATCCATTATGAGAAGAGCCTTGTCACCTTGGTAGCACACCCAACACATTTGTAAAGAGACTTGCCTTACTTTACCCAGAACTTTCTCATTTGTTCAAAGTCTCAACCCAGTTAATTTACAAGAGTTGTCTCCCCTCAAAATTTGTATTGTCAATAGCCAAATCTCTTCAAGGAACAAGGTGCAGAGAAGAAATCAGTGAGTAAACAAATGGATAACATAAGATGTCTTTCCTCTCCAAGCTAGTCTTAGAACACCTGCAACACTGACAGCTTTACCGCCCCAGTCAAAGTCCCCATCTTGCACAACATTGGAGCACAAGTAATCTGTGATGACAACACAAGCTTTCGGACTATCCAAGTTCAACACGCCAGTCCAAGCACACCTTTCTTGGGTAAGTGGACATACAGTAGTTGTCTCTTGAAGGTACAGGTCTTGCTCTAAGATACTTGCATCCCCTCAATCCAACCACGCTGCAACTAGGAAAGGGAAATGCACTTCAGAACTCTTGACTTACAATGTTCAAGGGTAAAAGGCCTGACACAACACATTTTAACCTGAGTCATAGTGAAAGGTGCTCTGCAACATGTAAACACACAGGTCATTTGCAAGTGATTTTTAAGCAAGTTCTCTACAAACATGAGATGGGTAAAAGGCAATTCTCGTCCCCATTATAAACAGCTGTGATTCTGGGTCTTTCGGGCTGGCTCTCCTGGGCTACTTCATAGTATCATTACGTCTGGGCAGAATTCTTATTTAGAGGCATTTGTTCATAATCCTATAGATGGAAGTTTCACACCATTGATTTCTCAGCCAAAGACACGCAACAAATGTCTGAAGTTCTTTCTTGTACCTATTATTCTTGCAGCAACACATCATCAGTACAGTACATTTTACTTGTCTTACTATATTCCAGTCTTAGCTCACATTTTTACAGGTGATCGAACAATCCAACGGTAGGTGAATACTGCTGCACGATGATAGGAAGAGCCGTGATTCACAACTAAAAAAGCAATGTCGTTTTAGTGCCACTAAATATTTACAAGAACCTTGTCACCTCGACAATACACCCAACACATTTGTAAAGAGACTTGCCTTGCCTTGTACTCACGGCCCTGTTAATTTACTGTGGTTGTGTCCTCTGAAAGTTTGTATTGCCAATGTCAGTAAGTTCTGGAAGACAAGGTGCAAAACAGATAAAAGTGTGTAAAAGGTTTAAGCTTACCATATGTAGTATCTAGTTCTTATTTTTCTCCAGAGCCCAATATCCCTGGCACTGTCTCAAAAGTTTCGTAAGTATCTTAGCTTTGTTTTGCTTTGCTAATATACTCCTCCCAACACAAAATGCATTTGTTTAACCAGAGTCTTGCAACTCAACAACTTTACCCAACAGAATTTGGTTTTGTCCCTGCTTCTCACAAATATCAAACATGTCCTTACAAATCCCTGTAGCTGTCTGGTCAGCAATCATGGGCTTGTATTGAGCAAAGAAATGAGCTGAAATTCAGTCCTCAAACATTTGTGTCATAATCAGCCTCAACGTCTGCTTCTTCCTTTGCAGCCAAAACAGCTCCATGATCAATGCTTTCCAAGATGCACAAGGAAGAGCAAGACATGTTACAGGACAATAAAGATTGACCAAGTGATACGTATCTGTTTCTGAAGGAGATACAAGGACAAAACCAGCATCCACATGGCTGAGCAGCTTGGACTGAGGTGTTCTAAAGTGAACGTCTGAAACAGAGTGGGTTGTGACCTCATGAGCTCCATGGTTACTGTTGTTCTAGAATCATGACAGTTTTAACCTGTGACGTAAGGCCTTTAAATACATGTTTAAATGAATAAATAAATGAATACATAAATAGATAAAATAAAATGAAAAAAAAAAAAAAAAAAAGACAAAACAGCGTGATACAACTGATACTTGTATCTCTTATTTATGCATTGGTGCGCAATTATTGTTTCAGTTTATTAAATTTTTTTGTATACTTTATAAAAAAATTCATATGTTTTTACGGTTTATATTATTGGTTTGCTAATTAATTAATGCTGGCTCACAGAATGATTTTCTTACATTTAATACATAAAAACTGAAGATTTTAATATATATTAGCAAGATGTGTTTTTATGAGTAATTATTTAAACATTTAAATATTATATCCGAGGCATGCGTGCATATGTGCGATAGCTTAACCAGAACTGAAGAACAAAACAGCACAAATTCAGTATTTTCTGTCATTCATTACAGCTGTCATCAGTAATTTCAACACCGTTTAATTTAAGACTCTGATATCAGATTTCAGTGTCAATTAATACATGTATTAGTATTTTTTCTTACTTGTTTTATGTTGATATTTTATTGTGTCTTATTTTTGTGCATTTGATATTGCAGTCAGTTTTCATGTGACATCCTTTGGTCTCACATAAATAAACTTAGTTTAGTTTAGTCTTTATTTGTCAGGGACCATGTACAAAATTCATAATCTTAATAAAAGAAGAGATGAAACTGCACTAGATTTAGCTATTGCTACTTTCCATCTACAGTCCCTAGGCAGGTGAGCACACAATACAATTTACATACTTTCTTCATAAGTACATAAGCAGTGAAATAGACAATTTCATTAAAACAACAACAATACTCCAACTAATAATTTCTAAAAAAAAAAAAAAAGTTGTTCACTTAATAGAAAGAACTTCAAAGACGCACAGACTGAGATAGACAGAACAAATATGATATTCCACTGTTAAATCATTACAATTTGTTGTGTATTTAGTGCATCTCTAGCCCATATTTGCATCATTTAATCACACTTGCGTCTCTGTCTCTCGCAGTAGAGTGAGTTGTGTGGCCTGTGGCTCTCTGTCTGCTCTCCATCCTCTCCTGTGCACTGACTTAATTATCTCGCATTAGCCTCCATACCGTGTGGAAGGCACCGGAGTCACTCGCCACATTTGGCCCTTAGCTTTGGCCCCTCAGACTGCAGGGATGTGTCTGACTTGGTGACTTCATGAATACGTGATCGTGTGTAGAGGTGTACTGAGCTCTACTGCTTTCATTTTTACGTTGTGCCAGTTGAACCATATCGCGCACAGACAGTCATATAAATGCATATTCTTTAGCTGGAGGCTGCGTGTCCGCTTGAGTGTCTGTTTCAAACACATGCATATTGTCCATGAGTTGGCAAACCATTTTGTTTCACATTTCAGAGTAAAATGAAATGCAAGGAGAAGGCATATGTGCTGCCCTGGGGTCTCCTCCTCTCGTCTGCACAGATGTAATCTAAACAGGTCACGTGAAATTAATTTTCTCCATGTCCTGGGAGGTTTAGACACCACTTTACAATGCAAAATGGTTAGGAGTTGTTTCAAAGAGTAATCTCGGTCCTGGTGGTATTATCTGTGAAAGTGCTGCGTAATCTTCTGAGGGATTATATCTGTAACAAAGCAAACTGACTGCCATGATGCCCTCAGTCCCCTTTCTAATGATGTCATAATGTAATCAGAACCAGGTGGCTTGGGGACGTCCATAAAAATAACCATATAAAAGCCATGAATTTAAAGTAAAAAAAAACAAAAACACATTCACTCTTGTTACTGCTTTGTAAACATGTGTCCCTTTATTAAACACTGACTAATATGAGTGAGTGAGGAGCTGTTTTGATGCTTCAGACAAATTTTGATTCTGTAGAAAACAATTATTTTATGCCAATAAAGCATATTGTTTACACAAAACAAGCTCACAAATAATAATTAGCTTTTGGGATACTGAGGGAAAAGCTATTCAGTTAAATTATAATATTGGCAGAAGTCATTAATTATGTGCATAGTACATTCTAACCAATAGGGATATAGTCAGTTGCCCATTTTCTTTAATCAGTCAAATCAGCAAAATTTGCGCTGAGTATAAAAAAACAAAAAAACAAAAAAAAACCCCAAAACATTCATTTTTTAAAATATGAATAACAAATAACCCATTACTCATATGCAATTATTCAATTTAATTTCAAAGGTACTCTATAGCAGCTATTGCAGCATGCACTGCGTATCCTTGAGCTGGGACGATACCATTGAGTTCAACGACAGTGGCCAGGAATATCAAACTTTATGGAGTTCTACAGAAAACTGAATATTACACATTGGGACTTACACATTAACAAAAACAGAGGAAAGCCAAGCCATTTCCATGGGTTGGCTGACACCATTTTTTCTGCAGGTGGGTCAAGACTTACATTAATCAAGCTGTAGATGTATTGATTGATCATTTATTCCGATTGTGTTTTGGCGATTCCATGTTTAATCAGTTTATTAAATAAGCAGAGTGAGAAGTGTGAGGAGAAAAGGTTAGCAAATGCCTTTCAAATCAGTCTTTAAATAATTTATGGTTTAATAAAAGCACAAACTAAAGCTAGACAAGTTGTTTGTTTTTCAGGTGATTATCACAATGACATGAGAGAATGATCTTATATCATGTACAAAAGCTTCACATTAGTCGGAGCACGACTTGTTTTACTTTTGTCTCAAGATCAGATTGTTTAAATGGTCAGCATGAGTAAATGTTATATGTACAGGGCTTTTTAGTCCAAATATTTAACACAAAAATCATTAGTGAAATGTTTTAATGAGATCAGATGGATCAGATGTCCAGAAATGGCAGATTCAGAGTGCAATATATGCTTCCCAAAGCACACAAGCCACAAAATGGTCGCTTATATGTTTATTGGAGTTGTTTTTTAGACGTATGGCCTAATTTCATGCCAAGAATACACCACAGAAGCTAAAGGCTTAAATCATTTATAGGCAGGCACGAATAGTACATGGGTGAAGGAGCTCCCACCACTTTATTAAAAAAAGAAAATAATCTGATATCAGTTCCTCCCTCCGCACAGATGTATTGTTAATGTATTGAGGTGAAAATTTTTTGCAGAGTTATAGTCTATTATTTGTCCCCTAAAATCCTTGTTGATGTTGCTAGCATTGCGGCTAACTGTTGTTCTATCAACAGGGTTCACTTCTAAAAATTGTGATCAATAATTTGGAGGCTCAGAATATACTAAGTGAGCAAAACATGTGAACTGATGTAAAAATGTAATTAAATTAAATATTTCTGTTTGTTTGCATTTCTACGAAAGCATAAATTGAGTATAGAATTTTAAAATTAGTAAAGATGTAGTATAAAACAGTATATGTGGCTAAATGCCTGGTGAGTCACACATGTCAGTGCTGGAGTCAGAACTTCCTCTCATCGGTCACAGTCAAACACAATCTCTCGCTCACACTTCCTCTACAAATCATTTTTCTTGTTTGACCGTACACTGAGCGCTTTGTTCCTCTCTGGAGCTGTTTACAGACTGCACCGGTGAGAGGTATTTGTTTGATGTTGTTGCATTTACAGGGGACGGTGACAGACATGACCTGTTGTTGAGGAGAAAATGGGCTCATTTTGTTCACAAACATCCTAAACATTGCTCCATATGAATGAATAAAAGACCAATGAAGACAATTCTTACAACTTTTGTATGAAATGAAAATGTACATAATGTGTTACTTTGGTGTGGTTCAGTTTATTTAAAATAACCTGGTTTTGCATGTCTGCTTTGTCATATTTTCAGTGAATGTGTCCAACTTGTACAGTATACAAACTTCATTTACAAGCTCAATGGCTTTATGAAAAACTGATTGTATCCAGATATGTTGGAAGTGCTTTTTAGTTAAAATTACCCTTCTCACTTGGTTAACTTTGCACAATTACTATTTTTAACATTTTTATTAAAACTGGTAAACTCATTTTTAACCTATCGTGCTCCTACCTTGCTTCAAATGTCAGTTCAATTCATTAGGTTTTTGAATTTAATATATTTTTCTTTTTCTTTATGCCTTCCACACCTTTTATAGACAGTATCTCATATGTAAATGTAACTATTTTGTCAACAACGTAATCTATATCTCAAAAACGGCATCCGAGAAAGCAGTTTTTTACATACAGTATTATCAGGAATCTTTTCTTGCTACACAAGATATACATACATACAGTATATATTCTCCCAATGCCAAGCTATTAGTAAGCTTTTTACACTCTTAAGCCTCAAGGATAAACACTCAGCTGGTCATTTATAATTTACTATACTTCATGGTAGATTGCTGGCACATTAAACAGAAAACTAGACGCTTGTGTTTACATTCAAATATTACCTCAATATCGGAAAAGCATTGCCAAGGAAGTGTTTATTTTTAATGTGGCCTTCTGTATCTAACCAATGTGAGTATCTAACCATGCAAGCATAAGACATGAATGTTTTACAGAGGACAAACACACATTTATAGAGAAAAGAGAACTTATAGTGAACCCTGACTATAAAGGCAATTATGGCTAAAATGCTAGTACAGGTCATGTTTGCTCGAATAAATTACAAACAAACTCAAGCTAAATGATAGCTTGAGTTATTTTTCATTCACAAAGATACATTTTTAAACAATAAAAAAGCCAATATTTTTAAGATCCTATACCCGATTTTTGCTTCCTTAAAAATGTAAACAAACCAAAAGAATTCATTTTAAACTTCCTACATCAGTCCACATGTTTCGTTTACTTTACTCATTCTGAGCCTCCGACATGTTCACCACAATGTGTTTTAAGCTTTTTTTCACAGCTGTTAGGAGTGAGATGTATGCAAATGACAGTTAGCTACATTGCTAACAACAACAGACAAACTTAACCAGTTTCCAGTTCAAAGCGTTCCAACTGAATAGACTTTTATCTAAACATTATGGCTAATGCTAACCTTTAGGCTAAACAAAGATGGGCTAACGCTAAATGACCTGTAAACAATTGACATAGTTTTTGTGGCAGTTAAAACCCCAGATTCATTTATTGTGGTGATTGTTGAGCTCATTTGTGAAGTGGGACTTTATCGACCAGTTCCCAGTTCAGAAGTGGTATTTACCAGTTTGAGTGACGTTCAAGCGCATTTTTACAAGTGGGAAGTAGGAAATATACTAGTTCCCAGTTGCCTGGAACGTAGCGAAGAGTGAACAAACGGGACAATATTGACAGAGGTAATTAAGGACTAATTTTCACATGAATGGATGCATTAACAAGACATCTGTGCTAGGGGAAATTGTTTTTATGTTATTTTATTGTACAAAAATGAGGATAGTCCCTTTAAGGGGAGAAGAAGTTCTTCAGTCTTTAGGCAACAGAAATGTACAGCCTACATAAAGAAATTCAAAGTGCTAACAGGAAAAGATGCAAACTTGTGGAAATCCCACCAAACAAGACATTGATACAGTTTCCAAATCCTAAAACTTGGATACATGACTTTTCTGTTGTAATTTAGAAAACTGGGTTTTGTAAATGCAAAACTTGTGACAAAATCAGACTTCTGTGTACTGCCTGAATCAAATCATAATTTAATTTCTCATAGATATATAAAAGCTGTGCTGTGATTAGCTGTACTTGAGTGGTCTACCCGAGTGTTACTTTGCTGTCTGTAAAATAAAATTCATAAGTTGCAGTCAAAAATGACTTTTACTGTATTAACCATGTGCTGAAAGATTTGTATTCAGATTTTAATGTCTTGTTTTGTGAAAATCGGTTATTGTGTATCTAATCATTTTCACTTTTGTTTATTATGTTTATTGTCGAATAAAGCAATAATCCCATAACAAAATTGAACATTGCTAAATGTGATGTCTCATTGACAGCTTAACAATGATCTTGAGTTCATTACAACCAGTTCAAGAATGTTTAAAAAAAGTATAATTATTTTATGTTGAAGCAGTCTATAGCATAAAGACTGTATTCATTGTCACTGTGGAATCAAGCCTGTTCCTTAGTTCTGAATTGTTTTGGTCCAATAAAACTTAACTTTGGCCACTAGAGGTCACTAAAAGAACAAAAAAAACATGAAGAAATTGAAGAGAGTCAGTCCAGTTGGCTGTAAAAGTAAATGTTTTAAATGTTTTTTTTTTTTGTTTTTTTTTGCTTAAACATTACCCATTAACCATTAACCATTTACCTCAGTATTGCCTTTTGACCTCAATCCAACACAGTAAAATGATATCTAATGCAAATAACACAGTTCTCAGGCCGACACTTTCTGCTCTGGTCCTGACAGAACAAACCATATCTGTCATTTACAATGCAGAATTCCTCTGTGCTGTTGTAGAACTTTATTTAAATGCTAATTTCTGTCTAACACATCCACACTTCAGTCTCTGCTTCCTGACTCAGCTCTGAGATACAAAGGCTTGGCGGTTCACTTGTACTTTAACAGAAATCTCCAACATCTGGGCTCTGCTCTGGAGAATTTATAGCTTTTTTCTAGTTCTTGATATGTCCAGTTTAAGTTTCTGGAGCCATTAATATGTAGTTAGTTGTGATTTAAAGGGGCACTATGTACATTTTCTGGTAGCAAGTCTAGCCCCTGCTTCACTCCGAGGTGATGTTATTGCTTTGCGTATGTTACCTAGTACCATATAATATTAGACATATATATAATTTATTTAGCTATGGGTGTTTTCATTGCTCTAAAATAATTACCTTAAAAAAAAAAAAAGACAAAACATGTTTTATTATCTCTGCACAGATCTGACTTTAAAGTGCATATGACAGGTTACACACCAGCAGATAACAGATTAACCAGACATGTTTGATACTGATATATACTGTATAATAAATGGAGTTTATTTCTTTATAAATAATGTCTTGTTTTCAGAAGAGTGTAGATGTTTGTTCCCCTCAGTTTATTTTAATATGTTTTTATTGAAGTGGTTGAGTGACTAAATCAAATTCGTCTTTATGTGCTCAATGCTCTCGTAAATTTCAATGAATTCTCTATTTTTATCAGAAGCGATGCAAGATGAAAAGCAGTTTGATCCAGGCTTATGATTACGGTACTGACGCAGTTAAAAGTCGCATAAGATCAATACATTTCACCTCAACCACTTCAAACACACGAAATGATGAAATTATGATTCTCTTTATTTCACACAATATTGACCGTCTCACGTTATCTGGTGCTTAGCGCGAGCTTTTGAAGTCTAGATGAATATATTTCAAAGAGAGCAATCCATTCCTACTGGTGAGGTTCACAGTCAGGTTTAATGCCCACTGTGGCCATCACAAAGTATTCAGGATTGTAGAAAAGTCAACAAAGCCAGTTATAAAGATAAAATTGATGTTTTAAAGAGCTAGCACAGTGGGATCAGTGTAAGCGGTGTTGTGATCTATTATTGAAAAGCACTTATGTTGGAGAAGATGGAGGTGAATCCAAAGTGTGGAAAGAGAAATATCTGAATCAAACATTACTGTCATATTGGTTCTGTGATGTCTGATTGATTCTATTTTAAGTGAGAAGAAGTTCTGCACAAAAGAACATCAGGTTTTAAAGTCTGCCTAAAATATCTTTGGTAAATATAAGAAGCAGTATAACAGTAATGACACAAGATTTGCAACACAGTCTCACAAGAAATACAGTATACAACGAAATGTCCAAAACATTAACCTGGCTCACGCCAGATGAATCTGTGTTGAACTCCTATCTGAGTTCTCACTATATCCATCTGGGACTTGACTTGCTGAAAGCGTTCGAGAAAAGGCGGGCGTTTAGTGAAATATTTCGAGCTGATTGGGTGTGGGGCCTACCTTATTGAGCTAGCCAATCACAGCAACAACTCGTAATGGTGTATCCAATGTCCACGTGAGATAGAACAAGTACATGTCACACATACTGCTCTTCTTTCAAAAGTAATTACTCCGTATTTCTGCTGAAGCCGCATCAAAAGCAGCAGAAACACGAACATCCACGGAAACCGCCGTCTTTGTTTAGCTTGAATCAGACTCGGCTGCGGCACCGGGGAGCTAACGGCCCGTGTTAGCCCGCCCTGCTACAATGTGATTGGTTCAAAACCACACTGCTGTGATGTGATTGGGCTGGTCATCGCTTGGTTCGGACTCTCAAACCAATCGAGCCGGACGAAGGCCAGATGGTTTATGTCGTGTTTGTGAAATCACAAATACCGCGAGATAAACCATCTGGCTGGCCAGGTTACCAAAACATATGATAAGCATGTTTTCACGCCTTTTATACGTCAATATTCTATTTTCTTTGGGTTTAACAGGTAAGTTTAGGTTTAAAGCTACTAAAAAGTTTTACTTGTTAAACCCAAAGAAAATGTCGCCTTGTGACTTCAACCAAAATTCGTTGTTATTTTATGTTTTGGCTTTTCGTATAAAAAAGGCGTAAGAACGTGCTTATTGTACATTTTGACATTTCGTTGTGTATCAGTTTCTCTTCAAAAGCTGAAGCTAACTTAATTAAAAATGAATTTTAGGGACCAGAAGTAACCTAAAAAAGTTTAGGCAGAGCCTATTAAAAAGTCCTATTAAATTTCTAGGGTTTTGGGGGGGTATTTTTGTATTTGTAAGCTTAGAGTAAAAACAGATTTTGATCTAACCCAGAATGGTTGATTTAACTGTAAATAAGAGGATTCCAATTTTATTTGTATTTTTATTACTTTAGCATGACAGCTTGCTTGATAGTTGAGTTTTTTTACATGGTAGACAAAAATGAATCAAGAAAAATTAAATTGAGTACATTGTTTATAGTAAAAAGGCTACAAAAAGAGCTAAATAATAATAATAATAACAATAATAATAATAATAAATAAATAAATGTTGTAAAACTTAATTTTACAAACATTTCACATTTGCCTTACAATGTGTTATGGTCAATAATATTTAAAACCAATGTTTGGTGGCTAAAATGAAGATTGTCTTAGTGCACTTTTTTGTTGTAATACAAAAGTAAATGAGTCTAATCACTGATAGAATATCCCAGATTTCATGGAAAAGTACTGTACAATCTTACTTTCTTAGAAAATCTAAAATCTGGCCTTCAAATTCTGCATTGTGATGGCAATCTGTTAAACCATTTCCACAAGTTTAAAAGACATGTTTTAACAGATTAACGTGTGATTGATGTTACTAAGATATGCTGGAAAATATTGAGATATTTACTGTTGTCAATATTTCCAAGTCCTACGCAATTGATTTACTTCTCCTTCAGTTGCAGAGGTTCCTTTAAGCTCGGCATAGACCCTCTGCTCCATCATGCTGAAGTCTCTGCCTCACATTTGGTCTTGTATGTGCTCCTCATGGGAAGCATCTTGAGAGAGAAGTCTTTGCTTCTTCACACTGATTAGATGCAAACAAATCCTTTTTTAGTTTTCTTTTTTTACATAATGTTCTCTGAGCACATTTGGCAACAAGCTTATTCCAGTCCCTTTATCTTTGCATAATTCATCTAGTCCCTGAGCTCGAGTCGCAAGTGCAATCTAACATTTAGTTGCAACATCTTCGGCTGCTCCACGGTTAAACTTTCATGGAGAACACTTGTTTAGAGGGTAATTCTAACTCAGTGTATTAAATGTTAACCCTGTTTCGTTCCAGATAATTTCCCCAAACACCAAACTAAATGTGCCCCAAATTAAAGTTAAAGCGTTTTTTGAACTCTTTAAAATATAAATAAATGTGTTTTTTGTGAAGATGACACTATCCTTTGCCTCAGTTTTACCAAGTATTTGTTGATTTGTAGTATGGTTCTATTTTGTGCCAGTGCAACAATATAATATTCAGTTGAAGTATTCACTGACCTTAATCATGTCTATGTAACTGTTGGGTCTATCCTAATGAAACTAAAATTAGTTGATTCTCCATTAGCAAAAATAAATACCAAAGACCTGATTGTTTTAAGACCAAAGACTAATATGACAAGTCCCAGTCTAAAAATAATAATAAGGTTAAACATTTGTAGATCTACTCTGAATATTTCTTTCAAATTTGCCTTAGTACTATTGCATCTAATGAAAATAAGACAGAAATGTAGCTTCTGTTGCTTATCTTTGTCGTTAAGATAGACCACAAATAATAGTATATCTCAAAACAAATCTTTAGTGAGAATTTTGTGAACCAAAGTTGCTTTTGATGCATAAACTGTGCTCTGTATCTGCCATTTCTTAACATTTGATACACTTTCCATCTTCTTATCTCATTGAAACATTTCCCTGAGGATGTTTGTGTAAATTGTACTTTAAAGCTGTGCACATATTTATATAGTGTTTACTGATATTAAACAAAGACTGATTTGAAACACATTTTCTATTGTTTTTCTTCTCACACTAGTCTCTCCTCTTTATAAATTATTTAAACATGGAATCACCATTGAACAATCGGATCAAACATTTTGAACTGCTTTAAGACAATAGTCAAGTTATTAAGTAAAAGCCAAATTCATAGCTTAATGATTAAAGGACAAATATGATGCATTTTTGTGCTGTTTTTACCCTTTTACCCTGCTCCTAAGCACTCCCACTTAATCATTAAAAAAGAGTAGTAAAGAACACATGACAGAGTTAGAGCTCCATCTACTGATTACAAAGGAAATTACACAGGGTAAGCAATTAAACTGATCTTTTCTGATATGCTAAGGGGGGAGGGGTTCATCTCACTGTGAATCACTTTGTGACTCAGAGTCAGTTTCTCACCGACAGAATGAGTTGTGTATTTGATAAGGAAGCAATTTTGAAATGGAATTATAAAACTCAAAAAGTCAATTTTGCATAATATGTTCCCTTTAAGTCTTGAGTCACTTCTAGAAATCTAGAGTCACTTCATCAAAATGGCATCTGTCAGCCCGCAGAAACGCCCCAACGTTCTTCTGTCGTTGATAATTTGTAAATCCTAGTGTGCAAAAATAATCCATATTCTGTAAAACTCTGATAAAGCCGGAGATTCACAGTGCATGCTGGGAGAGTATGACGCCAGCCGCAGGAGCTCTATAGAGTTAGAATATATCTATAGCTATAGCTATACCTACGTATATAGATATCCATGTATTAAGTATAAATGAGCACTTAATATATTTCAGAATACGTACATACAAGCTAAATTATGTACTTTTTAAGATAGGGGTTATACTTTTGCTGTACAATTCAATTCAATTCAATTCAATTCAATTCAATTTATTCTTATATAGCCCAGAATCACAACAACAGCCATCCCAGTGGACTTCACAAAAAATATAAAACAACAATATTTAAAATCAATAGCAGTTTTGAATTAAAACCAATTAAATACAAATACAAATATAACAATAGTTAAAATAATTAAAAATGTCAAACTTCCCCACCCACTTCACAATTAGCTAAAAATAGTAATAAATAAATAAATTAATACTGATTAAAACAATAGTGGCCTACCCATAGGCAGCTACAAAAAACAGTGTCTTGAGCCTAATCTTAAATGAAGAGACTGTGTCAGCCTCTTTAACATGAGCAGGAAGCTGATTCCACAGCAGGGGAGCTTGATATGCAAATGCTCTGCCACCAATACTTTTAAAAACTCTGGGCACCACCAAAAGCCCAGCATCCTGTGAGCGAAGTGGACGGCCAGGGTGATAGGGAACTAATAATTCCCTGAGATAGGAAGGGGCCAGGCCATTTAGGGCTTTATAGGTTAAAAGCAAAATTTTAAATTTGACTCTGAAATCAACAGGAAGCCAGTGAAGATCCTGTAGCACTGGGGTGATGTGCTCTCGCCTTTTTGTACTAGTTAGAACTCTTGCAGCTGCGTTTTGAACCAGCTGAAGGCTTCTTATTGAGCTTTTTGGACAAGCTGCAAGCAGAGAGTTGCAGTAGTCCAATCTCGACGTGACAAAAGCATGGATTAGTTTTTCAGCATCACCTCTAGGCAGTATCTTTCTAATTTTAGCTATTTTTCGCAAGTGAAAATATGCTGTTTTACATGCTTGGCTTATATGAGCTTTGAATGAGAGCTCTTGGTCAAATAAAACTCCTAAGTTTCTAACAGTCGAGCTAGAGACTACACTGACATTGTCCAGGGTGATTGTCTGCTCAGCCAAGTAGTCTCGCTGATGTTTTGAACCTATTAGAATAACTTCTGTTTTCTCAGGGTTGAGTAGTAGGTAGTTGTGGCTCATCCAGGTTTTTATGTCCCTCACACAGGCACTAAATCTTTCTATTTGATCAGTCTGATCTGGTTTCATTGACAGGTACAGTTGAGTATCATCTGCATAACAATGGAAGTCAATGCGATGTCTTTTGATGATATTACCTAATGGCAGCATATAAATAATAAAAAGGATTGGCCCGAGTACAGAGCCCTGTGGCACACCATAGACTACTTTAGAGCACCGTGAGGAGCTTTGGTTAACATTAACAAACTGGTACCTATCACATAAATAGGATTTAAACCAGCTGAGGGCGGTTCCTCTGACGCCTACGTCAA
Source organism: Mugilogobius chulae (assembly GCA_038363315.1). NCBI lineage: Eukaryota > Metazoa > Chordata > Actinopteri > Gobiiformes > Gobiidae > Mugilogobius > Mugilogobius chulae. The sequence goes on along the minus strand of CM076412.1, from coordinate 39,482,065 downwards.
GTTCTAGTCTTTGCAGTAGAATACTGTGGTCAATCGTATCGAATGCCGCGCTAAGATCCAGCAAAACCAGAACTGAGATCAGACCATTATCAGCAGCTAATAGCAAGTCATTTGTCACTTTAAGTAGTGCTGTTTCCGTGCTGTGGTGGGCTCTAAAGCAAATGACAGTGCATCTCATGAAACTTGATATGAAAACTATAAATTTCCATTTTGCAAGGATCTAAAGAGTTTAGAAGATATACGTACATTATCTACAATGACAAAACTGAATTCAAATGTACATGCTGTTGCTTGTTGACATCAAAAACATTTATTTCCCTATTTCATTTCTATTGCTATATTTCGAACCATTGCTTGCTATGATTCACTCGTGTGTCTGCCTTCAAAGGACGCCGCTGTGATGTCCAATCTTCCACGACTTTTGTCATGTTTTTTATTTCATTTCGCCTCTGATGCAAGGAAAACTATTTTCTAGCTGTCAGGCTTCTCCGGGCCCCACGCACTCGGAGGTTGGGATGTCATCATTATCCAGCGAGAAAAATCCACAATTAGAAGCCGATAAAGTGGAAAAAACATGTGCACATTTCTATATGCAAATGAGCTTCCTAGCAGATGCAGTAGAAGCTTGTTAGACGACACATTTAGAAGTATATTTTCTCATTTTGCCCATTTATAATAAACAAATCAGAGTGGGGAAATACTGCATGTCTGTCGCAGAAAGGCGTGGAACCAACTGACAGATATAAGAAAAGAAAGCTAATTTGATTCATGAGTGGATTTAATGGAAGAAACAGTGAAGCGTGTTAGTGCTAGCAAGTGTGCCCCCATAGCTGTCACATTCACTCAGTACTGCACAGCAAAGGCATGAAGGTACAACGCTAACATGCAGCTAACCTCTGAGGGATCCGTGGCACGTCACACTATCAAATGCCAAGGTGTTTTTAGCGTGCGTACAATTAGCATCACACTTATTCACGCTACTCCCGCTCCTCCGCGCAGCTTGTCAAGAGAAATCTTAAGCAAAGTGTCAATTATAAGTTTGTAATTAGTGTTTAAATACAGGGAATATCAGGACCATCTGTTTGTGGATCATTCTGATGTTTTGTGCACATCGTGTAGTGTGAGTTGGGCTTCTGTAAATGCATCCTTCCAGAAATAAGTGACATTAGCAGTCGTTTAATGAAGCCTCATGGTGCCCACTGAGAGGAAGCCTGCTTTTTCATAACGATGTCATTTGAATTACAAAGCATCTGTCACAGACCTGAGCCGAGTGTGTCACGCGCCTCATCTTTTCTCACAAAAGAAATAAATGATTAAGAATCTAACATTACAATACTAGCATCTCACTTGAGAAAACTAACAAGTTTTGGTGTTACATGTCACTTTATTGCCATTGAATCAGTGACTGTCAGCTGTACACCTGCTATACAAAAACATGCTACTACAAAAATGGAAAACAAACAAACAATTCTCTGGTTGTCTTATGGGTCTGAAACAATCTCACAAGCAGCTACAAACAGTCACTTTAATAATAATAATAATAATAAATTTATTTGTATAGCACTTTTCATACACAAGCAACTCAAAGTGCTTCACATCATTAAAAATACATTAAAAATACAGCAACAATAATATATATGGATAAAATAAAATAAAATGTTAAAAACATAACATAAAAAATTTATATTTCAATAAAAAGCAAGTTTAAAAAGGACTGTCTTAAGCCTCGATTTAAAAACACTAAGAGAAGGGGCCTGTCTCACAGTCTCAGGAAGACTGTTCCAGATCTTAGCTGCATGAAACTGAAACGATGCCTCCCCCTGTTTGGTCCTAACTCTGGGCACCAACAGGAGGCCAGTCCCCGAGGTCCTCAGAGTTCGACTTGGCTCATAGGGCACCAGCATGTCGGAGATGTACTCCGGCGCCAGACCCCGCAGCGACTTAAACACGAGCAGAGCTGTCTTAAAGTCCACTCTCTGAGCCACTGGAAGCCAGTGCAAGGACCTAAGCACAGGACTAATGTGATCGTACTTTCTTTTTCCGGTCAGGACTCGAGCAGCAGCATTCTGGATGTACTGCAGTTGTCCCACAGCTCGTCTGGATAGGCCGGTGAGCAGGCCGTTACAATAATCTAACCTACTGGAGACAAATGCATGGATGAGCTTCTCCAAGTCAGGCTTTGGCACTATGCCTTTAATTTTGGCAATGTTTTTCAAATGGTAGAAAGCCGATGATGTTATGGCCTTAATGTGGCTGTTAAAATTCAAGTCTGAGTCCATTATTACTCCCAGATTTCTAACCTGACTTGACGGTTTCAGAGAGAGAGACTGAAGGTGACTATTGACAATCTCTCTTTGTTTCTGTGGGCCAAAGATGATAATTTCAGTCTTGTCTGAATTAAGCATAAGGAAGTTACTTTGCATCCACACACTGATCTGTTGGATGCAGTGACAGAGTGAATCCACCGGCCCAGATTCACCTGCCGTTAGTGACACATAGATCTGAGTGTCGTCTGCATAGTTATGATAACACACATTACTTTTACGTATTAATTGACCTAATGGCAGCATATAAAGATTGAACAGAAGGGGTCCCAAAATTGACCCCTGAGGCACACCACAGGTCAAGGCCATATGTTCAGACACGCAATTACCAATTTCAACGAAATACTTCCTATCTTCTAGATAGGACTTGAACCACTGCAGGGCAGAACCAGAGATGCCCACCCAGTCCTCAAGTCTGTGTAAAAGGATGTCATGATCAACCGTGTCAAAAGCCGCACTTAAATCCAACAGAATTAGGATGGAGACTTTGCTAGAGTCAGTGTTCAGGCGGATGTCATTAGTAACCTTAATAAGAGCCGTTTCCGTACTATGGTGTGGTCTGAAACCTGACTGGAAAATATCAAATGTGTTGTTTGTTAGGAGAAAGTCAGTAAGCTGTTGGTAAATGACTTTTTCGAGGACTTTTCCTAAAAATGGCAAATTTATACATTTTCAATTACAAATTTCAATATTTGTTCTTTTTCTCTATGCATATTTATTTGTAAAGACAAAACACACATATGGGGGATTACATGAGGAACAACAAAAGTTCCATGCATAAGCCCCGAACAAGCTTTTTCCAATCATGTATTGGCATGAGCTATATTAGGTTTTGCTTATTCCCCTCACAAAATCAAGCCTAATGTTTCATTTATTCATTTTCTACTGCTTGTTTTTGTTAGAGGTCACGGGTGACTGGAGCCTATTTCAGTTAATTTAGGCCTTAGACAAGAGAGGGAACCCTGAACAGTGGCCAACTCATCGCAGGGTTAGAGACAGACAACCATTCACTCTCTCATTTTTAAAAAAAATTATAGTGATGTTCAATTAACCTAAACATGCATGGTGGTCAACAATGGTGATACAGAGAGATTGAGAAATACTGACTTGGCTTGACCTGGGAATCGAACCCACAATCTTCTTACTTAGAAACAAGAGTTCTAACGCCTATGCTTAATGTAAGATTTAGAAATGTAGGCTTATAACTTTCACAGAAACGTAAACAAATAGAACTATTTAATTTAATACGTTTTATATCAGTCCACATGCTTTGTTCACTTACCTAAGTTTTGCGTTGGTAAGTGTCACCAAAAACATATACATTTTTTTAGAAGTTAACGGTGTGGCATGCTGACAATAACGCTAAACAGCACACTTAGCAATAGTAATGGCCAAATAACCAACTATTAGATAAGACAGGACACTGCAAATTTAAACCTTGCAATAGAATGTCGACTCGATCTCATATGATTAGCATTTATTTTTAACATGACCCTTATCCTTATCTTAACCTAACCCTAGTCACAGCCCGAAACTTACCCATTTTAGTAACTTGAAACCTAAGCTTACCCGTTAAACCTAAAGAAAATCTCGCCACATAACTCGTGTATATTATGCTAAGAAATATTGTGTGATTTTTGCATTTTTTCATATCGTACTATATGTTGTATGTCACATATACACGCAATAAAGCCGAGAAATCATGCTTATCGTAGCCTATGCCATTTTTGTGTCGTGATTTTATATCGCTTTCTTGTGACACTGTTTTGGTATGTCAGTACTGAGAAGAAACTGATTTTAAGTTATATTCTTAGGTAAAAAGAAGTTAAAATTATGCATAGTGCCTTTAAGAAATCCACATACTACAACCTGTGTCCTCATCAGACCTCAGTCCTCCTGATTACTTTGTATTCAAAGGAATGCTCCCGGCCGTTTACAACAGTGAAAGAGCTCAGGATCAGCGTAGACGCAGAGAAGGCGAAACACAGGTCCCATCTGATGCTGGACACTGGACTAAATTGCAGAGCTCGTGTTTCACTGATATTACATTGTGGAAAAGGCCACCACATCTTTGCAGCCTGAATCCACAGCCAGATGGAAAGACGATGGATAAGAGGTAGAGAGAGAGATTAAAATTTAGCCGGTTGACCCTCCTTCAATCTGTCTTTCTTTTGCCATGTTGATCCAAATTCTCAAAGTATAGTCCATGTGCATGTGGTGGTGCTGCTGTGTGACTGCGTCTGCATTATTTAAGACTCACTGAAATCAATAAGCAAGAAAAACAACAATGCACTTGAGAGAGGTAGGTGGAGCAGCCAGAAGTTGCACTGAAGATTAATTACAGTAATTTCAAGTTTTATTGCTTCAAAATATTATTACTCAAGTATAAGTACAAGTAATGCTCAACATATTATTAAGGTGGGACACTTCAGGTGAATAAAACACAATATTAACCATGCCCCAATTATGCTTCTTTTAGTTTAAAGATTCTAAAGTGTGGTATAAACTTCTCCCTATTGAAAGAAAATACACTGATGTGAGAAGAAAATCAGATTGAACATTATTTTGAAAGATGTTGAGAGAGCAAAAACAATAAAAACAAAAAGAGTTTTCGCTGTATTTCAGTTCTATATTTTTGTGTTCACGTACACATTCAATACAATTTACATTGTCACTCCATTATTTACAGTTGTGTTGATTTTAATGTATGCTCTTTGACTTGCAGCACAAACAACAGCTGATAGAGTGGCCCCGCAGTGATCAGAGGATGTGTCATATCACAGACCTCTGCTGCGATCAATGGCCTGGTTAACATGTCTGCTCCGGAGCCAGATCAATGCCACAACATGAGGCTGTCCATGACCAAGACACAGCCCTGCCTTTATATCAGCACTGCTTGAATTTAACCTTAATTTGCAATAAGAAAACTATAAAACTGCAGTATGTTTCACTGTGCAGTGCGGCTTAAATAATATACTACAATTACAATGGAAAACCCAGTAAAATTGATCTTATTGATGTAATTTTTAGATACTATACTTTTATTATTTCCTGGCTGTGAGTAATATTTCTTAAATAACGTTTTGGTTACTTTTCACACTGAAACATTAAATATTATATGGGTACCTAGTACACTATAGCTTCTCTCACAATGGCAATTGTAATTTCAAGAGTGAACTGGAACTTATGTTACGCCGTATATTAGCACAATATGAAAAAGCGTAAAAATGACACAAGTTTTATTTGAAGCCACGTGGGGACATTTTCTTTAGGTAAAACGGGTAAGTTTAGGCTTCAAGTTACTAAAATGGGTAAGTTTAGGTCTGAAGTTTGGGGCAGGTTAAGATTAGCCTCAGGATTTTGTCAATATTCATAAATAAGAACACATCTTAACAACCACCATAGAAATGAACTGGGATTGCAACGAGTACCATAATTACGCAAAACTGCCGTGACCTCATGCAAATCATACGTAATTTACATGTCCTGTAATGTCATGGCAAATGTACGCTTTCTTGTGAGATCAGGCTCCAACAAGCTACTTGTGGAGGCCAAACGTGCATATTTTGTTTAACAGGATGAATTTCTCTGCTTATACAATAAAAGTGTACCTTTAAAAACCTTTAAAAAGTGAACTTTACCCTTTATGTCTCACTGCTAAAAAACTCAATGAAGTTTGTTGGGGTTCAAGCAGGACACTGTTTGACTACAACTTGAGATATGAGCTTCTTCTCACTGCTGTTTATCACCTCATACATGTAACACTCACAAACATTCACAAACTATTAAAAAATCCACATTTTCGTTATGTAGCAACTTCCTGAGAAGCTGTTAAGTCCCATTAAGTCTTTTATGAGTGGGGGAAGTTTTATCATCCAAACTTGCACTTGCCTTGCTAAGCTTGGCATATAGCGCTTATCCTTTTTTTCCCATCATAGACATGCTGTAACATTTCCTTTTTGCTGTTATCTGTTCCTTGTTACAAATTGAACAAAAGAAATTTTGTTTATGTGAAACTCTAATTTTAAAAACACACAAAAAATATGCAAACACAAAATGTCATCTCCTTGATTTGTTTAGTTCCCTTTTCATATGATCACATTCACCTGGTTTTGAACTCTTAATACTGTCCACATAACATCGTTGTTTACGGCGTGGCAGCAGTACACAAACAAAAACACAACACCCCGATAGTGTAGTCTTATGATGTCTTGTGAAGTGTTATTTAAGCAGACGTATCTTAACAGACTTGCCAAACTTAACTGCTCCCCGATGAAGCGCTTAACCCCTATTCAAAAACATTGTCAGCTTAATAGCCCTGCCTTCCGCTGATAACCGCCAAGGTGTCTGCTGTTCCGCACAGCTCTCCCGATAAAAGTGCTTCCTCCTTGTGCAGAGGCAGAGTGCAACATATTCCACTGTTTGTTATTCTCTTCCTTGAGCTAAATTGACATTCAGCTCTAAGAAGGTTTTGTGACACACCCAAGCCTCCAACTTCTTTGTTTTGCTTGACTAAACTCCGGCTTGTTGGCGCAGCCCCCCTTTGTCCTTGAACTTTATTTGTTTTTGCTGACTTGCTTTAGAAGTGACTGAGGTTTTCACCAGTCACTGTGGAAGAGGAAGATTGAGAAAGACGTAGGCAAAATAGAAGAGGCCAAAAAGTCTGCTGAACTTCTTCAGCTTGTAAAATGGGTGTCAAAAAGCAACTCCAAAACCTGGGGTGGAGCACTGAAAAAAGTAGTAAAGATATATATTGCAATTTATTCTATGTACACAACACACAAGGAGAGAAACTACAAAAATCTCTTATGAAAATCCTAACTCTGGCCATGCCTCCCCGAACTCGCAGAGGGGCACATTGGGCTTACAATCGAGCCAAAACTCCTGTAGTGTGCAGTAGCCTTTAAAGATGACCAGTCTGTTGAACCAATCACATTGCAGCAGCACGGACAGATATCGAATTAGTAGACGTGCAGTTTGGCTCTAATGCTATCGAACACTTAGCATCTGAGCTAGTTCGGTATGTTTTGAAGAACTCCGGAGCGTTCTGCAGTTTGTTTTCTTATAGCCATTAGCATTAGCTCACAAAATAAGCAAGTTATGAAAGATGTGGAGAGTGAACAGCAGAAAAATGACAAAAACATCACCAAATATAAGTTGTAACTATGGCTTCACTTATCATATCAGCAAGTGATGGGGATTGAATAGCATTTAACAGTTTGAAAAACAAAATAACATTGGCAATGTTGTTTGATAAAGCTTCATAAGACACAAATTAGCTGAAATCACTTGTTTTAGCTCATTTTATTCATAAAAGTGCAACTTCTGCCATTGTGTTCAATTGATTTGTGTCATCACCTCTACAGGAGGAATAAGGCATTGCGCTGTTGCTGTTGTTACAACAGAGCAGAGCTGCTGATTGCGCATCTGCTAATTTAATGTCTGTCATTACGTTGCTAGACGATTTTAGCACAATTACAAGCTATTTTGATGTTTTAAAACATGCACACAAAGGAGATTTATGCATTTTTGAATGAGAGAGATGTTTCTGCTTTTTTTTGAATGTATCTAACAAAAATTGTGACTTCTTGGTTCGTGCTACTTTTGAGTTCAGATGCTTCAACCAATCAGATTATTGATGGTCCCTGTTTCACCGACGGCTTTCAGCTTCAGTCATTCCAAATTGATAATGTGTAGAACTCAATTCAGAGTTTTATACATAAGAGTCTGGCGTGAGCAAGGTTACGAAACTTACAGTTATCAAGTAGGACTCTGGAATAAATCATTGTTAAGGACAGTTTGATTTAAATTTCACAACTCTACCCAACTTTGCTCTCCTGTGAAACAGGTTGAACTCTGCTAAACAAGAACATCAGTCACACAGACGAGGTAGATCGAAGAAGACATCCAGGTGGGACAAAATGGTTGGGCCCAAAGAATCTGTCAAACTCTATACAGGCCAGTCAAATGGAAGTAGATGGGCACAACTGTTAGCAAGATAGAGAATAGAGTTTGGGCATCAAAATAAGTCCTCACTGGAATGCCACAGCAGCCTCACGTCAACACTGATGCCACTCTATTTGTCTGAAAGTCAAGGGTACTCCGCAGCCCTGCCAGAGACACTAATTATGGGATACTAGCCTGTTTTTTTCTGTCCGGTGCAGCTCTGTGGATGTGGCCCATTATGTGACTGAGTGAGTACAGGTGTTGTCCTATCATTCATTTGGCAGCTTTTGTCACCAAAGGGATTACAACAGAGATGGTTCAGGTAATGTATAGCTGTTTACATTTTGGTGGCATTATGTTTAATAGCAGCACTTTGTCATAATGGCAGGTGCAGAATCACTACTCCACACGGGCAGAATCAGAATGGGACAGTGTAAGATTTTGTCAATAAAATGTAAAACAAATTGTAAAAGGCATTGTAGAATTAGAACTTTTGTGAACAATGGAGATACATGGCACAGGCGATCAAGGAGGTCCAGAGTCCTTATCAAAGTCTAGGAAAGGAGAATCTTGTCAATTCCATTCTTCTTAAAATAGAGAAGTAAAAATGAGAAACAAAGGATAACTAAAGGCAACACATTGCATCTCCTGTATAGCAAAACAATCACATTTGGTATAAATAGCTTATGCCAACTCTAAGGGCACCTGAGTTGGTATAGCTATTTATTCGCAGTGTTGCAAATTGTGTCACTTTGTTAAATGTATATCAATTTTGTTTGTTTGTTTGTTGTTGTTATAATTGCAGGCTAATACAGAAAGTGAATGGATCCAGCCACTAACAGAAATGTGTAAAATGAACTTTGAGATATATGATGGTAAAGTACAGTGTTTATTCATAGAAAAAGTTGCTTTCTGTTTATAGAGTCCCTCTTTCGACCAAGGCAGATGGGGACTGTTAAAAGAGACCTACTGTGATTTTTCTATATGTTTAGGAAGAAACTGGGTGCATGGTAGCAGAGTGGTTAAAGCTATTTAGGAGGTCGTGGGTTCGACTCCCAGGTCGGATCATATCAACATCTCACGATCTCTCTGGGTGGAGTTTGCATGTTCTCTCGTGTCTCCTCCCACTCAAAAACATGCATGTTTAGGTTAATTGGGCAACACTGTAAATTTCCCCTGTGAATGAATGAGAGAGTGAATGGTTTCTGTCTTGTCCACTGTCCAGGGTGTCCCCCCCATAAGGCCCAAAGTCACTGGGATAGGTTCCAGTCACGCACGACCCTTAACAGGATTAAGTGGTAGACAATAAATGAAAAAATAGGAAAGAAACTATGGCATATGCAGATCCATAATTCACATTTTGTTCATTGTAAAACACAAAAATTATCTAAAACGGATTAGAAATAGAAACAGTTCTATTGACTTCCTGTTCAAAACTGCAGAACTGAAGTCCCGCTCTTCTGTGTAAAATTGTATTTCAATAACCCACAGATAAATAATAGTTAATTGGAAAGTGGCTACATAACTATTTTAACCCTACATGTTTTACTTGCCATCCTAATTTTTGAGTAATTGGCAGACAAGTGGGCAGGGATAAATGTTAGGTGAAGACAGGGATTTTCTGAGCACTGAGCATCAGCTGCAAAACAACACAAGATGACTCAAACATGCATGAATCAATCATCCAAATACAGATTTGGGTAAACTAATGAGAACACTGAACTCAGAAAAGTAGATTTTGCTTATAGGTCCCCTTTAAACAACAGCACAACCGGTCTTATCAAAACAACGAAAACTATCAATAAATACAAGGGAGCAGCAGAAGAAAAGTTTTCATAAAAAAAAAAAAAAAAACAAAAAAAAAAAAAAAAAAAAAAAAACAGGACAATATACAAAATGAACCAAGACATTCAGGTTTAGCCTTCAGTAACTCCACATGGAATATAACCATCGCAGTTGCTCAAACGAGAGAAACACGTCAAACAAAATACCAGATATCATAGATAATTTAGGTTTGTTTTGTACTTTGTTTTCTTCTTCTTCTTCTGGGTTTTATATAAAAAAGATAACAAGAATAAATAAAAACCTAGTTATTGCATATTTGCTTCTCAGCAGATCTTTTTTAAAACAAAATCCATTGGCATGACACCTTCTGACATATGAGTAAGAAAACTTAGAAAAAGTCTTTTCAACCAACCTTTTTATTCATACAAGCTTGTACAAGGTCAAAATGAACCAAGAGCCAAGACAGTAAGTCTGCACTCAGAACTTAAGCTGTTCCAGCTGGCAGAAATATGACGAAAGTGTCCCACAGCGGTGACAATGTCTGCACAAAGACAACCTCACATTTCCAGTTGATGGTAAAAGGCTTGTCTCCGATCAAACGCGTCAGGCAGCATGACCCCAGATGTATCAAAGGACACAAACAAAAGAAGCCAGGCCGGGGAATATCAAAAGAAAGTGTCCCCGAGGACCCACTGCCCGGACACACCAGCCTCCGAACATACAAAGAGCTTCAACTGCATGGCCACAATATCAACAATAGACTCAAAGCAATATTAACCCAGAGGTGCAATGTATATTTCATAAAGAACTGCCATGAAATATCATAGAACGATCTTTCAAGGTTCTTTGTAAATATAGAAATACAATTGGGTGCCTTTATTTTAACATTACAAAAGCAGCTTTTTAACCAGAGTAAGCTATTTATCTGTACAAAAGCAATAAGTGGGATTGAAAAGGGCATTGGTGGCATTGCGCTAAGTGTCCAGCAGGAGGCAGAATTTGAGTTCTTACTATTGGGGCATGAATGAATGTCAAAGTATGAGTCAGACGCAGAAGTATCACATGAGAAAATATCAAGCCTGTGATAAATGGGAGTAGTATTGATATTAAATCCTAAATAATAATATTTGACCAGTTATCTTCAACAATTCAATGACAAAATCAAAACTGCTCAAAACAAGTCATTTATCACAAAATACAAGGAAACAAAGCCACACTATAAAGCAACTAATTGTCTTGAAAATGTATTTAACATGAAAGCAAGGGTAAACTGGCAAATGTGTTTGTATGAATGATAACTCTCTAATGTAGGCTTACTTGTGTAGTAGTTATTTTACTTAAATAAATAAACAATAGTGAGATTGTCGCAGCTGTTGCAGAGCTTTGTTTTTTTATCATTTTTATCTTGTTTTTTATCATCTCAATTTCAAATTATTATTGAAACTTAAATTAAATACACAAGCACTACACCAACTTCGTGTTTTAATATTTAGAATTTACAATGGTGTAAGCTACTTTTGTATACTTTCATTTTAGCTGTAGGTCTGGTCTACTTTTGTCAGATTGGTAATTCTACATTTAGCCTAGTTGTGTAGTGAAAAGTAATGGTTGTGTTTCTATGGTTATTGAAGGCCTAAATTTGGGAATGTAATTAAAATGGTCCCAGTGTGCTGATGATTTTGGTTACTGCAAATACCAAGTTGGATCTAAGTATCTTTTAAGAAACCACTGCTGTTGGCCAAATAAACTTACTTAGACCTACTTAATGTTATCGATGGAGTTCCAGCTATTATAACTGTATAGCTACTTAGGCTATCACTGACAGTCTTATTGAACCTTAAAGCAGCCGCAGGATGAAGGGCACATGCCGTAGTAGCAGTGTCACTGTGGTCTGGAGGAGTCTGAGTGTAAGACGAGACAGTGAAGGTGGGCAGGGCAGGTAAAGCGTGTGAAGACTTCTGAAGACTACTGGGCTACTTTTACTTTGAGCGTGATTTTGCGATGTGGACTTAACGTGGATGAGACGAGCTCCAGCGGCAGCGCCGTGGCCCGGTACGTCCGTCTGTCTGCGCAGAAAATCAGCTGCTGAGCGAGAGGATTTTCAACCACTGCGGTATGCTTTCCATTTTCTAATGCTTTATTGACTTTTGAGCATAAGCTACTTTTATCGGATGTATGATATTTGCCAAGGGTCTATTGTTCCATGAAACAACCAGCAGTGAAAGGGACAAAGTAGGTAAAGTAGGACCAACTTTAGGGCTTAAATCTACAAAACCGTATTGGTAGATAGATAGATAGTAGATAGATAGATAGATAGTAGATAGATAGATAGATAGATAATAGATAGATAGATAGATAGATAATAGATAGATAGATAGATAGATAGATAGATAGATAGATAGATAGATAGATTTATTGTCACATACAATGCTACAACACATATAACATGTAGTGAAATGTTCATGGAATCTTCCTCTGTCGTCAAGAATGGAAAAGCAGTCAAAGATACAGTAAGAAACGTTCATTAGACGTATGGCCTGAGGGAAAAAACTGTTTTTAATCTCTCAGTTTTAATTCACTTAATCAACTTAGATTCACACCATGAACGGCATACCTTGTGTGCTTTGCTTTATTTTATTTGGGAGGAATGTTTGCAGAATTGTATTTTCTATTACTCGTGTAACACAATTTGAAGAGCACCAGTGAGAAAAGATTAAACTTGCCAAATAGAGACAGGGATCTAAATACATGTGCAGAACAAACCAAAAGAATTTATATTTGATTATCAGCCCTATTATATCAAAGGCCAAACTGAAAAGTTTAGGCCTATTTTACCAGTAAAGTGTAGATTGGTTTACTGACTGTTCTTTGTGTTTTCTTCGGTGCGCTCCAAGCTCACTTAACTTTGAATCCGTGCGTAAAAATCGATGTTTGACTTTATGCGTCAAAGAGCTAAAGAGGCATGTTCTCCACAGATGTCCTCTCACGCGGAAGGAGGCCCGCAGCTGGAAACAACCTCAAAACATCACGTCCGTAAATCTCAAGACGCTCTGGACGTGACGAGCGGTGAGGCGCTGTGCAGCCCAGGGACCACTCCGGAGGTTAAAGCGGAGGACAGCGAGGTCACGTGCCCGCAGCAGCACGCGCACAAGCCTCGCGCCATGACCCGGAGCCCCAAGTGCGCGCGGTGCCGAAACCACGGCGTGGTGTCGTGTCTGAAGGGCCACAAGCGCTTCTGCCGCTGGAGAGACTGCCGCTGCGCCTGCTGCCTGCTCGTGGTGGAGAGACAGAGGGTCATGGCCGCGCAAGTCGCGCTCAGGCGGCAGCAGGCGGCAGAGGTGGCGAGAGCTCACGGACAGGTCAGTCTGAGAATTTAGCGTTTCTCTTAATTTACGCTCTAATTTGTTGCTCGGGATCTACCTGTAACTCTCCAACAGCTCCCCAAAGCATTTTGGAATCAGACATGTTACGTCTTTGGATTCATATTTTATTAACATGTCCATTTCCAATGTAAATTCAGTTGTAGAGGCCTAACTTGGCCCCTCGGCCCAAGACACATTTCTCTAATGGGACAATAAAGTACTTGATTGATTGAACTTTGTGCACTAATGGCTAGTGTGAATGTTTGATAGACCTCACTGTTTCCATTTTATTTATTTTATGCAACCTCTCACAAATACTTTGTTTGTAAAGTAGCTCACTGGGGAAAAGAGTTGGGGAAAAAGTTTTTAACAGAATCTGAACAATTAACTAAAATAACCTCCTGAGCTACTGCAAATTGAGAACTTAATAAAAGTTCTGCAAATTAAGAAAAATAACAAAACAATGGACAAAAATAGCCTAATTTCTCAACTTAAACAGGCTATAGCTAATGTCTTTCTTGCTTTTTAATGTTTGTTTTATATTTTAATTTTACTTTATTGTTATCCTATATATTTTTCCAATATCAAGTAGTGATATGTTTTTCACAAATATAGACACAATTTATTTTGAATGGTTAAATTTAGCTTTTTTTGGTCTGAATCTGAAACATTTGAGCGTTCCTAATACACACATGTATAATTACACAAATAGTTTGTTATATTTTGATATTTTAGACTATTTGTTCAAGCGTTTGGGCTAAATATGTGTTGCTTGTGTCCCAGGGTAAGCGGGTGGTCCGGTGTGCAGGTCCTGCTCGGAGAAGCGCCTATCAGCGTTACAGCAGAGTGTCCGAGTCCAGCAGCAGTGTCACGTCCAAGAGCATCCTGCAGGGTAAGCTTCATGAACATCTGTCTTCTTATTAACACACCTCTGACAGGCAGGCAGGCGCACTCATCACAGCTCCTGATCACGGTTTAATATGAAGCTCAAGGTCAGACATCACAGACACACAGGAGCAGGCATTAATCATCTTTAGACGATAGCTACGTTTATTAATGTCATTTTATTAACAAGGCAGTTCCAGCAGGCAAAAATACTGACATTAGGTCAAGCCTCAGTGGCTGAACAAAGACCATTACAAGTTTAAGTTTTGGTGCCTTGAATTGCAGTAACATGAAAATCAAAAAAGCCACAAAAGCATCACATTTCAAACACTACAGATCTTTGGCCATGATTGACAAAGTTTTATACTTCAAATTTTGACACATTCGTTCCTTATCAAGATATTTACATGCTTCCTACAGTCTTGGAAAACTTGGAATAGTCATGGAAAATTTTATCTAATTTCCAGGCCATGGAAAAGCTTTGGAATTCTACTGGTTTTGGAAAATTGGAAAATATTTTGAGTTAAAAATAGAATAATTCATTCACTTCAACGCAGTTCAGCTTGTGTTTAGGTAAGACAGGGAAAAAAAAATGCAATTTAATTATTTGAAACATGTGAAAAAAGCCCATGGAAATGCTGTGATTTGTCTCGGAGAAGTCTTTGAAAAGTTATGGTTTAAACTGTACAAACCGTGTATTTAGGATAACTAATACTAAATTGTTCTTAAAATTTTGATAAAAGGAAATAATTAAAACAAACATCTTAGAATTCGGCCTGTGGAAGTGGGTTAAATAAGAACAACTACAGTTTAAACCATGCATAAGCAGATCCTGTCATTGGGCCAAATTAGAAAAGGGTAAAGATAGTCTTCCAATGCAGCTGCAGCTCCAGGCTCCAGTGTTTCACACAGAGGTGAACAACCTATTACAATAATCCATAATGCTCCTCTCACAAAGAGCCTGCTGGTCCGTCGCCCTGCCCTGCTCTGCTCTTTGGATGTCATTACACACACAACATAATGTGCATTAATATCTACTGGCTGCTGTTCAAAATCCTGCAAGTGCCATTGTTTTCTTTATAGACCTCTTAGCCTCACTGTGCAAAGCAATAATGACAGAGCTAACCAAGTGAGTAATTAAAATAATACACGGCAAAGTACTTAAGCAAGATTTATTTACAGCCCTGCGTAAAAAAAAAAAAAGATGAGTAGAGTTTTATTCAGAAGACTTTAGTGAACAAGAGGGATATGTGACATTTTGCAGTTTGCACAGTCTAGTTCTTTGACAAGTCAAGTCTAGTAAATTTTCATTTCAAATATGGCAGATTTTTTTTACATTAAATCATGTTGTTTTCAGTACATAAATGGTTAATTTCTAAAATATGAAAGGCAAAGCAGTTGTAGTAAGCCAATTTCAATACAGTCAATGCAATATAATAAAATGTAAGATTTTGTGTGTGTGTCTTATCAAAATGCTGCTTAGACAGATTTACTTAAGGCTGGCCACAATAAAAAGTTCTTTTAAAAAGTTCAGCTTTAGCACACAACTTACCGTAATTCCCAGATGCCACTTGTCAAATTGTGAGAGAGTGAATTTGGCAGGATGACTGCAGGAATGTCCACTAAAAAAAATGTATCTCCCTGTGCTCTAGTGCCGTTGAATCAGTACATTACGCACATAACGTAGCATTGTGTAAGACATCAGCTGCTCAGGGGCACCACAGCGAGCAGAGTGGTGCCTATCCACAATAGGCACCCAAAAAGCTAGGAGCAAGCCTTAAAGTGTTTCTAGGAATTTGCCAGTACATTCAGCTGAAGATAATGCAAGTGTGTGTTTATTCATTTGTAACACTGCAAGATAAAACAATTGAACACTATACTGATTTGAAATAAAAACCCTAAACTTTGTACATGACTGCATAATCTCACATATTCTGTCCAGGTCTCAAACCGGCGACCCCTCCGTTTGACGACACTGCCTGTTGGTCTAAGCCAGCCGTCCCTCTGTCCTTCCCCTGCCCCTCGCTCAGCGCTCGCATGAGAAAGAGAAGAACTTTTGCTGATAAGGAACTGGAGAATGTGATGCTGGAGCGCGAACTACAACAAAGCAATCTCCAAAACAATCTCCATGGCAACCGGGACATCCCATCATCATCATCATCCCCCCCGCTGTCACCTCCTCCACCTTTACCCATCTCCACCAACCTCCACTGTTGTATTCTGAACAAAGAATCACTCAGTGGGCCATGTTTTGTGCCTGTTTTCAAGTATAAGCCGCTTTATGAATGTGATTTTCAGTTATACCAGTTATTGTATGAGAAATGCAGGCCTTTTGGAAGTTCTAGTGACTACATCATAACACACCAAAGCTCTAAAGAACAACATGAAAGGACGGAGAAGAAGCATTGCACTTCAAAGACGCCAAACAAGCAGAACTAATGCATTTGACAGAGCAGAGACTGAGGCATCACTGCATTTCAACAGGTAGAGATGGTGTTTCTGAGGACTCTGGTGGCCTCCCTCTTGGATCAGACGTGTTCCAGGAGGCTTGTAGCAGCAGCAGCAGTGGTAAATGTAGAGGAGGGGCCCCTGCTGATCAGACGGGCCCCGCGTGGACACAGAGAAGGCCCCAGGCAACACTTCAGTCTCAGAACGCCCCACTGTGAAACCATTACCGTTCTCAGTGGAGGCGCTGCTCCGAGCCTGATTCAGATTAAGGCAGAACTTTGATGGACTTAAAGACCCCGTACCTGGTTAAAAAATCATTTAAAATCAACTGTAGATTCCATGTAGATGGATATATTCAGAAATGAGTTTGCATTACCCTGTTGATGTAATCATAAAGCCTTTTATTGCCCAAAATCTGGAGGTAACACTGTAATTGAAACAATTGAACACTATACTGATTTGAAATGAAAACCTTAAACTTTGTACATCACTGCATAATCCCATGTTATTCTGTCCAAAAATCTGGAGGTGCTGTGTTGGCATGTTTGCTGTTGGCTTTAAAGCAAACACAAGCCAGTTCAGTGTGTTTAAAAATACCCATTTTATTGTGTATCATTGCCAAAGAGTAAATCATCTCTTTGTAACAAATTTAAGACAACTGCACACTGTAGAGAATTTTATTTTTTAAATTTCGCATTAATCAAAATTTAAGGATGACTGGCCTTCCCAGTTTCACTTTCCCCAAAAGAGAAACTGTTTACATCCATTAACGTGCCTAAACTGCAAATGAATATTAACGATGTGCCTGTAGGTTTGTTTGTGAGGTTTTGGAACATTTAAGTACTTCTTCCTTTTGCACTGTGGAACCAGGTACTCTAGCTTTGATACACTTAGTTATAATATAATGCTTGAGCTGTAGAGAATATTTAATATTATGTCAGTATCTTTAAGTTTAAAAAAAAAATCATATTTTCATGCAGCTTGCTTTGGACACATTTTAGCTTTAAAAATTATTCTGTTTTATTTCACATTCAGCATTTTGCATTATTGGTTGTTTATAACATTTCTAATTTTGAACTGGAACTATATTTTGCATTTAACAAGTGAGTCTTTACAATGTAAAAAGTCTATTTTTGTATGCAGATTAAAACATTATTTGTACTGTTGTTCAGAAGTGCCTATATTCTCCTCCGTCAGCAGCATCAAGGTGAAAGCTTCCCAGACTCTGGCTTTGGCTCATCACATCAAAGATCTCTCATTCTCTTTGGAGGCAGAAGAAATATATACAACACATCCATAAAACAAAGTCGATGAAAAGGTCGAGCACTTTTTGAACTCAAGCCCATTTTTAACTTCACACTTTGGTTTTATGGCCAGAGGAGAGTGAATCCCCTCTGAAGCTCGGGGCTGCTGCGCCGTGTTTTTAGTTTGAGTAGATTTTAACCGGTAGACTGTTTTTGCTTAAAATGTCTGATACGTGAAGAAAAGACAAAAATACAAGGCAAGACTGACAACAATCATTACTTTACACTTAATTCTCTCTCTCTTTTGTCTGTGACACAAGTAGGATTCAGCTTCATGCAGTAGCTTTTTAAGAACCATTAAGTAGTGTGGCTTTTCTATACGAGACAGTTGTCGGTCTTTATTATTTTGACATGTTTTCTTAAACTATAGTATATATAAAGTTCATGGGTGTGTTTATTTCTTAATAAGTGTAATGTTTTGTTTTTTTTACAATGAGAAGGTACCTTTCCAGGGATATAACTTTTATTTTGCCTAGTCTCAATGGAGAAATCGAAGTTTAAAGTGTAATATATGTGTAACAATATATAGGCAAAGTAATGCCATGACATCTCCATGAAGACAAGCACAAATGTTATGGTACAGCTTTACTATGAAAACCTTTATGAAAAGTTTTAAGTATAAACTGGATGTAAAACATTATACTCCAATCTGCATTTCAAGCAAAGATAGGACATTTTATTTATTTCGTTTTCATCCTTCATCACTCTCTTGTGAGGCTTTTGTCAGGCTGCAGTTTGTCATTACAGATACGCAAACTCAAATCTACAGATCAAATGGCATTCACTTTAATATTTCATTCAGCCTCACAACTTTTTCACTCCAAACGGGCGTCTTATATCATTAAACATCAGGCAAATGGAGGATCCAGCAGCGTTACCTTGGCGACATTTGTCTTTACCCTGACGCGAGCAGAGTTTGTTTGAACATGCATTTGATCTCTATCCACTTTCCACGGCTCATTCTACGCCTGGGAGTCTGTGCGCTGTGGTCCTATCAGTGAGAGATGGGGGTCAGATACTTTTGACAGCTCTGGACCTTGTGGCGTCAAACACACGAGTGATAGTGGGCCGCGCGACGTCTTTGTTAGTCTTTATAAAGCCCAGATCACATATCACATAAATCACAGCGCTTTTCTTTCTCTGCTGTGAGTCGAAAGATTGACAGAGAGGAGGTTGTGAGTCTATAAAACACGGGACTGTGATGTATTGTTTAAGTTTTTACTGTGATAAACGTAAGGGGG
Source organism: Mugilogobius chulae (assembly GCA_038363315.1). NCBI lineage: Eukaryota > Metazoa > Chordata > Actinopteri > Gobiiformes > Gobiidae > Mugilogobius > Mugilogobius chulae. The sequence goes on along the minus strand of CM076412.1, from coordinate 39,462,770 downwards.
AAAATCAAAGAATAAAAAAGCAGACATGATAAGAAAAATAGACTGCTATGAAATCATTAAAGTGCAAGTTTGACTACATCTTCCAAAAAAACACAGTGAGCGTCATTATATACAAGATTGTATTAAAGATTTTCACTCAGTTTGGCTGCTATAATGACAAATAAGATAACTAGTGTGTAAAGCAGGGGTCAAGTTGGTCCAGGGAAGTATTTTAATACACTGACCTGAACTCTACATTTATTCCTAATATAAAATAAATGCCCACTTTAATTCTTTTGTATTGTTATATGAATTATTTTGTTCCCCATGTGATTAAAAAGGAAATAAAAGTGTGCAACTACTGGGGTCACAATGTTCAGGACAATTATGGACAAATTGAGCAATCCAAAATCCTAAAATTCAAAATTGGTTCAAAAAATAATCAAAATTGTCCCAAGGGTCATGAATGAAAACATCTGGTCCCTGGGACGCGAGTTTGAGAGCCCTGGTCTGGTATAAAGGTAATTCCACAAAAGTATACCTAACAACCATAAGATAAAACAGATCCAAAGTTTAAGTAAAAGACCTAATAGTTATGGACTGACAACTACAGATGTAAATGAATGAACAAATGGTTTATTTCTATAGCACATTTACACACCATTTAAACATGTGTCAGTATTAGAGTGTTTTAATAAGATTTTGTAATGCACTTTTAACTGTAATTTGTAATTTATTTTTTGTATCATAAGACAAAATTTTATGTCAGTTAAAAAAGTGATTTAAACTTTTGAACTGGGGGAATCGGTGGTCTTATAGCAAACTTTTACAACTTTATTGCCTGTTCTCCATTTGTGTAATTTGCCTCAAAATATCGAAGTAAGCTGCATGTGACTAAATAACACCCTGTTCAAAAATGTCCTGGTGACATTTTGTGAAATTTGTATTGTTTATTACCTCACCAAACACAAAGAAAACATGCAAACTTCCCAACCATCACTCACTGCATCTACTTTGCTGACCAATTAAAAGATTATTTGGGTTTGTCATCAGCCTTGGGCCGACTTTATTAAAACCTCTACCAGCTACGAGAAAGAGCAAATTACTATTTTCGCTGCACTGCTGCATCAATCAATCTGCATCAATCAAAATGTGATGATGATGACTTCTATGAGGAATAACAATAGTGGATATAAATCAAGTTCCTTCAGGGTAAAGCTAACAGAGGAGCTCATTTATTATATTTTCTGTCTGCCCTGAATGAAACTCACATAATAACATGCTTCATATTTGTGCCAGTTAGATTAGTGTGTCCAATAAGTCCAAACATGTTTTGTTGGACGAAAGTTGCATGATAATTGTCTTTCATCAGCGCATTGTACACTTTGGAAGACTCATTTTTATTTATATTTCAGCCTTCCTACAACACAATACTCTGGAACTATTAGCAGAAAGACACGCATGCATATATTTTTTGTAAGGTACTGTAAGTCATATGTATACAAAGCTGGGCAATATATAAAATTGTAGATAATATCGCAAGTATATTGTGCAGTAAAACACTGCACAATATACTTGCTATTGTTTAAATTCATGTCATATCTATTGTCAAGTTGTATTTTGTGGCAGATCACACCCCAACTTGAAAAGGTACTCTTCATCTGAAGTTTAACTGGATTCTACTCTGCGGAATGACCAGACATTGAAAGGCTTTTGGCTCTTTATTTTAGATATGGAGTATCCTCCGCCAAGGTAGAAAACCTTGAAAAACAGAAATATATACATTCAAAATTAATATTTACATAGATGTACAAGTGTTTTTAATCCTATGCTTTTACAAACACAAGTTTTAGTCTATAAATGTTTTAATGTTTTACAAATGCATGCTTTTCAAGAAGATTTACATTTACTGAAAAGATCAGTCAATTTTAACCTAAATTATTCCGTTTTTAACAGTTTTAACATTTAACAATGAAACATAAATATTACTTTTAAACAAGCACACAAACTTTTTAATCAAACTTGTTTTTAAACTATTTTAGCTTTGTCATGTTGCATTTTATTAAACTTAGCATATGAATTGTATCTTAACATGTTTTAACATTAGCACTTCAGGAAATCAAATACAATTCCAAACTAGGTTCTTTACTAGCTTTTACACAGTATGCCAGCACATGAACCATCAATATTTAACCAGATATATTAACACAATATGTAGAACAGTCCAAAAGTATTTTATTTACCGGCTGTCCTTCAGGTTTTTAGAAGAGTTTTCTTTCTGCACTGTTCCTCTTTGAGGGTTTTAGCTCCTTCTGGCCATGTTCTCTGGACTCATTTGAGCAGCAGTAAAGATCTTCCCTTTAATTACACCAGGTGGGAAGAAACTAGTGCAGTTGATTAGGTTCACCTGGTCCACCTGCCCCCACCCTTCTCTGACAGCAGGAGTGGATGCAGAAGGAGGAGAGAGGACTCATACTGGGCGCAACACCTCCCACTCGATCTTCCCCTGGTTTCCATGGAAAGATCGCAGAAGTGCACATTGATGAAGAGTCATCTCCAGCTTAAACCTTCTCTGAATGCAGGTGATCCTGTAGAACCTTCCTCAGAGTTTGATGTGTTACATTTTTGGTTATGACAGTCAGTGCTGATTTGCCTTTTTTTTCTTTTTGTGCCCCCGTCACGAGGGTTTGCAGGAGCTGCTACATCACAGTCGCAGATCTACAGTGATGAAGCTACTTCTAACTGGTTTGTTTCCTGCTGCGATGTGAAGTAGTCCTTCTCATTCTTTAGGCGACAGACTCGTCCGTCTTCAGGCCATGGGTCTTTTGGCCAGATTAGGTCATCATTCAGGACCTGTGATTGGCGTCTCACTACCTGCTCCATCTTTCTGGTAGACAAGTATGCCAAAGTGTCTTCCTTTCCATAGAGTTGTTGAATTGGTCCGGATTGATGTCAGTCTGTCCGTCCAGTGTGGAGTTTCTCCTACCAAACTAGAATATAACTGCCTACCACTACAGTGAGTTTGGGCCCCTTCAGCCTCATGTTTCTCTCGTAACAGAAATCAAGACCAAATGATCGGTCATCAGGTCGAGGATCTTTGGGCCGTGGAGGATCATCATCCAGTACTTTTAGTTGAACCACGTCGACCTGATCCTCTTTTTGAGTGACAGGTGACGCCAGTGGATTCTTGCTGATGAACTTTTCAGCTTGCACCTGGACTGTAGCCACTGCTTGACCTTGTGGCGCATCTTCATTGCGAATTGAGGTTGTCCTCAAGGTTTGCTTGGCCCAGACTTCTTTGGTTATGGATGCACCTGGCTCCTGGACCGCACTGCAACTACCTCCCACTGTGACAAATTTGGACTTCATCTGCCATCTTCCCAGTGGTTTACATGCAGGAGTTGAAGTTGGTCGTTCGTCAGGCCAGGGTTTCTTGAGCCACCATTTAGGGTCGAGTTGAACACAGGAAGCTTTGTCCGACGCCACTTCGACATGGACTGGGATCTTAGTCTTCTGGACCATTACCATTTCTTCTGCTTGGTTCATGTGCTCTTCATTTGAAGCCTCCGTTTCAGGTGGACCTGAGCTTCATCTTGTGCCCTTATTTGGGCTTGTACTTCGGGCCGGACTGGAGTCGCTTCTTGGGGCCGGACTGGAGTCGCTTCTTGGGGCCGGACTGGAGTCGCTTCTTGGGCGGACGGACTCTCTTTGGGCTGGACTGGAGTCTCTGCTTGGGCCTGGACTGGAGTCTCTGCTTGGGCCTGGACTGGAGTCTCTGCTGTGGCCTGGACTGGAGTCGCTGCTGTGGCCTGGACTGGAGTCTCTTCTGGGGCCGGACTGGAGCGCTTCATGGGCCTGGACTGGAGTCGCTGCTGTGGCCTGGACTGGAGCCTCTCTTTGGGCCTGGACTGGAGTCGCTGCTGTGGCCTGGACTGGAGCCTCTCTTTGGGCCTTATCTGGAGTCACTACTGTGGCCTGGACTGGAGCCTCTCTTTGGGCCTGGACTGGAGTCACTACTGTGGCCTGGACTGGAGTCTCTTCTTGGGCCTGGACTGGAGTCTCTTCTTGGGCCTGGACTGGAGTCTCTTCTTGGGCCTGGACTGGAGTCGCTTCTTGGGCCGGGAGTCGCTCTTGGGCGACTGGAGTCGCTTCTTGGGCCTGGACTGGAGTCGCTTCTTGGGCCTGGACTGGGAGTCTCTTCTTGGGCCTGGACTGGAGTCGCTTCTTGGCCTGGACTGGAGTCGCTTCTTGAGCCTGGACTGGAGTCTCTTCTTGGGGCCGGACTGGAGCCGCTTCTGGGGCCGGACTGGAGTCGCTTCTTGGGCCTGGACTGGAGTCGCTTCTTGGGCTCGAGCGCTTCACAAACAGAAAATTATAATAAATCAAGAGATTCCTGCACTTGTAATTAACTTCACAAATATTTGCTAAACAAACAGGAAAATAATTACCAACTTAATTTAGATACAAGTGAATAGGTGCCTGGAATGAGTAGATTTGTATTGGGTTGAACAAAGATTGCTAATGGAACAAGCAAAAAACACACTAACTTTAAATATTTAAAAATAATAATCATAAAATCCTTCTGTCTTGAAATAAGGGCTACATTTTTTGTTTTATTGTCCAATTTTTATTTAAGAAAGTCAAAACATGCCAAAATCACGATAAACATTAATGCCGCGTTCATGTGGTCCTCGGAAACTCGGGATAAAGTTGTTCCAAGTTGAAAAATGCACATGAACGCTCAAACTGCTCGGAACAACTGTTCTGTAACTCGGGACAAATGGAGCTGCCCGAGCTCAACACCTGACGTCACTGCTGTGTGGAGAGATGAAATAGTAGAAAATACTAACAACCTTTAACGTTAGTTTTTGGACAGGCTAGCATCAGATCTCACTGTTAGGTTATTAACATCTGTTAAAAGTGCTGTGGCATTTATTTATTATGGTTAACAACAACATCCCGATTTTCCGAAGTAAAAAGCACATGAATGCAAACTAGGTTGGAACCCCTATCTCTCATCTCGGACACACGAGCACCCGAGGACCACATGAACACAGCATAAGTCAGTCAACCATTTTAGGCTCATTCAAATATTTAAAGTTGTCATTTTTATAATGTTGTCACAAATTAACAGAATATCGTAATCGAGATATGCCAAAAAATTACTGAGATAATCATTACTGTCAGTATCGCCCAGCCCTATCAGTTCTAAAAGATCATTGAAATTTAACATTATTTGGTGACAGTTTAAAATATGTTCCCTTCCTAAACTCTTTATAGGGTGTTCATAAGCACTAGTTATTTGCTTATAAGCTTAAGGCATTTACAAGCATTCATCGCTTAAACATAATAAGCAGCTAATAAATTCCTTTAAGCATTTTGTACATGTTTTCATAAGCCTTATTAACATTCATAAAAGATTATGTTATGAACTCTAAATGCAACTGAAAGGTTAGCTGGACAAACAAAAATACAAATTAAAATAGGAATGCATTTTAAATCTACTGCTCAAAAAATATTCAATTAGTCTACAATTGATCTCATATAATTAAATTCAGACTATAAAAAAAGAGAAAGAAAATCCAGTTTATTTCTGTGGCAGTGAGTTTTCCTGGCAGACACTTGATGTATCTCTCCATCTCTGCTTTTACCCACTGCCTTCATTTCCTACCGTTTCACAATGTTTACACTGCCGGCTGTGCAAAGGCCGACGTGCACAGAAGAACAATTATCAGTCAGTGTTTTCCTTTCCTTATTTGTGAGTGCTGTTTGAAGTCTGAGGCCTCTCAAACCTTGCCCCCTGTCGGACACTTCATGAGCATTTAGAATCAGAAAAGTCTTTGATCGTCCAGCTGCCAGAGCTCCGAACATGAACAGGACAGGACGAAGAGGACACCGCTCGGGCAAAAGAACTTTTCTTTGGATGAATTGAAAGTTCTTGACTGACATATCCTTGCTAGCAAAAGAGATATTATGTCTTTATTTATGTGCATATTGTTGAATTATAAGCAAACCGTCATTACTTTGTCCATTGTAAATCACAATATTGATCCAACACAGCTACCAATAGAAACAAGTTCACTGACATTGAATGTAAAAACTACATGTAAAAACTAAAACTGATTAACTGTGACTCCTCATTGTAACATTTGATGACTTAACTGTCATTTACATATTTTTTTATTATTTAGTTTAAAATATATATTTTTTTGTTAAGTATCTATCTGACTTTTTAACACCTTGCATGTTACTAAGAGTTTTCATCTCAGCCAGGGGTGTCAGACTCAAATGGAGCTGGGGCTGAATTGAACAGAGTCAGTCCTTCAAACTGAATTCTTGGATAAATTGTATAAATTTGTTGTGTCCCAATGCATTTTAGAGGTTTTATAGTCAGTATCTCAGCAATTTCATTTTGGCCTATGTGTTTCCTCTTTCGTACTTCACACACAGGACGGAGCAAGGCTGCTGTGGGACCTGCAGTTCAAATGGTGCGAGCTTTAATCAGTGAACCACTATCAATAATAAAATCAGAAATCATCCTGCGGCCAAATAAAATCATCTCAGGGCCATTTTGACCCATTCCAATCAAATAGCTGCTTTGACAACTGGTGTGAAAATTCTTTTGATATTTAATTCTTCTTTTCAATATTATTTCAGTATATGTGACATCACAGCATTCTAAATGTTGAAATGAGAGTCAATGGAGAGAAAGGACATTTTCTCTTGTAGGAGTCAAAATCCAGCTAAAACAGGAAAAGGACACTACAGTCTGAGAACAAAGTCAACTCACCACAAGTCTACTGAGTACTGAGTTTGTAACTGACAAGTAAATAAAGAAAATCATGTAAACAGTGGTAGAAAAGCAAATAAACAACAAGACTTTAGCTTGTCTGACATTTATCACAGACTTTAAGATCATACACAGTCGAACTAATACTTTTTTCTTCTTAAAAAGAAAATATGTTTTTGAGTTTGTTTGTTGCAGTTAAAATGTCCTAAATCACCAAGTCTCATTAGCAAACAAGCTTGTAGCAAACAAACCGTTGCCATGACAACAAAGAAAAAACATTATTTTTCCTGTAGTTTCGACACTCATGTTGATGAGAAGCTTCAAATGAAAAAATGTCCACGCATAACCTCTTTTCCTCTTAGTACTGCACATGTAAACATTAACAATAGTCTATATTATTTCTGCATGCAAAACAAGTACCTTGAGTGTGGGTATGAATTCTTTGTAGATGCACTAAGGGTCATGGTCAAGCTAAAAACATCAATCTAATAGAAAAACAAAGTACTTTGAAGTGCCAAAAAAGCCCATCAAAGCGATCGAAATATTATCACCAAGTAGCTATTAAAAAGCTTCAGCTAGTGACATTATATAAGCGTCAAGTGGGCTAGACAAAAACCAAAACAAGCCTTCCCAAAGTTAATTAGAGTATATTCATAAGGCTAAACAGACATTTTAACACTAAAAATGTTCCAGCTCCTCAGAGAACACACTTGTTACAGATTTTCTCTCCTCTACATCTTTTAGTCAGACCTATCTTTGCCGTGCTGACAGACAGAGTCGTTACAACGTTGGCAGGCCATTTTCTATTTATTCCAACAAACTATCTGCAACATTGAGTATCAGAGCTCCAGCCAAGGCGTTTGAAGTGCGTGCCAAGTCACCCGGATTCCCCCTGGTCCCACCCCAATACCCCGTTACCCCTCCTCGCTCCGTATTGCCCCTGCATTCTGTGGATAGACGGCAGGCCTGCGGTGTGGAGTTTCGGCACACAGCGTTACAAGTGTCTGATGTTTCACTGGCAGATGCACAGGGCAACAATACAAGCATCTTCAGAATGGAATGGCCCTGGTTAGCACAGCGTCAAGGCTCCATCTGCATGTTAAATATAGAGAGGGACTGCCGCAGGCCTTTATGTCCATGTTATATAAGTGCAGTGACAGATTTGAAGGTTTTAGATGTCAGCTGGGAGAGATTTGCATTGTTAAATTATTTTTTTTCTCATGAAATAACTTTGGAATGCAGTTGGCTTGTTTATATTCAAAATAGCTCACTTTTGTACTTTTGAGTACTTTGTGTTAAGTTTATTTCTAGGAGGTTTTCACTATGTAATTCGAAACAGAATAAATACTTGAAAGATCAGACAGTGAGTTATGATTTATGAATTTGAAAACATGTTAAAAACTACAAATCAAGAAATATTGTGTGTTTATAAAGACACATGTTTGTGTCTAAAAGCTAACGCTAACAGGAAATACTCATTGGAAGTGTGGATCGGTGCTTATTTATGTTTTTAGTACCACTGTGCACATACTGTGACAGCAGAGCTCATCTTAGTCTGGATTCTGAAAGTTGTGAAAGCGTTTTTAAGCTCATCATGATGATGCATTATGATGATAAGAATGCATTATGAATGTGAGCATGTGAACTGCTGAAAACAGTTTGAAGTTAAATACAAGCCCCGGTGATAAAAGATGGTTGCTGCTTTGTGTGGCACATTGCTGCGAGGTAGCTAGCTCGGATTCAGCTAACCTTTCCACATTGAACATGCGCAGTTGTTCTTTCTCTCATGAGGACGTGCACCAGTTGCGCAGACTTGTGCAACACGTGACCCACGTTGACCAATCAGAGTGGGAGTGTGCAAAAGCGAGTAAAAACAATGCCAAAGCAAAAGATTAAAAAGCAAATTTTAGCAAAAAAGTTCATGGTGTCAAGGCTGTCTTTTTTTAAATGAGTGTGTGCTCTGTGAAGCCAGAGTTTTTTTTCCGCTGCAGTTCTAAATGAACAGCCACTAAACCACCTCAAGACAGTATTAAGCTAGCAATATCCTATCCAGATTTCATAATAGAGCTATGTTATTTACCATATATATACTAAAAACGATCAAAGCTGATGACTAAAATACCTGAATCTGGATATCAAATAACATGTTATCTGCACAGCTTTGGTACATTTGTTAGGGCTTGTACAAAGTGTCTCATAGATTGTTCAGTGCAGAATTTGAACCAACAAATCCCTCCATAACAAAAGCTTTTATTGAGACGTGAAACCAAAAGTGATCTTAAAGCTTTTAAAAGTTCACATTTGTTGTCATTTTTTAGTTTTTTTTTTTTTTTTGTAAAGCAAAAGGTAGAAGAAAGATAAAACAGTTTGTTGTCGATGCATAATGTAGTCAGACACAGGAACAAGAACACACTAACATTTAATTAAACGACCAGTACTGATGCCTTCGATTCAATTTTGAGATATGCCTACTGTTAGCAGAAATGATATTATATTTACAAACCTTGGAAATATTTCAGACTTTCAATACAGTGCCATGTGTCATTTATCAGTCACTAAATGGAGAGATCTCCCTGGGGCAATCTGACAAAAATGAGGCTGTCAATCTGTACAAATGACCTCACACACTTTGTACATAGACGTGGTGGGTGAAACATCTCGCCTCAGGACACAGTTTAGTGGAGATGGATTCAAACCGCCAACCCATAAGACGTCAACTCCATCACTCGCCCCAAAATGTGACCCTATTTAAGCACATCTGAAAAACCCACTTTGTCTTTGAGGAGCACAAGTTTCCTTTTACTGGAGAAACTTCACATTTTAGCTATTTTAATAATGACCTTTTTCTTTCTCACAAGATTGTCAATGTTGTGTCAGAAGTTTGCAACAGAGGTGAGTCACAGGGGCCACAATTGATTTGGCATTTAGCTCCAGTCGAGCGGCTTGGAGCAGCATTTCATTTTCAAACTTTGCAAAGTTTCTCTGTCTGCAGTGACCTCGTTGACTATGCGCAGAGTTTAAGAATAATATAAAAATTGTACAGATGATAAGTAAGCTCTGGAGCAGTTACATGTTTGACTTATAGTAGAATGACCATGAATGAGGCAGAAATCTCAGACCTGAAGACAATTGATATTCACCTTATTGACAGCACACTTCCGGTTTAGCTGTAACCTGGCCAGCCAGATGGATTATCTTGCAATATTTGTGAATTCACAAATTCAAGATAATCTATCTGGCCTTCCAGCGGCCTGATTGGTTGCTTTGAAGTCCGACACAGCGGGTTACCGGCCCAATCACATCGCAGCAGAGGGGATTGAGGGGGGTCGGTTGCAGTGATGACAGGAAGTACCGCTTGAATCACACAAAACAAAGATGACAGCTCCTATAGATATACGTGTTTCTGCTGCGTTTGATTCTGTTTTAGCAGAAATACGCATTTTCTTTTTGAAAAAAGGGCAGTGTGTGAGACTTGTTCTATTCCACGTGAACATTGGATACACCATTACAATTCGTTGCCATGATTGGTCAAGTGTAACCAGTGTAAACCCACACGAGGGACCAGGTCGGTGAAGTGTGTGGTGGTATGGGATAAACTCACCCCCTCAGGTATAAGAACCCACAAACGAACTGAGCCAAGGGAGCGTTCCTTTTGGCTCAATGAGTTTGTCGGCCGCCACGCGGGAGACCCTGGTTCAACTCTCCCTCAGGGCAAGTGCAAGACCTTACCGGTCAGGGTGTTGAGGGGGGTTAAGGAGGGCATACATCCGGCTCCCATGGATGTACGCATCTCTGCTGCCTTTGATTCTGTTTTAGCATAAAAACTGAGTATTTTCTTTTTGTAAGAAGAGCAGAGAAGTGTATGTGTCCCACGCAGTCATTGGATACGCCATCACAATTTGTTGTTGTGATTGGCTAAGCAGAGATAAGGTACCAAATGCTTTCCGCGAGTAAAGTTCCAGATGGATACTGTGGAAGAACTCAAATCGGAGTTTAACACATATGCATTTGGTGTGAGCCAGGTTAGTAAATTTGCAATTAAATATAGATTATCCACAATTAAACATCAAATGTTGACAATGACTGCATATGCCTTGTATAAAACTTTAATTTAGCTGCTGTATTTATTTTAACTGTTGTCATATCTATTTTAGATACCAATAAGAAACAACATGTTGGTTTGTCTGTCTGAGCGATCTCAACAGAGCAAAACAGAAGAGCACTGCCAGAAAATAGCAAAATGAGGTACCAGATCTATTACTTCGACATTAAAGATCTGAGAAATTTGAAACAAACTGTTTTGAAAGGAAAGACAGGATTTTTGAAACAAGCATGAACAAAGCCAGTGTGTTTTTGATAAGGAAACATAATAAGCTTCTCTGGCATAAGTTTGTCTTCTGCTGGCATATATCTGCAACACTTTGGGTGTATTTATATCTGACAATAAATTACTTAATAAAAAAATAAAAGATTTTGTTTTCACATTGTTCAAGATCGCTCCAGTCGCTTGTTTCAACCTCTCCTCAGCACTCTAATGTTTTCCTGCGGTGCTAAACCTGCCAGCCAAAGTGTGCTCTTGTGGTCGGCTTTGGTGTCTAATATTGCAGAGTGAGTTCTTCGTGGGCCAAACTGCTCCATGTGCGGGTAACTGGATCGGCACACAGCTGCAGCAGTGGGCACTCTCAACGGTCCCCAGCAGCCCTGTGTGGAAAAACCCAAATAGTACAGGACGCAAGGAGGAATGAGAACTCTACACTGGCTGTTTCAAAGATGTTTTTAAAGCTGTGAGATCTGGAGCAACCACAGAAGAGAGAGAAAGAGAGATGCTGTTTGTTCTTGTGCTAAATGAGGGGTGGTGGAGGATGGAGCAAAGGCCAGCTACAGTCAATTAGGAAAGTTTCTGTCATACACTACAGAAGACAGTTGTTCTGGATGCGTGTTTCTCTGTTAAAAACTGTAATAAGGATATTATTTGTGTTATAGCGTCAAAAAGGGAAGATGTCTCTGTCTCAATTTACTTCTTAAACAGCATTTTTCTGTCTTGATTGTTTTGGACCAGTTTGAGTTCTAACAATTGGCTTGGTCTGCTCTGGTAAGAACAATATTTATACCTAACTTAGCTCCAGTTTTCATGTAGAGGTTAGTTTGTGTGAATAAAGAGGTTCTAAAGCATGATATTCATATAAAAATGCAGGACTGGTTACCATTACCTACAACACCAGGGGCTGTGTCTGCTTGAGGATGAAAGAAAATGTCCTTATTTAAAATGCTTATTTTGTCTCTCAAAAATCTTTCACTTTCTGCTGGTGAAAAGTCAACAGCACAATCCAAAAGAAATAGAAAGATTAAATCATTCTCTTGAACATTCTTATTGGTGATAAATCTGCTGCCATAAGTCCAAAAGGTTAGCAATAGGAGCAGCTTTTCTATGGAGACATATAGGAGACCTCCTCTTGGTCAAATAATAGTTCATTTTGTGACCATAAATCCTGTTCAAAGTAAAGTAACACATTTTTATTCTTTAGAGTCACAAATACATCTGAACTAGAAAAACACGCTTTTATTTAAGTAGAATAGAAGAAGGCTGGGAGTGCTCATTAGAAACAAAGCGGGCATAAAAGACAATAGCAAAAAGGAAAAAAGGGCATCTGATGCCCTAATGAAGTCAAAATGCGTTGGCATTAATAAATACAGTAAACAAGACGTGTCCCAGATACTCTTTTTTTTCCTCTATGCTTTTATTTAAGTTCAGTTTTGCAAAAAATGTACACAATGTGCTAAAGAGTTACATCTTGTTATTTTATGAAATCATTTAATAGAGTATAGGGTAGTAGAGTTGTTGGAACATCTCACAATCTCTCCCGATGTAGTTTGCACGTTCTCCTTGCGTTACTGTGGGTTCTCTTTAAGTACACTGGCTCCATCCCACCTCCAAAAACATGCATGTACAAATCCCATCTGTGAATGAATGAACGAGTGAATGAATGTCTGTGTTAATCCTGCCATGAGATGACCACTGTCCAGAGTGTTCTCTCCCTAAGGCCCAAAAGCGATAGAAAATAAATGAATGAATGAATGAATGAATAATACAAAACACTAGCTATGCATCAACTAACAAAAATCACAGATTATCTATTGAACATGCCTCCTTTTTCTACATCCAAATCTTTTTTTGGTTTCAGTTGATATAATTACTTTAGTTTATATAATTATGTTGTTCTATACTTCTACATTATTAACTTTTTGTTGAAGCATAGAACAACAATGTACTTTGTCTCTTAAAAGAACGTCTTTTACAACTTTACTGAAAGATATTTTCCCCAAACTTCCCTCTGCACCAGCTTCCATTTGCATTGGCAGACGATCTATGCGCCCTGCACTTTGCCATCTGTCCAAACTGAAACAGCATTTTCCCACATCCTAAATCCTATTCATTTACATAGACTCAGAGCCTCTTCTGTCTCATCAGCATCATTTGCAGCTTCTGTCCACAGTAAAACAATGGGCACATGTGGCTGGGAACACAGCAGCAGAGGGCAGGAGGAAAAAGACTGCTGCAACTTCCATCAGATTTAGCATATAAATGTATTGTAATATTGCTTGTAAATGTCAGCAGCTTCCTGGGAGACTTTGGAGAGGTTATTGGCTGCCAGTATTTACCCCACACAACCTCAATGTAACCTTCTCCAACTTGCCTCAAAGATATCCTTGTTACACATGAAAATAAAAAAGTTGAAGGTGCAAAGTTCAGGGGGAGAGTGCGACCACAGGTGGTATTAAAAACAGTTAACACAGTCTGACATTAGTGCTGTGTTTGCTCAGCTTGGAGGAAATAATGCTACAGAAATCTTTGAAAAGCCAAAAGTTAAACAATCCCATTGACCACATTCTGACTCTAAGTAATCCTATCCTTTTTGATGTTTTCATGCTCCCATTTGTAAGTCATTTCTACTGTAACATGTTGGCACTATTTTATGTCAAAATACTAAGCCTAACCAATGCAATTTTTATGATAAATTAAATAACTTTGCAATGTAATAAAACCACCAATCATCTCAAAAGAGCTTTATATACAACATATTTTACAGTTTGAACAATAAAAACACACTCAAATCACACACAACAACAACAAAATGTGACAAAAATAACATGGACTTGAGCACATAAATCTAGATTTTTGGGTGTAAAAAATATCCATAAGCACAAGCAGTGTAAATGAGGCTAAAAGCAATGTGGCTTTGACACAAGTTGACACATATCAGAAAGAAAAATGAGAATGGAGAAAGTTCTGCTAATTTTCATTTTCTAAATCTGATCATTTGCTTCAAACAAAAAGTCTATTTCTCAATGTAGCCGGTAATCATAAGCCTAATTACCTGAACACCCTCAACCAAATGTTTATGCATTTAAGAAAAAATAAACTTTCTTTCACTTGAAAAAAAGGTTTCAAATTCAGGCACCACAATTTTTCATTTCATATACAATCCTGGAGAATCCAAACTGATACATCTGTATTTTGGTACAGAATTGAGCCTGAAATTATTCAAGCTACTGAAACTTATCACGCGATAAGATTTACACGATCACTGAGCACATGTTTTTGTAAACAAAGAATACTTGCGGCGAGATTGGGCTTATTTCACGTGAGTTCATTTTCTATCTGATTTTTTGCCACACAACGAACGTTTATTTACAACCTATGTGTTGTATAGTCGTGTATGTCGAGAATTTTAACGCATTTATAATATTAGTAATAGCGCAATGATTTTATTTTGAAACCCACCGACTGCACTTTACTCGCACTTGTTTGGTTTCCTGTTTGTCGTGTCTTGTTTTCACAACTTCACCAAAAAGAAAAAAAGTTCCTTCCAACGGAAAAGATCTGGACGACCGGACCGGACCGGAGCAGAGCAGCGCGACTCTCCGGACCAGACGGATCTCTATGTGAGAGAGTCTCATTATTTTTCAAGAAACGTAAAGCCTGGATGCAGTGTAAGCCTGGTGAAAGGCCGTCCAGCACATTTTTTGAAAGTGACAAATTTACAGTAAATTCCCGGAGGTTGATTGAGTCTCAAAAATAAAGCTAGCACTATTTAGTACATTTTAAAATGATTCTGTTAGGAAATGTTGCGTTCTAGGAAAAGTGTTTGAAAGATGAGCTGGTGTGATAGAAACCCGGTAGTTCACCACAACCATAACTGTGCAACAACCAGCCAAGATCATCAACACTTTCCTTCTTAGATCAGGAATCTCCTAAACTCTGCCAAAAATAAGACACACAAATGTAAAACGATGACCTACAATTTGGGCTAATAGCTTGAACAATGAAAAATACAGTTGGTAAGAGCTGTTATTACATGACTCATGTGTCAGAAGAGCAGATGTTTTAGTGGTTTGTATCAATCTAAATGTCTGTCTCAGCTGTGTTTGGACAACTGCTTAAATTAGTGTGAGATGCCACTGTTGTAGTTATTTCTATTCTCTGTGACACATGTCCGGTTCGCTGTAGATACATTTGTAAAACAGCTCAGGACTTCTTTTGAATCTTTTTCAGTAAAAGAAACCCTGGATTCATGGGTGTAGTTATGTTTTTCTGTCTGAGCTTATAATGATGCAGATGAAACGATTCGGTGTCGTAGTCAGACATATTTTGAGCTCTGTAAAAACAACATTTTAGAAGCTGTCTGTATCCACACTCTGGTCTTTCTGGGACATGTAAGATTTTGTTAAAAGGCTGTGTGTGCAACTTTGTGCAGGGAGCGCGTTTGTTCTAAACTTCTTGCTGAGATATAGACTTGTGTGGAGTCCTGAGCATGTGCATTTGTCTCGCTGCAGACCAATTGTCTGTTTACATGACTTCTAAATAAAGACCATAATCGATAGGAACTACATTTGTCAATTGGATTTCCAAAAAAACAATTCAAAGTGCCTCAATGTGGGCTTGAGCTTACATGCATTTGGACAATGGGTTTAAATTGAACTAGACTCCTACAGTTTTCCAGGCCTGCATGTAAATGACTGACTCATGTTCAAGAGAGTGGGAATAAGGTTAGAGCTCTCGCCCAGGGTTGGACTTCTTTTGGGCCTTTCTATGTGAAGTCTGCATGTTCTCCTGTGTCTGCGTCGGCCTTCTCTGGATGCTCCAGTTTCTCCTATCACGAAAAACATAATCCAGTAACGCCTTCCCTTTCCCCTCCCAGGACTACAGATGGAAATTAGCAGTGATGGGCAAATGAAGCCTTGAAGCCGGATCAAAAGGCAATCCTATTGCTTCAACACAACTCGATCGAAACAAACTACTTTCTGAACAACTTCAGCCAAATGGTGTTTTATCACACATCATGTGATGACGTCATTCCCTGAAAACAACACAAGTTCCAATACGCACTTAAGGTTAAGGTTAAGATACACTTTATTGTCCCGTGAGGGAAATTTGTCCTCTGCATTTGACCCATCCTGGCGGCATCTCCTCAGGAGCAGTGAGCACCACAGTGCAGCGCTCTGGGACCCATCTCCAGATGTTCTTGCTAGGCTTGGTTCAGGACATAGCTGGAGGATATTACTATAACATGCATTTGCTTTAACCCTAACGTACATGTGTTTTGCTTGTTGGGGGAAAACTGGAGTGTCCGGAGAAAACCCACCCAGACACGGGGAGAAACATGCAAATTCCACACAGAAAGGCCCAGGCAGTGCAGGAGTCAAACTTGCAATCTTCTTGTTGTGAGGCAAGAGTGCTCTCAGCGCTGCCCTCGTGCTCCCCAGAAAAGCTTAAAACGTGTGCTGAAGTGTCATTCATTTTGCTCATCAGATTAGCTGTAAAGTTAATATCTGGTACCAGCATCTCTGCCTTTGTGCTTATTTGGAATAGTACATTGCCCTAATGAACATTTATGACATGTCATGTTTTATAAATGTGTACAATAAATTAACAGAAAAACTTAACACTTTTCATTTATTCATTCTGAACTTGCATTGGTATTATAAAGCATTAGAGACAAACTAAAAGTAATACATACAGCAATTCAGACTATAATTTATAGTGTTTGTGAAATATACCAGTGTCCATGAACTCTACAGTAAACAGGTGTGGGGCAGGTTGTTCCTTACAGCTTTAAAAGCATGACTGCACCTCACACAGACCAAGGCCATCTCATTTGTACCTGTCTCTGCTCCACTGGACAGACCACACTCAGCTCACTGTGTTATGAACCAGGACTCACGGTTTAATGATGCTTTATGAAGAACCAGCAGGATTAATACACGATGCACTCCGAAATTAAACAGTACCATAAATCTAACAGCTTGACATGTAATTGCAAATTAAATGTGGAGCAAAATGGGATGTTCTACACTGATAAACAAAGCAAATTAATAATGTTGTCGTGTGAAAACAAAGAATGCTGCATGAAATAAATATTTATACAGAAAGGTGTTTGCAGGTTTTAATTTTTATGTTTTTGTAATCATATTCATTCTTATTTTTAATGACTTCACTACAACCTGTAGCTAATTATTTGAAGTGCCAATGGTATAATCCATTTATCCAGACAAATAATCAACTTTATCTGATATAAAGCAATAATATCAATAAACTGCCAATGCCTAAAGATGCTTGTCACTATGGAGCTTGGTGGATATGTAACTTCAACTTAATTTTCCTTCAGGAGTTCATCACATTACTTGTAGCTCTCTCCATCTATTTTTTATTTTTGCTAAATAATTATGTTGTTTTATTGCATGTTTCTATTCCCTTGCTGTTCTTGAACTATGCATTGCAACACTGGAATATCTAAATTGTGAGACAATAAAAAACAATATCTTATCAATATCACCCTCTAAACTAGCCACACACACCAGATTTTACAGTCTTGGAATCCGCATGAAGTCTATTTTTCCCGGAGACCGCAGCGGTCTGATGCAGCTTTCAGTTCATTATATGAGCGCTCTCACGGAAATTACGTGAATCCGCGTGGTTTTGGACAAAACTGGACCGCAGTTGACAGCATCTGGTGTTGCAGGCACTTTGCAAGAAACTCGAAAGTGTCCTGAACTGAACTCGCCTCGCAGTCTGTGTACATCCAGGGTTAATAAAACACCAGTGACCTTTAAAATGTCCAAAGATCTGATTAATTGAACCAAACTATACAAAAAAGGAGAGAAATCTGGTTTAATATATGTGGATCTGGTTAGTGTGATATTCTACACCACTTCACTTCAATTTTATCCATAATCCAATGAAATATGACTGCTTTACCTTGTTTCCAAAGCGTAATCCCAGCTCCTTGGAAACAGAAGCTCGTTTTAATCAACAGGTGCACATCAATATTACTTTTCCCCTGAAATAATCACAAACAAATCACTCTCTCCAGTTTCCGTCTGCACTTTCTCACTTTTTTCTTGAAACAAACTCACAAATAGAGTCTAAAACATATGTCATTAAGTGGAGTGCCTGCTGTTTCCGCTCTCATGCACTTTCTGCTACACTTTTATGAATGCTACCTTTTCGCCCATGATGGATTTTCCGACTGAATATTTGCACTGTAACACAAGCTAGTCTGTCTGGTGTTTTTCCTTCATACAAAGCTATTAATCACCTTAATCGCCCTCAATTAACCCCCTGCACCAGACGCACACTCGGCACGTCACTTTGCCAAACAGTGGTGCTCTGGTCCGTGCAGGGTTGCCTCTGCCAAACAGATGATGAGTGAGTGCTACAAAAGGAATATTCACTGCTACTTTATATCAAAACATTTCAAAAAGGAAGCACAAAGTGTAACTGACATTTTAAAAATCACAGTATTATATTAGGCTACAGTATTCACAGGTAAAAGTTTTGTTTTTCTTCCCACAGTAAGTGACAAAGCTGGTGACAACATTAATCTGACTGTATTATTCTTCACTTTCACAAGCATGGATTTTGGCCATTAGTACAACTTTATAAAGCTTTCTAAGTTAAGGGACCTATTATGTCAATTCACTTTTCTAGTTTTTTACCTTGTAGAATGGCCTTCCTTCATCAATAGTTTACTCAAGTTATATTTCATTCATTCATGCATGTTGGTAATCTTGTATTGATCTAGAGCTGCAGCTCAAGTGCTCAGAATGCCGTTCTCACCTACCACCTATCCCTCCCACTTGTCTGTATTTACTTGATATAATTCAAAGATTAAATCAAAGTGAAGCTATAATATTAAAATGTCCATATCACTTCAACACAAATTTTTTTTTTGAAAAATCTGTTGCTTTTTACGGTCACATTTAAAGCGAAGAGGCTGGGCTTATCAGTTCTGCAGTTTTGAACAGGAAGTCACTAGAGCTGTTCCTATTTTAAGTTGTTTTAGATCAACTTTGTGTTTTACAATAAACGAAAGGTAAATTACTGATCTGCAGGAAAAAAAAAACACAATAGGACCCCTTTAATATTAGACATAAGGTCACAAGAGGAGAGGAGGAGAACATATACAGTCTGCCATCTCAACTCGGCTTGGTTCTGGCTAACACAAACTCCACTCCTGCGATACCGGACCTAGCTGGAGTGAAACAAAATTGAGTTGAAGCACTATGGCGCCAGCCTGGCTATCTTACTCCAGTTTTTCTGTTAAAACTAAAATTAACTAAATAACTAAACTAAAATCTGCCTCAGAAATTGGTCTTGAAAATCAACGACTGATTTCGGCATCAGCTAACAACATTTTAAAATATCTAAATCGCATCAGTCAAGTTTGACTAATGTGATACTTAAAAAAAACACCTCAGTGGATCTCTACTTTTAATAATAATAATGCACTGGATGTACAGCACCTTTTGTGATACTCAAAAACACTTCACATTTTGCACTATTTATTCACACAACACTTAGTAGTGTGCAGCTGCCCTGGGGTAGACTGACTGAAACGAGGCTGCCAGATTCATATTAGGCAATGTGGGTGAAGTGTGTGGCACCTGCGTTCTTGTGGTCTCCCATCCAAGTACTGTTCAGGCCTAACCTGCTTAGCCTCTGAGATCTGAAGGGATCTGGTGTGGACAAACTGGTATGGCCTTTTACATAGTGAATGTTCTTTAAATGTTTGCACCTGAGCAAACTTCCATCTTAAGGTACTTCACCGATTTGAGTGTATGTATTTTACTTGGACTTTTTCTTTCCCGAGAGGCTAATATTGCAACTGTTTGCATGCTAGTCTGCTTATATTTTGTACTCCAAATACAAAGTGTAGCTTGTTGTACAGGCTTTTCTTTCCTGCACGTTGCAGTTACCAGCTTGTACAAAGAGACTTCATAAATACAGGAAAAGCACATCTTGCACACGTGTCTTCTTTAGGCTGTACAGTGTCAGAGACATATGGCGAGGACAGCACAACCCTGATACACTAACCTATTTAAAATGATTATGTTGTGTCCGTGGCAGTTCACAGGTATTTAATTTTGCCAATATTTAGAAGCATTACAACATCCTTCTTCATTTGATACAGTGAAGTGAACCACTTCCACCAACAAATCACAGCAGTTTACATCCCCATTTATAAGATGACTAATCTCAACATCACCAGTTTTTTTTAGCGATTAGCAACACTATCCAGGATCAGTGCTGCGTCTTTGTAACGCCGATGGACACTCCGGTTACTGGCACCACCCTCTTGCCAAATGTTTGATATCCAAGATGGAGGCATGGCCCTTTGAACGCAGTGCTCTTTTCTACCCTCCTCGCATGCGCTGCCCGACAGAAGACCATGCCAATGCGTGTTTGTTGACAGTGTGGACAAGCCCAGATTTAATCACACGCATTTGTAGTGGGCACTCAGCACTGGGAGATACAACACTCAACAGAAATAGCGCCACAGAAAAGCTGCGCAGTGGTGGTCTCTGGGTCAAGCTGGACATTTGGAGAGGAAAATGGTTTCATTACTATATTTCAAGGTGTGCAAACAAATGTGAAAGCACTGATTATGGCTAGACATTGCAGGCATTTTTTTCTTATTACATTTTTTCTTTTCCCCAACATTGTTTCAAATTTTAGATGGATATATTCAAAACAACATAACCCTATAACCATGACCCTACTTTCCCAAAATCAGTATAGGTCTATATCTATCAACTACATGGTACATATCACAATGAAATTCAACACTCCACAGGCCGGGTCCAGAACAAAATGACGGTTCATTGATGCAAGAATATATTTTTAGAAATTTGTCTTAACTACTTGTTAACTGAAACATATAAATCATTCTACATTAACAAAGCTTACAGAAGATTGTAAGCGTAAGCTACAGCTGCGGCCGAACATGCCAATCTACCGTGTACGTGCATCATGTTTACGTAAAGCAACACATACAGTATTGTGCAAAAATTAGTTTTCATGCATTTGTATTTGTATTATTTGTAAGGTTTGGTGCAGTACGTAGCATATGTACTTTGGGCTGGGCGATATGGTAAAAAAATTTCACAATTTTTTTGGAGTCCGACCACAATATCGATATTATCACGGTTTGCCTATCTATTTTTTATTGCATTTTTAAATAGTTCCTGGCTGCTTCACCATCATTGGATAAATCCAGCTGCCAAAGTGTGACAGACATTCAGAGAGAAGCAAATGTCCCCAAAGCGATTTCATCCAGTCAGTAAAAAAAATATTTTGGTATATTTAAAGAAGTGGAATAGGCAGCTCTGAGGTTGGAAGTAGGTTGGAAATCACGATATGACGATTTCAACAAAAAAAGAAAAAACAGATTGTCACAGAGTTGAGCTCACAATTCAATTTTTATTACTATTATAATAATAAATATTTATTTTTTACTAATAAAGTGCGAAAAATAAACATATAATATTAATAACTTCTGCATCAAAACTGAGGGTACAACTTTTTCAAATGAGGGTGCAATGCCCTCTTTTGCACCCCAGTAGACCCAGGCCTGACACTTTGAGAAAGACTAGCACATATCTAGTCTCACCTGTGAGGTAAAAAGTGTCAATAGTTACAAATGCAGCAGCAAACCGGTCACACTGTGCACACTTCATAATGACTTAGTCCACAAGCAATCACAACTGATGTAAATTTAAGGTGGCCCAAATTGGATTGCAATTGCAGCGTGCAGTCACCGCTATTTTCATACAATCCATCACGCTAATGCAGAGGGCAGAACCACTTTATTGGCTGACACTAGGTTCACTGTGTCGGCTGAAAACACGGAGTGTGTGGAGAGAGTTAGTCGTGTGTCTCTGCTCATTACGTAAGTGTGTAAAACAGCTCAGGGCCACAGGTCTCCTGAGCATCATCTATCAATCATCACAGGGAGGGAAAGACCAGCCGCTGGAGGAGCCTGGGCTCGTGGAAATGTGTCTGTACCACGCAATGCAATCAGAGTGTCATGTGAACGCATTTTCTATATTCTGGTTTTTGCCCAAGAATGTTTCTATCTTGAATGTAAGCAATCTTGTTGATTATGTTTAGAAACCAAAATCCTAAAACTTAATGATCTTAACTAACTTCAAGCTGAGGACCTAAGCTTAATAGTTTTTGTAGTAGACCAGAACTTACACGTTTACCAAAATAAAACATTGCTGCATGGAGTCAACCAAAGCATGAGTCTACAAGAGGCCAAGGTCTTGTTTATACAACGCATTTCATAGCATGTCAACTCAATGTTGTGTTATTCACCTTATTCTGCCCCGCCCACTTTTTTGATAGCACACTTCCTGTTTAGCTGCAGCTAGCCGGTAGAATTAAGCAGATAGGTTTATTTTAACCGTCGTTATAGAACTTAGAGATCACAGTGCAAAAAAGACAACCTAACAAGTTAAACAGGAAGTGCGCTGCCAAGAAAAGTGGGTGGGCCAGAATAAGGTCAACAGACATGGTTTTTCAAACTGACATGTTTGACACAAAACTTCAACTGTTGAAAATGTTAAAGTGAAAATGCAAAACTAAACATACAAAATGAATGAAAAGAAAAATATGATGTTTTATGCTCAACCAAATGAACAATACAAGTTGTGAAAAACTGAACTTCATTGTCAACCAGATTCATTTTATGTTTCTTTGAAGCTTAAAAGCCTTTTACTTCCAGAACATAATCAATAGAGAATAAATGTGTTCAGAGACAAGTAGCAAACTGATGAAAAAAGTGTATCGATACAGCAAATTCAGAGCGGCTCATTCCGTCCATTATAGCAGAAGTAAGTAATAATTTTACGTTATTAAATGTCTTTGTAAGTCACTGTAAGAGTTACATGTGTATTTTAAGGCATTTGAAACATGTGTCAGCTCTACCATCTGCTCCAAATGCAGCAACTGAAGTTTCTCCATCTCATCCTCTTGCAAGAAATGAAAATGAGAAAATAGAAAATGCTAAGTTTCGATTCAGAAGGCTAGTTTAATTACACAAAAGAGGAGCATATGCTGCTTTAACATTTGTTCAAATCCTGAGAAACCTTAAGCTGTCTCTTTTGTCCTCACACTTTCTTTCACTGTCCTGTCCCCTAAAGTTTGTTTGTGCTGTCATTACGTGTTTCGGTCCGAGCACAGATAGCAGGAGCAGACAGTGAGGAGAATGGAGACAGGCAGGCTGCAGATTGTCAGACCGCGTGTCGGCCATGACGCCTCCCCCCTCGGCCTCCCCCCTGGATCCCCCCCTTCTCCTTTGTCACAATCTGTCCATCACTCACCCATCACAACATCACTGTGTTTCAGCCTGAGCACTTATGTCCACAGGTAATACTTTATGCAATGTGTGAGAGTATTTCTCTAACAGAAAGTGGCTTCAAAAGAATTCCTTTTTATTTTACACTTTTGAGTAAGCTAGTTGCCATGGTAATGAGTTTATATCTGGTGCTAAATTGGCTTAAGTGCACTGTGCAACTTTTTGGTCAAAACTAAACTTTAATAAAAGCATATTTTTGTCATTTAGATGCCTTAGTTAAATATTTTTTTAAAAAATTTGGTTTCTACTTTGAGCGAGCTTGACCTTTCTTAATCTGGTCTGGTTTTTTTTTTTTTTTTTTTTTGTCAAGTGTCATTTCTCTTCTGCCACCACCTTAATAATCATTAAACAATTGTCTTAATTCATACTAAATAAGAATACCTCAGACTTAAATATTCTTGAAAGGAGTTATGATGAGAGTGTAAAATAAGTTAGGTTTAAATCAATTTTTATAATTAACTGTGTTTATGCTTTAAATGCTGTGAAGTTATTGTAAAGTTTTACCAGTAAGTCGTACAACCTCCACCACTTCAGTGTTTATACAGTTTCCAGGCTTTGTAGTAAAAACAGGTTTGTAGATGACTTGGTCTGATGATAAAATAAAAAGTAGATTAGAATCAGAGGTAAAAGATACACGCAGACAGAGAAAGTTGACTGTTGCACACGGCACATCTGCTTACTGTTTGGTTTATGAGGCGATGTTATCTGTGCTAATCTGTGCTACACCTCACATCTCCTCACATCTCCCACACAGCAGCAGCCGCCTGCATCAGAGGAACGCACCGTGGGAAAGGGACGACTGCCATAGAATCCTGGGTCAAATATGATAACACTAAAATGGTAAAAAAAAAAGTTGCAAATCGTACAGTAGACTATAAAATGCACTATTTATTGGTATCTTTGCATGATTTCTATTGCTTCATAATAATGCTTGGTGATTATTAGAGTATAGTCACTTTTTTACATTCTATTTAAAGGAATTTCTTTATGTACTGTATTCTGTGTGGTTTGGCACAAAAGTCAAACTTTAGAACAGACTACTGATAAAACAAAATTTAAAAAAAAAAATCTAAGAAATGTGACATATTAAAAGTTTTTGTCATATTTCTTTTGTTTTTGAAAAAGTTAAACAAAATTTAATCAAAATATAATAAATAAACAACCACAACTACAGAAAAACTACAAAAGCACTTCTGTTTCTCTGTCTCTCCTATCGCCAATACAACATGATTGTAAAAATCATTGCAACCCTAACCCTATTTTAATTAAATATTTTGCCATTGCAGGTCTTAAAGAAATGGCTCATAAAATGTAAATGCAACCTTTTAGGTTTCTAATCCTGTTCTAACATTGCTTCTTTATCAAATACACAGCTTTAGTTTGTCTGTGAAGTTTTTCATTTTTTTCTGAGCCTCAGAAAACACAGTTCTGAATGTCCCTGATCTTGTATTTAAGTCACAAACCATCCAAACTTGTTAAGAGCATTTCTGCAGCATTAGTATATCAAGCAAGATCAGCTTGAGTGCTTCCCCCGTGCAATTTTCTTTGCAGCCAGAAGAAAAACATATGACTGTCATAAACAAAGCTAAATAAAAGAAATGAGAATGTAACATTTTTCTTTTCGTTTTTAAATCAGTTGTAATGTCGAGACATGTTACTCCTTCTTGAGTCATTGTTGGGACCATTACTTTGTTTCTATTTCCAGCCTTACTATTGGCTACCTTACACATCTGTGCTTATACAACATATTTTGTATAGTCCTTGCACACACAGTTAAGTCATGTTTTAAAGTTGACTCCTGTTCCCTTCAAATCCATGCCAGTGTAATCATTCATCACAAACTGCTCCCTCAGACCTTCTTCAGAGCAGGTAAAGTCTCCTCACACTGTCCAGCTGTGTCAACAGGTGCACAGACCCAGAGCACAGTGTTGTTTTGCAGACGAGAGGAGAACAGCGGCTCTATGTGAATGAGAGACTGAGCTGGTACTTTGGGCTCGCAGCTGTAATGACTGTAATTAATGAAGCTGCATCAGTGCAATGCGTCATGTTGTGTCACCACCTCCTGCCATTTAGAGCAAATACAAGCCACAATTTGAATAACTAATCACACATCAGGAAGCACAAACATCATGGCTGGGTGTCTGGGAGTGAGAGAAATGTGTTTGACTGGTGCAGCTTGAAGAAATCAGAGGATGATAAACTCATGTCTCTAATTATGGGTTAAATTGTCTTGTACGCGCTTATTAACTTATGAATGGCTTTTTTGAGATTTCTTGTTCTTTTCTTGTTTTATATTTTTTGATGGCTGTCAACTTCAGTGCAATCGTGAATGCTTTCAATTTTGTGCTTTGTAACACTTTTCTGTTAAGTTTGTCATTTGCTTTTCTCCATGGATATATTGTTTTGTCTGGAAAGCTTTACAGTATTCCACTTAACTTATTAATCTCCATGGAGACTCTCAAGTCGGCTGATCAGCTGATTCTAATAATCCCTAAAACAAGAGACAATCAAGCCTTTTCAGTGACCAACTTTCACCTCTGGAACAGTTTAACTCTGTAGACAGGCCAATTCACAAAAATGTTTTAAATCTCTTAAAAACACAGTTTAACCCTTGTGTCCCATGGGTGGAGTCCACTTTTCAGCAATTTTCATTTTTGAATTGTCACTATTGCTACAGTTTTGGAGATATTTCAATGATTTCTTGCTACTTGCCTTAGTTTGAGCCATATTAAAAATTTTTTTTAAAAAAAGGTAATTTTGCGAGTTGAGTCGTTTCATTTGCAAATGTTGTTTTTCCCCCATTGACTTCCATTATAAATACTGTCCCCTCCTGAGAGCTCCATAGTAAAGCATAGAACTGTGGCTTACTCTGCATAGGCCTGTTTCAATAGAAAATACAGACAATTCGTCATCAATTCTAAAAATGACACATTTCAGCTCTTCTGAAAAGGAAAATCACACTTTTATAGAGTATTTTCAGAGCAATAACAAAAAGTGTTTATAATAGAAGGCAATGGGAAAAGATGGCACCAACAGAACAAGAGGGGGGGGGGGGGTTATTTTGATGATATCCGTGAAGACAAGAGGGTGTATCTAGAGAAGTAAAGTGGATCTTCTCCATCAGACTTGATTTGACTCTCATCGTCATGTTGACAATAGCCATTCTGCTGTTTTACATAAACATGCTTCACTCATCAGCTCGTACAGCTGAGGGACCAACTTCTTGATCCAAATATGTGAAAAATGTGTTATTCTACACATGAATATTTGTTCTAAAATGTGAAAAACAACGGATTCCAGAACAGAACAAAGTTTTACAGTTGCGGTCTACAAAAAACTGGGAACGAAGAAGCAGTTCTGGTTAAAGTACATGACAGCGCTGATCATAACACTGGGCTTGGTGGTGTATAAGCCTAATCTTTCTCAATGACTTTTGTTTATTCAACTTTTGATGTTTTAAATTCCCATCCAAAATAAATAACATTAAAGATGTGCAGGCTGCTAACATGGGAATATTGTCTCTCCAACATCTGTCAGACTTGAACAGCGCACTCACCAGGAGGGAATGGATTTTGAACCATGTGGGACAAATTAGTTCAGTGAAAGAGAAAAAGGGAAAAGTGTTAAAAGACTACTTCTCCCGGAGGACGGAAATTGTGTTTGTGAACAAAGTTTCAACCTGGCCCGGCTATTTCTGTGGGGATTCAATAATGAAACATTTAGTTTGGTTGTTCCTCAGGGAGAGATTTGCTCTGGACTGCAATCAAGTCAGCCTCTAAACGCCACAACTAGGAAAACTAAGTGTAATGTAACACACCTGTTTGAAATGGCTTTTGGAATTAAACTGTCACACTAGGAGCAATGGAGAAGGATTTGGGATTTTTTTTTATTATTATTATTATTTTATTCCAGTCTAGAGAATTTTAGAGTAAATTTATTGAAATTTTATTTTCTTGTCAAATTATTATACATGTTTACATTGAGTTAAAATGTCATATTCCCCACAATGGCTTAAATACTGCATCATCATAAAGTAAATGTGCATTTCTAAGCTTAAAGAAGACTGTCATGAGTGTTGAATATTGACAAGATGGTTAAGGGTCATTGAATCAGTTGGATCCACTACCTGCACAGAAATATAATGCTTATACTAGGCACAGGCTAAGATTAGTTCAAGTGAATGTTTACTGTTTTGTATCATGTCTTATCTGATTCTGTCGACTGTGTCTCTTGTAGTATTATGTTGTGACGTTTTAACTCAGTGTTTTGTTAGTTTTTGTTGTAGTCTATGTTAACCTTTTTATGGGACTACAGATGGAAATATGTTTTTAGCTAAATCCGGTCTATTTAAGGCTTCAGCCATTCATTAATACATGATGTCTCAATCAAATAAATAAACTACAAAAGTTTACCCTAAGGTGTTCAAGAGTCTGAGATTGCCCTTATTACGGAAATGCCTTTCCTTTTATAATATTTCCAGAGATTTTGAAAAATTCAAATTTTACAAGTTGCAAGACATGTCTCACCAGCGTTTTTATAATCATAAAGCTGTTGTTTTCAATTTAAAATTATTAATTAAATGTATTTTAAACCTTTATTTAACCAGGATAGTAAACAGAGTTAAAAAATATTTTACAATAGTGTCCTGGCCAAAAAATGGAAGCAGCACAGCAATTAATTATGATTCTGAACTTCATTTAATTTTTTTTAAATTTACTTCAGAATCTATATGGGAGTATTTAATGGGAATCAGTACTTCCAGAACAAAGAGGTGGGTGGTCATCATTGAGTTCTATAGGCTTGGACATACCTGTTGTTAGAGCCTACTTATAGTCTGACCCAAACTGCAGCTGCACTGAGGACTCCAACACAGTGAGCTAACCATGAGCATCATGAGAGCAGCAATGTGCTGAAACAGCACTAAAATACACTATTACATCTTTAGTCACTTGTAAGCTAATAGACGTGCAAAACATTGTTAAATCTGTTTACCTGGCCTTTTTGAGACAAACAACAACCTGAGTCCTAGAGAAAGAGAGTGCGCCAGAGATCAAGTGGTGTTTATAGCGTCGACCTGAAGCACATGACAAAAGTCAAAAGGCTTAAACATCGCTCCATATATAACACACATATTGACCCGGATGACTGTTTTCCCTGTAGACATGTTTTCACCGTGGACACAAAGCTCACACGCTGACTTGGAGCTGCTGCTGCGACTGTCCTGATAAGAAATGTAACACCAAACCTAATCAAATGTTTGCATTAAGACAAAAATGCAGCCTTCACAGTTCAAAGGCGTACGCTGCTGCTCTGGAGATTGTAAGTTCACTCACTGCCGCAGATATCAGCCCATTTCATGCAAGTTTCAGAACAGGCTGGAAAATTCAGACTCTAGGCGAGAATTTCACAGAACTGAGAGGGTTTTTAATAAGATGGTGTTGCAATAGTGTATTTGCTTATTTTATTAGAGCAAACATTATGGAGATGATATGCAATGTTTTATAACTGGCATCATATTTTTAAAAAATAGCAAGAATATTATAGACTAAAAGAAAAGTTACCATCAAAGTTTGTGTTTTTTTATTAAACTTATTATTATGACAATGTAAGTACATTCTAATTTATAAAAAGAGTTAGTTGGCTTTTCAGACACTGTGGCTAACCCTGTTTGTGTCAGTGTCATGGATTTTTCAAATATAGAAAGTTGTTTCTGACTGAAGGTGATTTTAATGACAACTTGAAGGTTACTTCCAAGCTCATTAAAGAAAAACATTTGGCCGGAAGGCAAATTTAGAGTGCTGAGTTGGTAACAACCAAAGAAGTTATCAATTATACTGCATGGAGGCAACTAGTAACCTGGCTCACGCCAGATGGATATGTGTTGAACTCCTATCAGAGTTCTTAGTATATCTATCTGGAACTTGACTCGCTGAAAGCGTTCAAGAAAAGGTGGGGCGTTTACTGAAATACTTCGAGCGGATTGGGTGCGCGGCCTACCTTTTTGTGCTTAGCCAATCACAGCAACAACTTGTAGGGGCGTATCCAATGTCCCGTGGGTACAAGTCATGGATCTATTAAAATATCTGGATAGGACATTGCTAGCTAAACACCGTCTCGAGTTGACATAGTGGCCGCTCCATTGCTACTGCAGCGGCAAAATCCCCTCTGTCCAGAAAACATTTTTTCCATAGAGCACAATGCAATCACAAACAGCTCCTGCTCGCCTCACAGAACACTTACACACTTCTAAAAGGTTGGAGACAAATCTTACCTAGTTTCATATCATGAACTTTTTCCCGGTTCAAACGTCTTTAGTTTCATTAAAAATTGCTTTTTAATCTTTAGCTCCGGCTACAGCGCTGCTCGCTCTAGCAAACTCCCGCTCTAATTGGTCAGCGTGTGTCACGTGTTACGCGAGCACGCAACTGACGCACGTCCGCGTGGGAGAAAGAACAACTGCGCATGTTCAGTGGCCGG
Organism: Mugilogobius chulae; assembly: GCA_038363315.1. Classification (NCBI taxonomy): domain Eukaryota; kingdom Metazoa; phylum Chordata; class Actinopteri; order Gobiiformes; family Gobiidae; genus Mugilogobius; species Mugilogobius chulae. The sequence continues at coordinate 39,432,824 of CM076412.1, read as the reverse complement.
AGGTTAGCTGAATTCAAACTAGCTAATCTCGCGACAATGCGCCACTGAGCGCAGCCATTGACGTAAAGCGGTGGCCATCTTTCATCACCGGGGCTTGGTACAAGTACGAATGCTGCGTTCATGTGGTCCTCGGGTGCTTGAGTTTCCGAGATGAGTGCAAGGTTCCGACCTAGTTTGCATTCATGTGCTTTTTAGGTCGGAAAATCGGGATGTTGTTGTTAACCATAAAAGATAAATGACACAGCACTTTTAACAGATGTTAATAGACCTAACAGTGAGATCTGATGCTAGCCTGTCCAAAAACTAACGTTAAAAGTTGTTAGTATTTATTTTCTAACAGATTTTCATCAGTCTCCATGTGTCAGTGACGTCAGGTGCTGAGCTCGGGCAGCTCCGTTTGTCCCGAGTTTCCGAGCAGTTGTTCTGAGATGCTTGAGCGTTCAAGTGCATTTTTCAACTCGGAACAACATTTTCCCCGAGTTCCCGAGGACCACATGAACGCGGCAGAAGTCACACATACTGCTCTTCTTTCAAAAAGAAATTACTCCGTATTTCTGCTAAAACTGCATCAAAAGCAGTAACACATCCACAGAGCAGCCATCTTTGTTTAGCTTGAATCCGACTCGGCGGCAGCGCCGGGGCGTTAACAGCCCGTGTTAGCCCGCCCTGCTACAATGTGATGGGGCCTTAAAACCATGCTGCTGTGATGTGAGTGGGCCGAACCACTGCCGTTTCGGACTCCCAAACCAATCGGGCGGCTGGAAGGCCAGATGGTTTATCTGGTGTTTGTGAATTCACAAATATCGCAAGATAAACCATCTGGCTGGCCAGTAGGGTTGTCAAAAAAATCGATTTCTTGATATTAATCGATGCTAAATCTGGTATTGATACTCGATACTCGTTTGGTCAAGTATCGATATTTTAAGCCCGCCCCTTTCCCCCATCTCACACGCTAAGCCCCGCCCCCTTCTTTTCTCATTGGAGGTGGAAATGATGAAACTATCAAATACTGTCTATATAGCCTATAGACTACATAAACAGCAAATGTGTCTGACAATAGAACAAAGCCCAGTCTCAATGTAAAGGTTCATGAATCAAGTTAATAATAAACAAATAATACATTAAAAAACTATTATTTTAATAATATCAAAAAGAAAATATAAATAAAAAATAATAATAAAAAAAGTAAAATACTATCAAAAGAAAAAAAAAATTTTGTTGGCACCGTGGTATCGAAATCGGTATCGAGTATCGAGTTTTTTTTTCCAAGTATCGAATCGAGTTTGAAATTTTAGTATCGTTACAACACTACTGGCCAGGTTAGGCAACTAGGGAATGCAATAGAGTTTTAGCTTTTAAGTTCCTTCACAAAACTGTGAGATATGGTCTTGCTCACAATCTAACAGTGAGCTCCAAAATATCAGGAATGTTTAGAGAACAGAAGATCTTTCCCAGATAGAAATCACAAAGTGCTTTACAAAGTAACCCACCCTCTCCAGTCAGTGATAGTAAGCAGCCTTGGGGCAGCTCAGCAGAAACGAGTCGCCTGAACACCTGGCGCCTCAACCTCCGACCACCAACAACTGTTCCCTAACCTGCATATAAATATTTAAATACGTATAAATAACAGCTTGCTTTAATAGTATGACATTTTTAAGTAGATTCATTGTTTTTGTTACACTGGGAGACCCACCATATTGAGGTACAGTAGAGCTGGGCAATTATTAGAAAAATGAAATCTCTCAATAATTTTTGGACATATCTCGATTACGATATTCAGACGATTTTATTTCAAACCAAGCATCGAGGATGTCTTTAAACCTATTGGTTGTAGTTTGATGATCAGAAAACATGGTTTGTGGTTGATTCTTGGTTGGCTTAAGATGTGTTACAAAATAGCCAACTTAAAGCAAAACTAGCAAGTGTCTCTATGATCTGACCAAATACAGTATTTGACCCAAACGGTACTTGCAAGTCCATAAGCTCAAATGTTTGCATGCTAATCAACTACTCATGAAAAAAAACAAAAACAGCTAAATGAGAGTAAAATGTTCTAAATAAATTTGCAATGTGCTTTGTCACCATCTAACTTTATTTGAACATTTACAATGTAACTTCTTTTACTTCAAAACAACAATCACGATGTTATCTAAGTTTTGATATATTGCACACCTCTAGAACAGTATGACTAAATATTTTCCCACAATCAGAAATTAAAATTGTGTAGAAACCACTGCATCACTTTATTAAAGATGAACAGCACAACATTTTGGCCTAAAATAAACTTGAGCGAACTAGCGTGGCCACAAAATTGACAATTATTTGGCTTGGAAGAGGGCCCGCTCATGTTTGTTTCTAGCTGATTTTTTTCATATTATGGCATAAAATGTATATACCTCGATTCAGAAAGTTCCAAAGTGTAGCTTTAAATTCCAAATTCTACTCAATTGTTTAGATGATTTTTTATCTCCAGAAGCACAGTGCACCTTTAAATTCAATTCATTTGTATGGCCCAAAATCACAACAGCATCATCTCAGAGGACTTCACATCATTGCTGATTTTAGAAAACAATCATGTGAAGTCCTTTACAGTCACTCAGTCTATTATTTTAGAAGCTCTAGTGTCAAACTACCTGAGGAGCAGCAGCTCTACTCTAAGCCAGTAAATGAACAATGAACCAACTTTAAACTGCAGCACCTCAGTCAGACAGTACAATACAAGAAGTGAGAGCCTGTTGTGACAGTGTCTCACATTTGATATATCAGTCCATTACAAACCTTTTTAAGGTGCTTCAACAAACAACCCGATAACAGCTGAACAGTCGAATGGACCTGCTGGTGATGGACAGTCTCGATTTGGGCGAGCCATGTCGCTGTGACCTGATCCAAACATAGTAGTTTTAATGAGCTGTCTGTCTCTGAGTTCATTCCACTTTAATAAACTCATCAATCTCTCTGTGGCTTCAGACCAAAGCAAATCAAAAGAGCTCACAACAGACACTATTGATAAATCATCTAATTGAAGTCTGAAGAGGCTGTTTATGGCACTGAACTTCTGCAACTTTTCACTTTTCTCTTTAGTGCTGCATTTAGACTAACTCATGCACTTGATTTTAGATTGTCAGTAGATGTGCCAACCAATGAAATTATCCAGCCCACTCAACTGTCTTTTTTTGAAGAAATTGGGATAATTTTAGCACTCTCATCAAACAACAAGGTCAGTACTTAGCGCTGAGAGTCCAATGCTTTTAATTAATACATTTGATTATTTACTACAACCAGACGAGATCCCAAATTACAATCCAATCCAACAATTTGTAGAGAACAGCAAAAAGATCTCTTTTAAAACAGCAAAGTCAACACACACATCACATTAAAGCCTAAGTGAAATGTGTGCGTTATTGAAAGAGACTTAAAATCAGAATCTGCTTAGGTTACTTCGGTAAATAAAATGCATTGCAAGCAGCACTGTGAACCTACAACCTTCTCAAACTCATAATTCTGCACTGCTAATGACACTCAATGTTGACTCAATAGGACATGTGCAATGAGATTAAGTTACATGTCAGTCAAGTTATCAAAAGAGGAAAACTTTTGAGATTCTTCAAGTGTTCGTCAGACAATAGGTCAACAGACTGTCATTCAGGCAACTCAACACAACCATTTGTCAAAGCTTAGCAGCCATCTCCATTACCAGTGCAAATAGTAACCAAAGAGAAACTAACAGGAGCTCAACACATGCATTATTACTTCTGCAGAGATACTACTTGTGGTATGAATTACTATGTCACTATGTCTGTTGCCAAACAAGGAAGTAAAATTATAAACATAATCACATGCATTTGTTAAAACTGCACAGTGTTTTGGGGCCTATGTGCAGCAACTTTCTTCTAGCAAGCTTCTACACCTAAGCACTTTACTCACTCTTGACAAACTTTGCACAACCTTTTGACTTGGAAAAACATTCCAGTAGTGTCTTTGAGACGTTCTCTAAAACGTGTCACAGCAGCTTAACTCTATGTAAAGATTAAATACAAATGTGCTCCTTGAGTGGAATATCTTTAGCGCGCAGAAGTCATGAGCCAGGCCACTGCGCACACAAGAGCAGAAACTCGATCTCTCTTTTGTCGCTGTGGGTAAAGTGGTGGTCGCTGACAGAGCTGACATTTAGCCTGGCTGTCAACGCCATGAACAGAAACACAAAGCAGTTTTAGTTCAGACACTCACCGTCTGAAGCTGCAGTGAGCCAGGTGTAAAGCAGTGAAAGTATACTATTCTGTGTTACAGCGACATGGGCTGTAGGATCAGAAAATGTGCTCATCAAATGAAACAACGAATAATGAATGATTTCTTCTAAACATACAGTACATGTCTCCTTTGTCCTCAAGTCCAAGTCAAATCTTTTTAAGCTACAGTTCCCTTAATCATCATCCAGATAGGTGGATTTAAAGAAAGATTATTTGTTTATCAACATGGGAGATGCGCACACACCTGATATACAGAAAGAGCTGCCGTTGATTGTCCAAACTGTAACAACAAGTCGATCCAGCACTGTTGTTCGCTAACTACAAGAGTTTATCACTGTGCAAATACTAAAGTTATGCTGCTAATTAAACATCTGTGAATGCAATTCGACCCTACAACCCTTAATTGTTACATTCAAGTGAGTGAACAAACGGCGAGAAAAACACTGTCTCAGGCTTCAGGAGTCAAACATGTCATACCAGTTCAGACCTGGTCCAAAACGGCGAGCTTGCATCTAGTTTGTTGCTTTAATCAAAGAAGTTTTCCCAGCCATAGATGGACAGTGTCACTTTCTGCATGGGGCATGCGCAGTAGAGCGGAAATCTCTCTATAGATAGCTGTATAGACCGATTATCTCTCTATAGATAGATGTATAGACCGATTATCTCTCTATAGATAGATGTATAAACCGATTATCTCTCTATAGATAGATGTATAGACCGATTATCTCTCTATAGATAGATGTATAGACCGATTATCTCTCTATAGATAGATGTATAGACTGATTATCTCTCTATAGATAGATGTATAGACCGATTATCTCTCTATGGATAGATGTATAGAAAGATTATCTCTCTATAGATAAATGTATAGATGGATGTATAGATGGATGGCCATACCTGTTTACCAAAGCCTGATGATGTCAGATTTCAGGAGCTCAGCAAAACCAGGCCTGGTCAGTACTTGGATGGGAGACTGTTGGAACACCAGGTGCCACAGTGGAACAGCAGTTGTGTCGTTGGGCACCCATCTTGAATCGGTGTCTGCATACGCCGAGTGATTGCATCCTTAAGTGCGAAGCGTTCCAGCCCTAAAAGGTGGAAAAGCAATATGTAAATAGATTCCATTCACAAATACTATGTACAGTATGTTGTTAATGTTCAATTCTCAAGCCACTGAAGTAGTGAAGTCTGATTTGAAAACAAGTCATGTACCTTCAGTAGTAAATTGTTGAACATAGGTACAGATATGCTCAGAAGAAATTGGTCTAATATTGTCTTTTCATCACAGAACACAAATTAAAGGTATGAATTTTGGGGGAAAATCACAAGTAGACAGTAGTTGGATGATAGGGAGATGGTGAGCACTCAAACCTTAAATTGAAAACAATACTTGAACTGCTCAAAAATCTATCAAAATACATCCTGATTATGAACACCTTTATAACAATTTTGTCTTCTTTAAAACATTTCCTGTTGCATTGCTTTGCTTGTTTGATTTTGATGATTTTCTAGGTTTGGTAATGACTTGAAGGGTCTAAATCTTGCATCTTATACAAAAAACATCAATGTGCAATTCTTCCCCATGACAACCACAACAACAAAAAGATAAAAAACAGAAAAATAGTGTGAAATGTTTGCCGTTTCCCTGTCAGTTTCTTCACACTATTCTTCGCACATGGAAACCCAATCTCCTGCGTGACCTCAGCCTTCACCACACCTCAGCCGCTCCGACACGCACTCGCTGATGTCCAGCAACACTTCTTTGCCAGCAGGTTATACACAGCCCTTCTCCAGTTTCCTAATTGATGTCTCGACGTATTTATCATCCCTGCATGTCAAAGCTGCTTGGGAGTCTTTCAGTAAGCCTGTGCTTGGAGTGATAAAGTGGCCCTCTTCACTTTCTCAATGCCTCATATCTTTAAGAAGCCATCTTTTCGAACTTTATAGTGCCAAATAGATTTTCTTCTGATCGATGACAGACAATATAGAAGTGGTGAAGCAGTTAGAAACACATTTACTTGAACTGACCAAGCTCTTGTGACACTTTTTGGGATAAATTCAAAACTTAAGCATTTAGAAAATATGTTTGATCGTATAAGCTGTTCACCGTGACAGAGCCAGATCATTTTTCCAGACAAAGTGGGCACTCCGGTGTGGAATTTGACATGAGTGATAACCTCTTGGTCCCCTCCCAACAAAAGGCCTTTTCAGATTCAGTGAGCCATGGACACTTGGGTTTGTATTATAAGCCCCTCAGCTACACAGGGTTAATGACGCACACTGTTGAAGCTGTAAACAGGCAAAGTCAGAGAAGGTGACACACTAAGCCACACTTGTAAATTATGTCATGATGAGTCAGTGGATGTTATGAGTTCCAATATTTTGCAAGCACTGGACAGAATTAAATTTTTGATGTAATATAATTTTATAACTTTTCAACTTTTTGATTCAGCTCCTCTTACTTTGGTAATGTTGAACAGTTGTGTTATGTGCCTGGGTTCTGACTTGTATTATTTTTATTTGAATGTAGAAAATAATACATTTAGTAAAAAAATATATTCTACAGTGTTTAGACTAATTAATAAAGTTATCATAAGTTTCAGGAGTCTCAAATTCAGCAGAAATAAGTGTTTTTGATGTAAAGACTTGCTTGCCTTCACCAAGTATTATGATACAAAATTTTAAATTGGAGGAATAATTGACTACTAAATATCTACAATGTTAAATTAAAATGCTCTTTTAAGTCAAATTTCTACACATAAACTGACATTTTCGGCACAAAACACAAATTCTTTCTTTATTAAACATCTTGGTTTGAAGCTAGTTTTGATTAGGCTCAGAATTATTGTAAAACTTATCAGAAAATGTCTATTTTGTCCTGGTAATTCTACTTTTATAGGGTCTAGTTTCAATTACAGTGTAAGTGTTTATGAATCTGATTTCCGATACTTTCATCCAACCTAATATCTACATCTCTATGACGTCCTTAAGCGACGTTACCTCAGCTCAATTTGCAAAAATCTTGTATTCAAGTCACAAAACTTGACTGATTGTGCGTTTAAGTGGTCCCTTGTTTCACTTTGTAAAATATGTGAGTCTGGCTAAATGAATACATGTGGATGTTTACATGTGTGAAGAATTTGGATGGATTTGTCAAAATTAGCTTTAGACACACAGTATTTAGCTGTTCTTCTCTACTCAACGCAACATTGAAATTGGGACAAACTTTTGACTTGAATCCTGAGTTATTTTCCAATATGTGTTTCTTTGCATGATGCAACTCAGACAAACATTTTCTCAAGTTTATGAGAAAAATCATGAATGCAAGATTGTTTTGCAGTGGTAGACTCCATTTAATGAACACAAATCCTTGTTTATCTGCCAAGACCACAGAGCCGAGGAGTTCTTTGCACATGTGGGCTACAGTAAAGACAGGTACAATAAGTATGACTGATAAGGAACAAATACTTAAAGACAATGCTGTCCATGAAAAGAAACCCGAGTTTGCCGGGTTTGCCCAACTTTAAGACAAATGAAAGCTTTTATTGGTGTCTTACAATCAGCCTTAAGATTACTGGACGAAGACTCTCTTTTCTCTTGATAAAAGACAAAACAAAAACAACAACAATTTGTGTTTCATGGTCATTTCTCTCTTTGCAAAGCCTGACATTATACATGCTATTTACAATAGGCATGAGACACATTGTTTTATTCTTGATTTTGCAGTGGTTGGCTTACATCCACAACAACAAAAAGGTGTGTTTGGTTGGACCAGCTTTAGCTTTGATTACAACACACATCCACTTTAACAGTATTTCAGTAAACTTTTGCTATTTATTTAGCTACTATCTGTGTTGAATAATTTCTTCACAAAAACTCGTATTGGAGTTGAGAGAACAATGTGAGCTGCATGCCATCAGGGAAGAGAAACAAAATCCACTGATGGACTAACCTGGTCTTTCAGAAGCTAACAGCTGATCTCATTCATACATAGTGTTGCAGAGACTATAGTCATGACCAATTGCAGTAACCTCAGTTCTTAGTGGCATCCTTGTTTTTTTTGTTTGTTTGTTTTTAAATCAGGCCTGCATAGCCTAAACCATCAATCCAGAAATTGAATATCATGCCTATCATTATACAGGAACGGGTGGTGCAATATGTTAAATTAGTTTGGTGAAGGGCTGCTCGATTCTGATGAAAAAAATCATGATTATTCGAATAATAATTGAAATCATGATTATTATTTGCTTAGAGAGGCTGCAGAGCATTAGTGCAAAGAAAAGATAATGAAATAGCTATGTGACAGATCTCACAGAAATAAACGTAAATGTATCAATGGTAAAGAAACCACATATTTTCCATATCAAGGAAATAAATAACTACTTAAGTTGAGGCTTAGAAGTACGGTTGATAACCACCAGTACTCGATTACACAAAGTTTGTGCTAAACACACAGGTGCTGTACCCAAAGTGGTTTCTACCTTGTCCCGCGCAACCGGCGCGCTCTAGAAGAGGCCACACCGATAGCGGAGCGCACAGAGGACCGCAGATTCTGCGGTGCCAGACTCCAACTAAACCATCTCCCGCATGCTCGAGCTAGTGATGGGCCATTTGAAGCCGAGGCATCGGGGCTTGTACCGAGTAACAGGGGGCGTGTCTATGAAGCCCTGCTTCGAGGCTTGCTTCAGTTTGCCTAAAACCACGTGATCTGTGAATGTGAGGCTTTGCTTTTGGGAAGATGACGTCATCGCTTCATTTACAGAGTCGCTTCACTCAGCTCCCACACAACACAGCTTTCATTCATTTTTATCTACATAATTTGCATTATTTTTAGTTGTGCTTTTAAATGTAAATAAGCTTTTCTAGGTTTTAGTTTGTTTTAACCTACAAAATATGGCCTGTTTAACACACTTATTGTGGTGTGTAGGTTATCAGAAGTTCATTGGCTAAATGAGCCAACCTATACAGTTAAAGGTTTTTTGGTACAATTTTTGCAAAGCTTGTAAAGTGTGCGTTTCCAGCAAGAGACATCGTGGTTGTTTCAAGGCACAATTTGGCAGAGGTGGTTGAGAAAGTGCTTCATTTTGGCGGAGCTGTAAGTGGCATAGGCTCTGTGCTTTGTTCTGCTGCAGATTCTGGTCTAATTATAGGCCTATAGAAACCTATTTAATATTAAACGATTCATGGAAATCAAAGTTTCATTTAAAAGTGGTGCTTTCCCATTTTCAACAAAGCCTGACATATGCACTATTGGTACATAATAGAGCTCAGTCTTTGCGTGTGGTTGCTGTGGCACATGCGTAGAGTGAAGGTTTGTCGCGCAGAAGGTTGGGAGTTCGAGCCCCACTTGCGACTCAACATGGACGCAACAGAATATTTTTATGAGTACGCTACAGACATGAACACATACATAATCTAATTTCAACGCCTTAAATGAGTGATTGTCTCAGTAAAACGGTGTTTTATTTGATTTATGACACTGCACCATTTAACGTTTGTTACATTTAATGACCACATTGACTTGGATTAAATGAAGCAATTTGCGAGGCACCGGCTCATGTACCGGTACAACTGGCTGAAAGCCTCAAGTGGTTCATGAGGCTTCATTTGGCCATCACTAGCTCGAGCTTGTGCCCCGCGGTCCTGCTTCACTACACAATGTTTCAAAACCGAGTCTGCAATGTGCCCTCAGTAGAGCGATCGAGGATAAACTGAACTCATTTACCTGCTGCTGTCTTCAGTCTGCTGCCGGGCTGGGCCAAACCGGAGCACTTCCTGGTCGCTCTGTAAATAGCGCGTAGTGGCGCACTTCTTGACATGTGACCATTAAACCATTTTTGCTTAATGAAGCTCTATATTTGATTTCTGTTAAATAAAAGTTATTGTAGCCTATAAGGAGTTTTTCTGTTCCATATTTTCTGGGTGAAAGATGTGTTATGAGTTTATAGATGTTGTTATTCTTTAGTTAACTCTTAAACCCCTATGCTTTAATTAATTAGCCCGTAGGAGGGGCTATGGGGGTATTTAAAGGGAGCTTTGCGCACTTGTGGGACTTTTGAGGCGAGTAATCGCAATGGAAGTATAAATACCATAGTCACTCCCAGCAGAGGGCAGCAATGCACTTGTCGTTCCTACCACCACCTGCTGTAGTCTGTATAGGCCTACTTAATTTTTTACTTGACACTGTAAAGTTTGTCAGCGTTTTTGGTAAAAAAAAAAAAAAAAAAAGGCACCTAAAAGTTGAGTTTTTCCAACTGTGCCATCATTTTTACCCAGACTTTTTGTTGTGGAAGCCGACCGTCTGACATCGCACCACTGGGGTTTGTTTGCTCCAAAGTTGACTACTTTTTTACCTCAGCTCCATTTTGGGCTGGAACACACTGAGTACAGAGTGGTTCACGCCAACACATGACCCTCTGTTCGCCAATTGACTAATTGTACTTCTTGTTTTTTTGGAACCATCTGCAATTCTCCGATACCTGATCATGGATGTATACTTAGACCTTATGTACTTTATCAATGGTAAAAAATGTTGAATTAAATATGTTGCATGTCTTTTTTTCTGAAACCCTGTGGTATATTGTGTGACACACCAAGCAACAATATAAGGCCATAAATGTATTCAACGCCATTCTAATCTATACCTGTGAGATCTCTTCTGTCCCTTTACTTTACCTGAGAAAGTCAAAACAGCAGATCACAGACAAGCAGAGCAGCTTCATCTGATGGAGGACACTTTTCCCACGGCTCCTGTCTCCAGCCGGCCCCAAACTCCTCAAAGTCTATCAAAACAACCAGCGTGTGTGGTTCGTGCTGTTTCCAAAGCAAGGTGCCCTCTGCGTAATAAAGAGAGGGAATATGTGTGCGCACATTGTGAAGACGCTGATTATCTGAGGAGCTGAGGAGACAAAGGCTGAGATAGGAGAGTTATCGGAGTTCTGGTTGACTGGCAGACACAGACAGAAGAGAGGAGAGCAGAAGGAGCCAGGGTCTAAACCACAAAAGCACTTTCTCACACTGAGCAGAGAGCATATGAGGCAAAGATTATCGGACTTTTTACAGCTGACTTTTTTTTGCACCTTGCATTTTTCCCACCTGCCTGTTTCCAGTTTAATGTGATCTTTGTCTTTGCTCAATGCATTATACTTACCTATTTTGCATGATTCAATTACAGAAAGATACATTATCTCTAAATTAATGAAAGCAAATGTCGTTGCTTCACAGATTTGACCTCTAAATTGTTTTGAAGGCATAGTCTCCATAGCGATACATAAGTTTACTCAAGGCAAAGTCGCAACATGATTTGATGATTTGGTAATCTCAAAACGTAACAATCTGATGTTAAATATTAGTCTTTCAATTGTATATAGCTGACTTTGAATGTTTAATCATGTTCTAACATTTGTTGTTAGAATTGTTGTTCCTTGTTGTCAATAATATGTCATGTCAACCTGGACAGACTCAGACAGACAGTAAATGCAATTAATGAAGACATTTATTAATACAGGTTTAGTGCTTAGACAGAAAACAATGAGCATGTGATAAGCTGTTAGAGTAGACACTGGTGGTGGTGAAGAGGGAGAAGGTCGAAGTTGAGAGACAGATGGGGTGGAAGAGGGTTGTGATTAGGGCTGCAACAACTAATCGATTTAATCGATTAAAATCGATTATTAAAATAGTTGTCAACGAATTTGGTCATCGATTAGTTGGCTAAAAACTTTTACGCTCAGTCCGCTGTGATCCAGCCGCTTTGAGTGGACATCAGCGGCAGAGCCGGCTCGTTATATAGGCAGTATAGGCAAATGCTAAGGGCGCAGAGTGAGGAGGGGCGCCGGCCGATGCTCCCGAAATGCTGAGCTCAAAGGGTGACTGACGTCTGATACATGCATCTGATCATTCACAAGCACTAGCGCTGTAAAATCAAAGACCCTGGATACAGTTTGGAGAGAACACTGTCATACTAAGCCAGTGTGATGAACCGGAGGCTGCATGCGCCTCTTGACCTGTCCGAGTGCGACTTTGGCTCATTCAGAAACATTTGCGTCTCCACACGCTCTCTCTCTTTCTCTCTCTCCCTCCCTCTCTCTCCCTCGGGAAGCTGCGTGTGGCTGTCAGTGCAGCGTCCAAGCAGAGCTGTTTAACAGACACATTGTTTCTTTGATAAGCATTTCGAACTCCCAGCAATATTCTGTGAAACGGGAGCTTCATTTTGATCTAAGGTTTGTTCAAATCTGTCTTATATCCACGGAGAAAAGGTCCAAAGTGACAATGAAATTAAACGTGTGCAAAGAACAACGGCAAAAATCGCGAAAAACGGCGCACCGCGGAAATGTTGAACGTGGCCTTTACAGATTTTATATTTGTATGAATGTGACAAAAAACACACACTAACCTGACAAAAGTCTATACAACAGCAGCAGTGGTGTTTTCTCTGCTCTAACCACACAGGACCGTCCTGAGTCAGTCTCCCAAAAGCTCAGTTTTACAGGGGTGGAGCTAAGGGGGGCATCTGGGACTGGAGCCCCTAAATCTGGCCTTTATGGGGGTCCCCTTTTTTAATTTTTTATTTAACTGAATCATGGTTTTTTAATTATAGTAAAATTACACACATATTAAAAACATCACATCTAAAACTCACCAAAATGCAGGAAATTGCACAGAATTTTTAAAAATTCTCCTGGGGGAGAATTCCCCCAGACCCCCTGAATTACATCAAAAACCTTGTTATATTGAAATTTAATTGTATTTAAGGGCTTATGGCACTAATTGTCTGTTTGTAGATATAATTTAAATAACAATTTCTTTTAGAAAGGGGAAGTAGAGGGTTAGAACCCACTAGAATTATATCTATCAGGGGCGCTGTTTGAAATCTCGCTAAGGGCGCCAAAAGGGCCAGAGCCGGCACTGATCAGCGGCTTTGTAGAGCTCTCCTTCGACTCTCACAAAGAACAGACGAACACAAACCTTGCGCCTGTTTAGCGGACTTTTAATCACATAATAATAGCCGAGAGTAACCTGTCGGCGGTGGTGTATAGCTTAATCTCATAAAGTTACGAGTTTGTTATTTCTTCGCGGGTGAGTCGGCCGCTTTCAGCGCTTAGACTCGCGGTAACTTTCTAGAAACATCCCGCGCAAAATCTAGTGTCTTTTTGATTTGTCTTTGCTGTTACACGAGCTGCTACGTGTGCTTTTGTAAGGTTTTCTCTGATAAAGGTAAAAGCCGTCTACAGCGTCTCTTCCTTCTCTCCTCTCACCAAAAAAAGCAGCAGCCAGCAGGCCCCGCCCCTTTCCCCTCCGTGTGTGAGTAACCATGACGACGCACTTTGAGTGACAGGAGTGAGGGGGAACACTCGCAAACTTAAAACTTTTAGATATGAAACAAAACAATCATAATGATCTAACAGGCCTAATAGATGCAAATGCTAATAACAGTAGGCCAGGCCTATGCATTAGATGCAGCAGCAAACACTTTTTATTAGTTTTAATATGACTTAAAACAAGTTAATCTCATTGACTCATTCTTTATAGATGCTTTAAAATATTATAATATAATATATAATAATAAAAAGCAGCAGTCAAAGGTCCAAAAAATTGACATTTATTTTTTGGCCATATCGCCAGACCTATAATAACCACATTAAAAGAAGAAGCTATATAGCAAAATCTGGTTATTATACTTTATTTTGTATTTTCTTTTTGTTCAAGAAAAGCCCAGTGTGTTCATTAAGTGCACACAAGTTGTCTTTTGCATAAATACATTTAATAAAATGCAAAACACCTTATATTTATTATTTTGTAATTTTTATCCGATTAATCGATTAATCGATCCAATAATCGACAGATTAATCGATTATCAAATAATCGTTTGTTGCAGCCCTAGTTGTGATGCTGCAAAACTAAGCTTTCACAACTGAAGCAAAGAGCGCAGATTGAGCTGCTCTTTTGAATCTGGCCCTGGCGTCTGGATAGGCTGAGAGGGAGAAGGAGGAGATGAGGCAACAGCAGGAACAGTCTTCCAGGCTGAAGAGTTGCTCCTTAGCTCCACTGGTAGATCTCTCACACCTACTGCACTGGCTTGAATTTTAAAATCATCAAGACTCATCGGGGCATTTCTGCATTTTATTAATCCAGGCAAGATTGATTGTTTCCTCTGTCATTTCCTTCACAGCCAGTAGATGGAGTTCTAATTCAATTCCTGGTTCTGGTGCATGGGATTGGTGCATGTTTGCAGGACAGAAACAACAAAACCTAATGCATCCTAATACTTCCTTTAATCCTTTATTTGTAAATTAGTTTTCTTTTCCTTTTAAAGAAAGTGTATATAACCTGTCTGTTACTGAAGAGAACATCTATGCCATCTGCAGGTAAGTTTTTTTTGAACAAAATACTTAAACAAGATGAATATGTCAAACATCAGTGTTTCTCAAACTGGTAGTGATACAGGAGCTTGTATTTCTTTTTATTTTTTATTTTTGGAAAATTATGAGTAAATATTTGAGTTTGTTTGAGTTGATGTCTCGCCACAGTGAGACAAGGCCAACTTTCAGTAGCTGCCATTTCTAACTTCACAATTAGGCTTCACTTTACTTTCCCGGCACTTTGTCTGCAAAAGTAACTCTCTATTTCATTATCTGCTTTGGGTGAGAGGAAATCAATTTTCGACTTTAATTAAATGCTTAGAATAAATTGTGCTTGTTCAAATATAGCCACACTGCTATTGCAGAGATCCGTCTTCTACCTAAATGAAAAACTGCCATTCCTTTGTAGAAGTAGTTATATTAAATAAACAATGTTATAAGACGGTATTACTCACATGTGTTATTAGCTTAAAGTGTGACAGGGAAAAGTAAGCAATACTCATTTATTTTGAGTGGAATGGACTCATAATGCAAAGCTATGAGTTTTAATTGCTGGCAGTAGTGCACATTGTAATTAAAACAGATTGTTGGAAGAAATGTCAGTGCCTGCTGTTGTAGCTGTTAGCCTCCACACAAACAGAACATTCATTAATAACAATAAAAACTATATTCTCTGCACATCTATCAATTTGAGTGCTATAATTCGTTATGTATTTTGGAGATTGTAAACACAAGGGCATTTTCACAGCTGTTTTAAGCTCTGTTGCTTAATGTTTATGTATTTGACTGGATACACTTCTTGACCCGGCAGTAGATGTCCTTCCCATGATGTCTTGTTCTCTTTAAGCTTGCAGCCAATAACCACCCAAAAACATCAATGTCAATGTAAAAAGCTAGGTGCAAGTTACTGCTCAATAATTAAAAATTATTGATAGATTTTTGCCATTGTACAAAAAAGCCAACAAAGAGATAACACTGAAAACATGCCTATAGATGACATGTTGTGGAAGAGCCTATACTCCTGAACTTCTAAGTTTACCACTGCTCAAAAGAGCCATTATCTGTCAGTAAAAAACCTTGCTCACACCAAATGGATACGTGTTGAACTCATATCTGAGTTGAATTCACAAATATCACGAGATAAACCATCTGGCTGGCCAGGTTAAAAATGTGTGGCTTGGGTAAAATAATTATTAATTAGTGTTGGGCAAGTTACTGTAAAATTGTTATGCAATATGTATTCAAGTTACAGAGAAAAAAATACATTTGTATTACAATATTACTGTCTCAAAAAATGTAACTAAGTTAACTACTGAGTTACTTTGAACTAATCACACATTAGTTAATTGTACATACTAATCATGAGACATTTACACTTGATTACTGATTGATTTGTGAAAATGTGATGTCACTATTAGACGGTATTTTAGTGTGTTTTGGTCCCAAAGTGTCATTTTCATTAGAATATAAGCTGTTAATTTATATGCAAGCAACTTGAATTACTCAGATTGCAATTGTAATTTATGTCAACATTTTTATAAGTAATGAGTTACAGTACTTACTTACTGAAAAGGGGGAATTGATTACAGTAACTACTTCCTTTTGCAATGAGTTACTCCCAACACTGATTGTAAGTCTGCATTTAAAAAAAGGACATTGAAGGCTTTTTTGTGGTAAATAAGACAAAATAAACAATCAATATGATTTGTCATTTGTTGGTGTCAAAGTGGTTAAAATGGCTTTCAATAAGGAGACAGTTGATTCGAATCCATAAGACCTAATTAAAATCTCCAGATCTCTTGGGTGGAGTTTGCATGTTCTACCCATGTTACTGTGGGTTCTCTCCAGGTACTTTGGGTTCATCCCTCTTCCAAAACATGCATGTCAATTACCACCACTGTCCAATTCCTCTGAATGAATGAGAGAGTGAATGTTAATGAGTTAGCCACTGTTCAGAATGTTCCCCCACCTAAGGCCCAAAGTCTTTGGGATAATTATGTTCCTGTCCAATCTCAAGTCCAGCAACCCCAAATGGAAACAGGGGTAGAAAATGAACGGTTTTTGGAACAGTTATAGTTTATTACTAAATAGCAAAGGAAATACGTCCAGATAAATCAACACTTGATGGATTAATACTTTGCACAACAACGTCACAAAGGCTTTTTAATGTGTTTGTTTATCGTCTAATTAATAAAGATTGCAAGTTCAAACCCATTTAACAACATTGTGCCCTTGAGATTGAAATCTAGTAAAACTCTACTTTTCTCTACTTGTAGCTTTCTCCTCGATCTTTAGCTCAGAGCCAGTGTTAAACTCGACTCTCAGTTTGCAAATAAGGGACATTTCAAACCATAATTACTTATTTAGTTTTGACATGATACATTTTTTACACCGACACGTCTCCGATAAAATGTTAAACCACTTTGAAACAAATGTCTTCCGCTCTGTTGGGAGACTCGACTGATGAAGTGGCATAACAATTACACTGACATGTATTTAATCACATCTACAGCCACACCTCCAGTCATCATTAATATTTCCTCAGTCAAATTAGAGCAAACAAAACGCTTCCTTTCTCTTAGGGATTATCGCAGCAGCATTTATCCTGTTAGCATCCAAACACCTTCGTTAGCACTGAGATGAGGAGGATAGGCTAACTTGTCATCTCCAATCAACGTTTGGTGCGTTTATAGCAGGCTCTGGAGTTGGAGTAAACTTGTGAATTGGCTCTCTGAAGAAATCCGCAGCCTAGGGAAGTTCAAAGTGAGCTTGATTGTAATGAAGTGAGACAGTAGTGACAGGAGCAGGGAGTTTGACACCACAGGCCCTCTTCACAGTATTTATTGCTCACGGTTCCTCACACACTCCTCCATCCTTCACCCTTCACATCTCTGAGTTATAACCTGCTATTGTCACAGTTCATATCCAGCCACAATAAAAGCAAAGCAGGTTAGAAGGCAGGAGGTTATGAAGCGTTGGTGGTGGTGGAAATTGCATAGACGGAAAGTTGAAAGAGACCAGAAAGGGATTATTGGTAAAAAGGTTTTCAAGTTTTCATGTTTTTCTAATATTACTTTGTTGTGAACCTTTAAAATGCACCAGAATACAGTGAATTACTTTAATTTTGTCCAATATTTTCCAGGACAGAACAGTTGGACTCTGGTTACCCACTGTTATACTTTATCACTTGTGAATGATGTAAAATATTAAAAAAATGAATGTGGACATAGTAGAATATTATGCTACATCAGGCTTTGCATAGCTTAATAGACTTATTTGAATGAGTCCTGTATTTTAAAAGTGGCCCTGGACCAACTCTGACTTATTTCGGCCCTAGCTCCATTTGAGTTTGAGACCCCTGATTTAGTGAGCTTAGTTGAAAAAAAATGGAATCAATTACAGTGCTGAGTATGAATGAAATTGAACAAAAAAGCCATTCAAAAACTGTAATTTTTGTGTATTTTCTCAATTTCAGCATATTTGTAACCATTTTGAACAAGGACTAGAAACATTCTTAACTCAAAATCTAAATAGATTTATTAATGTAGAGATGTTTGGAGCAGGTTCTCAGTGCAACTAAAGGAGAAAGAACACTATCACTAATAAAGCTGCTAGTTTTAAAAACACAGGTGCTGCATAATACAATTTATAACATAATACTGATATTTTATACCATAAGATTGGCTATAAACAAATGAATACTTTGTACATTAACCTTTTTATTCATAATGTTGCACTATAAAATGTGGAAACACAAATATTTGACATAGCTCATTGACTTTTGAGGACACAGTAAATGCTTTTTTATAGTTTTGTATGTTTGAGATCGATCTTGTAACAAAATTAGGAATAAAAAAGATGAAAAGTGTCTTGCGTCCCTATTAGCAAGTGAACAAGAATTTGGGTTGCCATCAACAGCTGCACAACAAAATATAACCTTTTATAAAAGCAATAACAGGAAAAAACACATGAGCCTTTCACAGTCAGCAGTTTAAAGTAGCCTACTCTTTGTATCATTCACAACTTGTTTGGGCAAATGTAGAGAAATGTACAAATGGAGATTAAAAGTATAACATCCCATAGAGAAAAGGGGCTTTGATAATGTTTTTGGCAGGTGCAGTCAGGGGACTGTGTTTTCACAAGAAACGAGAGAACTGTTATTTACTGCAGGGAAGTCAAGTGTTATATGAAAAATGTCACTCTTCTACTTTAGACTCACTGCATACAGTCTGTGGGCTGCAAAATACATTGTTTTATTCAGCAAAAACAAATGTCGTTTAATGTAGGTTACAATAGCCATATGCAGTGACAATAGAGGTAATAAATAAATAAAAACACACAAAAATAATCATTTTGGTAATAAAAAACGTTTTGAACAAATATTGATATGTTTACTTGGTACCACTTTATAATAACTACACCTTAATTTACTTTAGTAAAGCATAAATAAAGCTTTAAGTATTCACGAACAAATGATTGATGAATTAATGAATGAAAAAAGTTTAATAAGGCTTAGTAACTACCTAATTAAGGTTTGGATTTAGGGTTGGAGAACAAGCTTTGGAGTAATTAAGCAGATGCCTTGATCAACTTTTTCATCTATTAATTAGTTGTTCATAATGAATTCAGTCTTTAAGTTTTATAAAGGCTTCATTAGGAGCTAACGTTGTAGCTAATACCGTTTGTTTGATTATTTGTTTGTTTATTGTTTGCTTGTATTTGTAAAAACACATTGTCTTATCTTTATAGGAATAAAATATTTGTGGGTTTTTCATGTTTCATGTCAAGAAATATCTAAAATAAATAAACAACAGTTTTTTGCTGCCCTCCACTTAATATTATACTGTTATATTAATTGGCTGTATAATCATGTGTTGTCACGAGAATGAAACCAACTGAAATAACCAAAAAAGTCAGATGTCAAAAGGAGGTTAAAGTGTGTGTCAGTCGGTCAGACAGCTTCACCTTGTGGCCTCTTGGTGTTACTGCAGCCGTAGAAGAGTTTACTGTTGCTAGGCAACAAGCCCAGTCTGTTCTGAGTTCACATAAAGAGTTATCACGGCCTTTTAGGACCTTTACTATGGACAAATCTGCAAAAGACACTAAAGATTTGGTTAAAGAAAATGCAGTTCACATTGAGACGATAAAGAAAGAGCGAAGACATCAAAAACTGTTCACGGAGTTCAGTCTGAATCCACGCATGAAACGTGAGTAGCTTTTAGTTTTGATTAGCTGCACTGACGTTATTTCAAATAGCTAGACAACAACCTTGGCGAATTTCAATTAGATTAACTAACACTACCAACATATCGATTAACTAGATTATGCATAACATGCACTGCTGCAAATTGTATTTGAGAAATGTAATGACCCATGGAAAAGGACCACAAGAGCCGTTTGATTGTGATTTCTTCTTTTGACAGTCCATGTCCTGCCTGATAAACCCATGTCCAGAAAACCTCCTGAGATAGTCACAGGAAATGGTGAGGCTCATTCAGTGAAGAAAACATTTTATAATGGTAGTTGCTTAGAACAAACTTATAAAAAATAATAGAATGAACATGTCTTTTCTTCATTGCTGTAAACCTATTGATGTAATGACTACATTTTTGTTCTAGCTGACTTCATCCAAGCTTTTCATAAGGCTCGTGAAGACCCCACTAAAAAGTACAGCATGCCACAGACAGAGAGCCAGGAGATCGGCTGGGTATCAACTCCTCTGGTGAGAATCAAACTGTAGCTTTCACGTTACATTCATACTGTTTTCTAATTCTCTGTGCTTACAGACAATTGCGGACCGCAGCGACCGAAGATTTCACTTTAATCGAATAAGCACTGATGTCACTAAACACAAGGAGTTGGCTCTTAGAAAAGGAGCTCAATGACAACATGGGGACATCTGTAAAATCAACACCAGCAGTATTTATTATTACAACAGTATATCATATGGCATAATAACACTGTACATAGAGTATTTGCATGATCTACTGCAATGGTTCCAATTTTTTATTTTTTTTTTATCTTTAGTACAATCCAAGTAGCCACTAACTGGAGAATCATTTCTTTGACAATGACAATACCACTATATTCTTTGTTTAGTGACAATGATGAACACCTCTAGAAACCTTAAGATTTATAATTTGCAACAAAGTTAGATTATTTTAGAGATCATTTTATACTTCAACCATTTCTTTTGGTTCTGAAACACTTCTCATGCGTAAGAATTATGAATGATTAAGTTCCAAGCATAACTAATTTGAAAGTTTGTATTTGAAGAACACTAACTGCTTTTGTGTGTACCTCACCTCTTCTTTACTGAAAATGACCAACAAAACAAAAACAAAGAATGAAGACTATAACGTATTTTTGTCTCATGACACTTGTTTCACATCCTTCAGTGACCATCCTGGTTTCTTGATTATGTGTTTCATATAAAAAGCGTTGTCGTCCACAGTCAGCTTCAATACATGAAGCACAGATGTTGGGAAAATGTTCAAAGTTCTACTTTTAGTCCATGTCAAGCCTAATGGCCTGTAAACACCAGCCCTTAAGACCGATTTTTCATCTTTCTTCTGACTGACTTGCCAGGACGTTTCTGATGAAAAAACATAAAATGCAGTGTTTGTCACTTATTGTGTATGACATTCTCTAGCGTTTAAAATAACTTACCTTTGACTTGTAATACTCACATTCTTGTTGCCTCCTTTTCCTTTCTTGCCTCCTTTTGGACCCTTGGCGTGGGCCACTTTAGCGCGAAAACCGGACACGTCATTGTAGCTCTCTTTCGTGTTCCACTTTGTTCCACTCTTTTTGCCACCAAAACCAAACTTCTGGTCTTTGAATTTCCTCTTCGCGTTAGGCCTTGTTAGCAGTTATACAAATATTATTATTACTACTACAATAAAAAAATCTAATATATAATGCACAGAAAATGTATTCTGTCTTACCCTTTTTTGTTCGTGTTTTTCTTGGCTTCCTGAGAATCTTTCCCTGCTTTCTTATCTCCTTCCAAAAAGTCCAATTTGTCTGTCATTCCTAAAATGCAAAACAGAATTATTAATACAAGATTATTATTTTCTTGCAAAGTACAACTATTTTATTTCACATTAACTGTATATTTGTTATTAATATATACCTTTCTGGTATTTCTTCACAGCTGACATCATAGCCTTCTTCTCCTTCTGCCTCTTCTGCATCACCTCAATTTGAACCTACAACACACATTTATAAAACATAATAAGCTTTAAAAAAAACAAAAAACATTAACAATACTTTGCACTCTAATCTCACATTGAAAAGTATTACCTTTTTACCAAACTTCCTTTGCTCTCGGAGCTGCTTAGCCTTTTCTGATCTTTCTATAATTGCTTGTTTGGCAATAAGCTTCTTCCGAATCTGTAAAAAATCAAAAACAAAAATAAATAAAGATTTTCTGAAATGCAAAACAAAAGGACAAACGATAAAAAAAAACAGTTTTCACCTTCTGCATGTGTTGGTCAGTTTTTGCCATCTCTGCAAAATAGTCATCCGGCCTTTTTGTAGCAATCCCATGCTTGTTTAGAAGTGGCAGCGCTTGTAAAACTGTGGCTTGAGCCTGACGATAACTGTAACAAAAATATAAAGTAGAAGATGACTGTTGTTATTCTTTACCTTTTCTACAACACTGGAAAATAAACCCACTAATATAGAATCAAACTATTGCATATGTGTATGTCTACATCAGCAGAAACAATATTCTTTCATCCTAAAATTGCAGTTTACCCACTGACTAAATTATAAGTCACTACACTTCTTTCAATATTAGTTCAGAGACAAAGTTTGTATGATCCCTTAATGTAAGAAGCCTTAACTTTCAATGACACTTTTAAGAATAATACAATGAATTAATCATAACCAAGTGTTACTTACAAAAACATTTCTCTTTCGAAGTCGTCGTCTGCATTGATTCCTTTGTTTGTTGTCTTTGGTTCTTTCCCGTCAGTTTTTGTCAGAACATCTTCAGCAGGTAAATTTGTGAGGTCTAACCGCTCCACCCAGGGTAGGTTTTACTCAAGTCTGCCAGACACTGTTTTAGCCCGCCTGTTTACAGCAGTGATAAAATGCAGCACAACATTTGCATTAGATTCATGCCATTTGGCAAATTTGCATGAAAAAAAGTGTTTTACTCACCACATTATTTGCAAACTTTTTAGTTTTATCAACATTAAGTTCATGCCAGGTTTAAGCAGTCCCTTGGCAAAAGCTTCCTGGAGCTAAAAAAAAAAAAAAAAAAAAAAAAAAACAATAAAGCAAACATTGTGTTTATCTGCATCGATAAGTCTTGTAGTATTATTGTAACTGAACTATGCACTTTACTCTAAAATGCAATGCCAATTATCAGGTTATTACGATGACAACCAGATCAATATCATTTTTTTTTGTTTTTTATTGACTCTTTCTTTTTTGTACTCTCTGTAGATGCGTCTAATCCTAATCTTATAAGAAAGAAAATAAACAAAATCGAAATGTAGTATGAAAATAATGGCTGCTCTTGATAACCTTTTAGATAAAATAAATAATACAAGATAATAAACACATATTAATCAAAGTCCATGCCATCTTAAAAACACAGCTGTTACTATCGCAGTGACTACAAGTGAATATTTTGTTTGGCTGTAGCAATTTCATTGATGTTTGCTTCATGATTTACCTACACATAGCAGTAGCCGTGTTAGCATACTGAGCCAAACTAACCTCTCCGTCTGACATTTCACTGCCCTCATCCTCCTCTTCCTCAGAGTCCGGGCCGATCTCCGCGTGTTCTTCTGCCGTCTCCATAATATTATTATCTATAATCATCAGAATTATTCCTAAAAGTTAAAACAAACACTTTCCAGTTCTGTTCACAGCACATGCACAGAGCGTTTCACGTGGAGCGGAAACTGAACCCTTCAACATCCGGTCTTGACGGGTTGCCAGATCAAACAAAAGTTTTCAGCATGTCAAATCTCAAAGAATTAACAAACCAATATCGTGGTCTGAATGTGTATTAATAACAAGGATCTATTATATTATATCAAGCAGACACACAGCTCTGAACACTTGTAGGCTGTATTTTTTATGCACAAGGAGACTTCTGCTGGAGTTCACATGATGGACGAGACTTTTAATCAATTATGGAAATTCATCATGAAGTGACAATAATGCCGCCTACAACATGCACATACAGAAAAGACTGTTGATAGAAAACCAATAGACCTTGTAAGTAGCTCACTTGGATCTATTGGTTAGCTTACATTATAATATAGACATTATAACATCTATGTTAGAAAGTGTAACAGTGCCCCCTTTTGGTAAAGAGTTTGAAGTAAAGCAGAAGCATAAGTCTTGTAGGCTAATGTTGCATTTACTTACATTCATTTTTATTTGACAATCTTTCTCTAAATATTGATAATCTAACAAAGCATAATAAGATTAGATTAGATGCTTTCACTTGAAGAAAGGGCATATTAATAGACTCTAATACAATAGAACATGATAAATGGATATCACACATCCTCCAGATACTTATCATGATCTGGTGTAACTGTTATGTAGCTACAACATGCCTATAGGCTATTGTATAGGCCCATTATGCTCTAATCAATAAAAACACTGACAGTTTTAAAATGTAACAACACAATCACATAATTGAAATTTGGAAAACGTGTGTTGTTCATCTGCTTGTTTCTGTTTGGTGTTGAGGGTGACTGGGTCTTTGCCAGTGAATTTGGGTCTCAGGAGGAGGACCACCCTGGACAGGGGCCAACTTATCGCAGCAGGGTAAACACATAGTGCCTGATTTATCAAGCCAGGTGCTAAATTGCGAGTGATTTGTTATATAAACTTTAATATTGGAAGATGCACATAGAACATACTAAACAAAACCGATATGAACCACCTCAAATTCTGCATCTTTAGAGAAAAATTTCATCTCTGCCAACGTTTTGCTCCCCTTGCCTGTTTTGCACATGAGCAAATGCTTGATAAATCTGGCTTATAGAGACAGACAATCATTCAGTCTCTCATTCATTCACAGTGTTGCCATAGACCTATACATGCACTATTTTGGAGGTATAAGAAGAAGCCGGACACCCAGAGAGAACCAACTATAACACAGAAAGAACATGCAAACTCCTGCACCCAAAAACATTGGTGTGTTCTCTTCATTTTCACAATCTCTATTTTAGTGTTAAGTTTTTCTCTTTAAAGATAGACTAACACTAGTTAGTATATAACATTGCACTGCTTTTTTTTTTTTTTTTTTTTGCAACTGCATTTTTCCCATGATTTCAATGATTCACTATTAACTTAAAGATAATACTGTATATTTATTGCACATACAGTATTCACCAGGTATAATTTGTATGGGCCTCTGGAGAGAAGGAGAAACAGTTTGAATGTGAATCCATTAGGGCCAGGTGTTCTGGCTGACTCTTTAGGCATCAGCACTTCCCTCATCCTTTGTCCCATGTGCGCCTCTGCTCTGAGTCTTTGGGAGGGGCGAAAAGTGCAGACTGGCATTGCACTGTCCCTCACTATCCCAGAGCCTAGACACAGCAGAAAAATACAGCCCAGTATAACTAATGCATCCTATATGCTTTGTGCTTTCTCGCCTGTGAAGTGTGTTCTTGTGTGAGAAGGAGAAGAAAAGCACATCCTGAATGAATAATGGCAACAATTAAAAAGAGGCACAAGGACAATAGAAATGCAATTACATTCTAAACCACTTCAGAAACAGTAATTAGATGCAATAATACTTAATGGATAGAATTTTTTCTCACTAGTCTGATATCATGATGCTGTCTATGGGTTTCCAATGAATAAACAATAATACGTAATTGTTAATATAGCAGTTTAAAACTTAATATGTTATAGGAAATAAAGTGTACCTATCTTGCATGACATAATTAGTAAATATACTTGCAATAGCCTTACATTCTGAGCTGAGTTGACAGATCTGAACTGTGTTTCTTGGCCAACTGGTGTCATCTAATTGTGTCAGTGGGAAACACAGAACTTGCAAGTAAACTTTAAATGGCATATTCATTCATTTATTCATTCATTTTCTATCGTTTGCTCTCGTTAGGGCCGCAGGTGACTGGAGCCTAGTTACTTTCTGCCTTAGGCGGGGAACATCCTTGACAGTGGCCAACTCGTTGCAGGGTTAGACAGACAACCACTCACTCTCTCATTCATTCACAGGGAAATTGCCCAATTAACCTAAACATGCATGTTTTTGGAGGTGGGAGGAAGTCAGAGTACCTGGAGAAAACGGTGACACGGGGGAAAATGTACACCCAGAGATATGTTGATATGGTCCGACCTGGGAGTTGAACCCACAACTCCTTTTTGGGAAGCCAGAGCTCTAACCACTCTACTGTGCACCCCGAAATAGCCATACTGATGTTTTAAATCTTTGTGTGCAAGTTTTTTTAGTGTAGCATTTTTTAGGTTTGCATCGACTAATGTTGATTACTGGTACAATTACTTGCAATACAAATATATAATGTCTCTATTTTTGTATTATTTAAAGCAATACATTTCCATGAAACATGCTGGGATATTTTAATGACTTTACCGGTAATTAAATTAGATAATAATGACATTGACATGGGTGACCCTGGCAATGACAAACATTGTTTTTAACAGCTATGATTTTTAGAAGGTGATTACGATTGCTTGATTATGAAAACAAAAAAATAATTATAATCACATTTATTCAAATCATAACTGAATTTCCAATTATTCAAGTGATTATTTTTTGGAGAATAGACTGAACAATAGTCCACAGAACAGACAGAGCAACTAGTATCATTTAAAGTGGTGCAAATCTCATAGAAATAGTGTTGTAAACAAAATCGTTAAGTGACCGATTAGAGCAATAGTCATAATTGAAACTGAAATTTGAACAGTTCTAAAGCCCTAGGATTACGCCATGCTCTCAGAGAAACAGATTTTTCTCTTATATATTGAAAAGGCAAAAAGCACTAGACTTAATAAGACCATTACTGTTTGAATACACCTAGAATATTACAATCTGCATATTCGCCTCCCCACATTTGGATTAAATACAAAGAGGAGCTCCACCAAAAAAGAAATAATGATCTCCTCTTAATTACTTTTCTGATCTTCTTCCTCCTTAGTGTTAAAAAAGTCATCTGAAACCCAGCAATATTTGAATAAAATCTCTCATGCATAACTTTATCCATTCACAGAGCCTCATATTGCAGAGGTCACTCTTCTTCTTCTTAGGTCTAATCAGGGCTGTTTGAGATTTGGATGCAAATAGCCGTTGAAGTTCACAATAAAATCATAAGCACCACATTTGTCCCATCTTGGCGTGTTGTTCCAGCTCGGCCACACTATCTCATCTGTGCGTCCTCCCTCCTGCACCTGACGATGATTAGAGCTGAAGAGACAAATGAATCGGGCAGAGCAGGTTGCCAGCTCAGACGCAGGACATCCACAGAATTTTTAAGGGAAATGCGACGTCAACTTCTATCAGCGCTAAAAGGCCTTGTGTGCAGCATGCAGCAGCGCCGGGCCCATGCATAATCACCTTATTATATCCTCTGAATGGAATCGTGAATTGATCTGATTAGAGGGGGAGAGGGGAGAAGAGGAGGGAGAGCAGAGGAGAAAGATGGGGGAAGGATGTCAGAGGAGCAAAAGTGGAAGGAGATTTTATTGTCAATGCCCTGAATTCATTGCAGATATTCAAAGTGGCAAATTGGACTAAAATTAAGTAACCAGCAGGCAGTGTTAGAGCCAGAAGTAAAAAAAAAAAAAAGCTTCAGGTTAGGGCTTATTGACAAAAATGGATATCTTGATAATTTTTTGACACATCTCGAAATATGATGCTCAGACGATACTATCACAAACCAACCAGAAAATGTTCAAGCCATATTTAAATTTGTTATTTAGTTTAATGGTCAAATAAATTAGGCTGTAGTTGACTAAAGACTTTTTTAGTCGACTTAAGACATGTGCTATCAATCAATCAGTCGACCTAAAGGTTCCTCTTTTCAAAACTAGCGAGTGTGTTTGACCCAAACTGCTTTCACAAGACCACAAACTCAGGTTTATGTACTAAATTACTATCCATAAAGAAAAAAATGCAGCAAAACAAGAAAAAATTTTAAATTATTTCCATTTACTTTCTAACTAATACAAAAACTGACAACTAAGACACCAATGTGTGATTAATTGACTAAAATATCACTTGCATCAC
The DNA here is from genome assembly GCA_038363315.1 of Mugilogobius chulae. Taxonomy (NCBI): domain Eukaryota; kingdom Metazoa; phylum Chordata; class Actinopteri; order Gobiiformes; family Gobiidae; genus Mugilogobius; species Mugilogobius chulae. The sequence continues at coordinate 39,404,967 of CM076412.1, read as the reverse complement.
TTCTTTGAACATTTACATAATGTAACTTTGCTCGTTTGTATCTTATAACACCTATTTTTGAAGCATTTTTTACTTAAAATTATTTATTCGATATTCAATTTTTGCATATCTTTAAAACAACTATCACAATATTATCTAAAAATGAATATATTGCACAGCTCTACTTCAGGTCACAGGTTGTACTTCCTCTCACTAACACACTTCACCTCCTGTGGTCTATCTATGGCAGATCTATTCAACTTAAGGTCGAGGGGCCAAATCGGGCCTCCAAAAACCTGATCCGCCCTCAATTCACTTTCTAATATTACAAAAATATATCTTTTCTTTGTAGATTTAATTCTGGGTTTTGCTCTAGAAACAGTGGCCAACTTAAACTTTTAACGTGTAATTAAGTGTTTAAACTAGGCAATAGTTATCGTGATGTTTTTCTGTTTCCAGAATTAGCTTTTTTCTTTTTAGTTTATTTTTTTTTGTTTTTTTTTTAACAAAACAGTCCAAATCTTGTTGAACAGGCTCAAATAAAGATAAACATGACACGAGTTTAAGCATTGGTCACTTTATACAGTGTTCAGTCTTGATTTAATTTTACTTTTGGTTAGACCTTGGTTAGTTCTGGTGTTAGATCTGGTTTCATGTTGAGACACTGCACAATCAGATTAGTTTATGTTGTTAAACGCTGATTTAGACATTTTTGCACTATCTAGACCTGTGAATATATGGTGCTACCTCATGTCAAAAGTGATAATGTATTGTGCACACCTGGTCCCAAAGCCACGGTCCTCTGTAAAATCTGGTCCTCTAAAAAATTAAGTTGAATAGCCCTGATCTATTAGGTTTGCTCCTCTGTCTTCTTTCTCTGGAAGGTGCTACTAGGGAAGGCAGGTAGGGTACACTTTATTGTCTTAGCTGCATGCTTGTAATGGACTGAAAAATGGTTCATTGTAACAAACTTCTTATTTTGAACTGCAGATGGGGCCTCAAGGTGCCTCAAAGCTAAGTAAAACAACAATAATTAAAAACACAACCTTTCGTAACTCTTCAATATACAAGTGTGTCTTCCAGCTAAGTTCCCTTTATTTTGATGTTGTTGGTATTTTAAAATTTGTAGCACATAGAAAATGAAACGCCATGTAATATATTTTAACTCAATAGTAGAACTGAGCCAAAACACTGGTCTGATGCTTTTGAGTAACTTTACACTTAACTTTTATGTTTCTAGTTTTTAATATTTACAAAAAGAGTGGCAGCAGAGGTACTTAGATGAGACATAAACTTCCCAATGAAAAATATGCTTAAAATGAGTCTGGCGATGGGGTGTGGATTATGGAATTGCATATGTTTTTTTCTCCAGATACTTGAAGGAGAAAAGTATTCATTTAGTAATTTTCTCTCTCTCTCTAAGATTTCATATTTAAACAATGGCTCATGTTTGTAACTTGAGAACTTTGCACGTTATTTAGAGACATCTGGTGGTGAAAGTAAAAATGACACATTCACATTTACATTTTAAACTCTTGATTTTTAAAGATTAGATTAAGTTGGAAATATTGTGAGCTGCTTGTTTTGTTCAAGGTCAGACAGTGTGTTTGTCTTTAGAAAGGCTGATGAAGCAGGATTCAGTCCAAGCTCCAAACCAACATTAAGTCAGCAAGAACAAGAACTGCTTTGTTCAGAGTTCCTCACATGTTCTGGCAATCCCTTTCTTTTGATCAGCTTTATGTTTTTTACTTCTTTATTGTAAGAAAAGCATTCTTAATAAATTTATTTCTGGGGGTAATTCTTATGAAATGTGTAAAGTGGTTAGAACTTAACAATAACCTTTGTGCCATTATGAGATTATGATGTGATGAGATTATGTTCAGATTTGTAAAGTTGCTTAATGTGAAATTCATTGTAAGCCTAAAATATTGCATTCATTGTCAATGACTGCATTTCATTACAGCATAAATCTATATTTAGCAATATTTGTATCTCCACATACATTGACTTAAAAAAAATCTCAGTTTTCCCCTGCCTAATAGGAGGGACAATCTGTAGAGACTGCACTTTTATGACTGCACTGAGATAACAGACCTTCTTCTTCTTTTCCATTTTTCTGCTTGTCTACATGGCATTGAGGTAACACGCAACCATACGGCTAAAATGTTTCTTTATTTATGCTACAATATAGGCCATGCTATGTATTTTATTAGCTTCATAATTTATGTACAGTGACTAAGTTTAGCGTGATTCTCCTCTCCTAGATTTTCAAAACAATCTCAAAGTTCTATATCAGAAGTGTACGAACTACGACTCTAGAGCCACTTGAGGGTCTTTACAGACTCTAATGTGGCTCTTTGTGCTCTCATTGAGACTTAGGAAATACACTGTTAAGAGAAAAAGAAAGAACATTCTAATATACACTATAATAATGTGTAAATGTGATACTTGACTGCAGACTGAAGACTCTGAAACTGCTGTCAGGTCTTACAAGTGTGCTTTTCTATCGTTATTGGCACACTCACTGATAATCACATGATAAATCAGACAAATTGAGTACTGTATATGGTTTGTATGAGGTCACATAGGAGCACTAAATCAGGGACAGGAAGCAAAAACAGTCTGGGGCCTTGAACAATAACATGAAATACTTCAAGAAATTTAAAAAAAATGCCATAAATGTTCCTATCTCATCTCAGCAGTCCAAGCTTTTTAAGAATGATTTTGGAGATCACATACTTTTTTCAGTATAACATCTAAAATGCACCAGAATACAGAAAGTGACAGATTATTGGATCAAGCATGATAGACCTACTTTGTAAAACACATGTATTTCCATCTTTTTGCCTAGTATATTTATATTTAACCATAGTTGTGACTCTTCTAGTGCCATTGCTGCAAGGTTGCAGACCCTGTTCTAAATTAACCTTAGCTCTAACCCTAATTTACCAGTCCATCCCTAATTCTAATCCTAATTTAAAGATGCAGATTAAAAAAATACATATTTTTGCAAGTTAGATGTCTTTGTGACACTAAATAAATATATATATTTTTTAATCTGAATTTACTTTGATTGGGCTGCATGGCCTTAAATGATAAATTATTTGGTTGAGAGAAGGGTCTCCTACTTGTTCTTTATCTATGTGTTTCTGTTATTATTATATATTTTTAAAGTTTCTGTTTCTTATTCTAATTTCACATCCAGAAAGATACATGGTGTCACTTTAAGTTAATCCTAACCCTATTTTTGTAGTTCATCTGCAGATTTATAATGGCTCGAGACTCTAAGTATGTAAGCTATAACTTTTGTTTTCTTTTATTGTTCAATTTAGAAACTTGAACTGTTGTCTTTGTGCCTCTTTATGTGCAGCTGATGAGACTTTGGAGTTTCTTTTCACTATATTGACTACAACATAGTAAAATACCCAAATTAAACAGTCAATAATACTTGATCTATTTCTCCCCCAAAGTCTGGCGTTCCTCTTACACATGCGTTCAGTTCTAGTCAGCAGTTCTCAGATAGGCGCTGCAGTAGATCATAATTACAGCCAATCACAGCAGCACTGGGCCTTTCACTTCCTGCCAGAGAACCGGTTAGTCCATCTGTCCAGACGAGGCCTTCTCGCGCAAACTCTCCCTCTGTATCGCTGACTTATTGGAATCAATCCTTGTTTACTCAGTTTACTCAGTTAATGAGTACTTAGAGGGAGCTTTTTGAATCTCTGAACCAATCTGAATGCAATAAATGATGCTTTTCCTCGAGCTTTTCTAGAATGTCCCACAGTATGGTTTTAAAGTATCAGTCTAACTTAGTTACAGGTATTGCTTTTAAAGACAAGTCTTTTATTGTGCAAGGGATTGCTTCTTCACACATTTGACCTTCAGATAGACCTGGCGGTGTAAACTATGTTTATACATTTATTGCTGTATTACTGTGGACCTCTGAGGCAGAATATTAACAAGCAGGTGGCATATTATCTAGAAAAGCCACATATTGTACTAATCTTCTAAAGTCCATCTGACCTCAAAATACAGAAAAGAACTTTAACTGCCTGAAACAATTTGAAATTTTGGTGATGTATAGAAGGATTTTCGATCGACGTCACTTTCCGCCCTACATGCTCCATGCAGAAGAGCCACTCTCCATCTGCTGAGATGGGGAAACTTCTTTGAATAAAATAGCAAAACGAGACGAGAACTAGCTGTTTTGATCAGGTATTAACCAGTCAGACGTCGTAGGATCAAATTTTATTCCCAAATGTTGAATTAGGAGCATAACTTTTGTTTTCACACAGTGATAAACTCTTGTAGTTACCTGACAACAGAGCTTTATTGACTTGTTTCTACTGTTTGCGTCTATGAGCAACGGCTTTTTCTGCAGGTCGGGGTGTGCGTGCATCGCCCGTGTTGATAAACAAAAAATCTCTCTTGTGTTGTTGTTTTTTTCTTGAATTTGTCAACACACATGTAACATAGCCTATCAGCAATTTACCTTTTGCTCAATTAAACCCAAAATTGATCTAAATGCCTTAGAAATATTAACAGGTCACTTGGCTTCCTCTTCAAACTAATAAGCCCACCCCTCCATTGTAAAAACTCAACTATAACAAGCAATTGGCTGTTTTTGTTCAAAATAGCCAACTTATGTTCTGTACATACAAGCATTTCCTGTTAGCATTAGCATTTAGATAAAAACAGGTATCTTTTTAAAGATACCCTAAAGATCTTTTTTCCTATGGTGAAATATTCTTCTGATTTGTGAAGTCTTTAACATGTTTTCTGTAGCATTCACAACTCAGTGTCGCTGTCTGATCTTCTGAATATTTATAATTTTTAAGCTGATGTAGTGAAAACCTCATAGAAATTAACCGAACAGGAAATGCTTGTATGTACAGAAAGTTAGCTATTTTGAACAAACAAGGCAACTGAAGTTCCGTGCACAGAGCCATCTGTTTTTATGATAGAAAGTGGCCATAAGTAACCATAAGTAAATACAGAACAAAAGAATGAGCAGGGATAGGGGTAAGTGAAAATGGGACTTTTTTTGCCCTCATTTATCAGCTGCAGTTCAATACAAGATTACTCAAACATGCATGAATTAATCTAAGCAACTTTGAGTGCACTAATGATAAAAGAACACTCTTCTATGATCGTTACAAACTTGGAAAAGTGGACTTATTAAACCTCCTTTAATACATGACATATTAAAACATTAATATTATTCAATTAAAAACAGAAGGAACCTTTTTTTTTTTCAAGTTACTCAATGTGTGCCAAGTGCAAAATTAGCAGAAATATGTCCTGGATGGATAAAACAAATGTAAAGTTAAAACAATATTCAAATTGCAAATAAGGTTTGTACGTTTTTGGAATCTATATTTACCCACCATTGTTGGTTCTGTGCGTTGTTCCAAAATAATTACCTTTTCCATGGTCTCATTGTGGCCTCATCTATCTCAGTTCCTCCTATCTCTCTGATTACCATGGAGCAAATAGGCTTCTCTTTCCCATCATGCATCACAACAACTTTCCCCTGCTCCAGTCTGCTGCTGCTGCTGCTATTGTGCCGACTCTCTATAGAAAAAAGTTTCAGCTTGTATACGTTACACAGGTGACGTCAATAGTTTAGCTTACTTTGTACAAATATTTGTAGATTGTTTTATGACTGGCAGCTCAGACAGACTTTGAAAAAAAGTGTTAGATGTTATTTAAATTAAAATAGTTGTATATTTATGTGCTCCTGTCTTTCCCCAATCATGGTTAGGGTAGTTGTTAGCTTGATTATATTTTTATTATCCACACTGTCAACACTGGTTAAATAGTTTTCTGTCAGTTGTAGCCTTAAATCTCCAGTCTTGTGAGATAAATGCTCTGAGCTGTTTGCTAAAGTTTACTAGCAGTTAAATATTGTGTTTTCTTCACAATGTTGAGCTCATATAAACATTAAAACCTATGTAAAATTACTTTTCTGATTTTTTTAGCCATGTTACAACATTTTACTCTCATATTATATTGACCTAAGTTGTATTTGGATTAATTCTTGCTGTTGATCTTGTATTTTCCTGCAACTGATGCAAAAACTCCCTGTCTCACCTACCACCTATCCACACCACTTAACATGTATTGTTCAAAACGGTCATGTAGTCACTTTCAAGCAACAATAAAACAGTAAATAAAAAATTTGTAGCTTATTAAAATTTATTTTCCAAGGAAGAGGCGGGCCTTATTAGTTCAGTAATTTTGAGTAGGAAGTCAATGAACTTGCTTCTATTTCTAAGTCGTACATTTTGTGTATTACAACGAACAAAATGTGAATTATTAACCTGCCATAGTTTCTTCCTAAATATACAGAAACATCACGATAGGCCTCCTTTAAAAGAAACATTATGTAAACTAAATGATATAATATAGCATATTCTATATGTTTGTCTGTTCCTCGGTGTTACTGTAGGCAAAGACTATAAAGTTTAAGTTTTTGGGTGGGCACACCTCAAATTTTGACTCACATTCAGCACTGACTCAAATTGGCGGACGACAGTTCTCATGATGTGAAGTATATTATAGCTTTACTAATAATAACTGTATTACTGAATTAACTTTTAAATTAAAACTTTGAAGACTGTGAACAAGTTCTATATATTCACCTTATTCTGACCCACCCATTTTTCTTGGCAGCACACTTCCTGTTTTGCTGTGGTTAGCCTGTAGAATTTAGTCACTGGGTTTGCTTTTACTGTTGTTAAATCTGTTTGAGATTGCCTCACAAGACATCACAAAACATTTTAGCTATACCTTAAAAAAGCTAAACAGAAAGTGCACTGCCAAGAAAAGTGGGCGGGGCAGAATATGATGAATATCATTTAAGGTTTTGATTCTCAAGACAAATCTTCAGTCACAAAGCAGAAAGAGTATCACGAGAGATTTTCTTTTAATTTGCAAGCACCTGCTCCCTCTGCATCTTCCCGTTTATGTGCAGAATTACTCATTCTGTTTTTCAGCACCTAACGCCTCAAGCAGAAATCTTACTGGATAATAATATAATAACAATAATCATAATCATTTACGACTGCTTTGCCTTGTATTACAAAAGAATAAAAACAAGAGCCCTATACTTTAGACTTAGTTCCATGTGACATTATGTCCAAAAGTATAAATGAATACAAAGTCAGTCTGGACATTTTGTACTTTGTTTAATTATGAGAAGTGGATGAGGGCAGTCGGCAGGACCAGATGTGGTGCTAATCAAAATGTTTTGAGTTCACCTCTCATTACCCTTCACCAAGAAGAAAAGGTTTGCAAATGCTGTTTCAATTGTATTTTAGATAAATACACATTTGATTTCTTGAACTGTCAGCAACAACATAATACAATTTTTTAAAGGAGTCCTATTATGTAAAATGTTGTATTCAAAGATTTTAACCTTGTTATAATAGCCTCCCTTCATCATTGGTTTACTCAAAGTTATATTTGAATTGATTCTTGCATGTTGAGTAATCTTGTGTTGTTCTTCAGCTGCAGCTCAAGTGCTCAGAAAATCCAAGTTCTCACCTACCACCTATCCCCTCCCATTTGCCTGTATTTATTTGTCATAAATGAAAAGATTAATACTCAAAGTGAAGCGTATATGGTTCAAAACTGTCGCATAGCCACTTTCCAACAATAAAAATTAGTTTTTTTAAAATCCGCGTCTTAAATGTTAAATGAAGGGGGCTTATCAGTTCTGCAGTTTTGAACAGGAAGTCAGTAGAACTGTTTCTATTTTAAAGCAGTTTTGGGTCAATTTTGTGTTTTACAACGAACAAAAGGAAACTACTGATCTTAGTTCTTACTAAATAGTTGGAAAAAAACAATAGGTCTCCTTTAAAGAAGACCTATTATGACTCTCTTTTGTCATAACAACACAGTCCGCGGGGAAAAGGAAGATATAACCGGTTATTTTACCTTTTTGACTTTTCGTAACATATTGACATAAAAAAGATGTGAAAAACGTGCTATCGTATGTTTTGACATTTTGTTGTATATCTACATACTTTATCTCTGCATAAAAAAGCAACACAAGGTGAGTAGAGAGGATTGGAAGTGGAATAAAGTGGATTCAGGGTATCGGTGAACAAAGAGTGACTGAGGTCATGGCGGCTCATACACCAGAAAACAAAGATTACTCAAATATGCATGAATCACTCTAAGTAAAACTTTGAGAGGTTAAATAGAGAATATGGAACCGCCTAAAAGCTCCTCAATGTTTTTAAACTGTAAGGTCTGCTTTAAATAAATGATCAACCAAATAGTTTGAAATATGGAGACTGAAGGTTTGTAGATTATAAATAATACTTATACATCAAACACACAAATACCATTAATAATAAGTATTAATCCATTGAATCATTGTATGTGTTTCATTTTTGAATATTTCCACTCTATTGCGCATGCTAAGAGCCACTCTCCATCTGATTAGCTGGGGACGTCTTTGATTAAAACAACAAAACAGGATGAGAGCTAGTTGTTTCGATCAGGTATGAACCAGCATGACAGACGTCTGTGTTCTGAAGCTTGAGACAGTGTTTTTCTCGCCGTTTTTCACTCACCTGAATGTATCTTTTGAGGGTCAAAGGGTCAAATTTCATTCACAAATGTTCAATTAGCAACATAACTTTTGTTTTCACACGGTGATAAACTCTGGTAGTTAACTGACAACAGAGCTGGCTCGAGTTGTTTCTCTAGCTTGGTCAATGAGCAGCAGCCTTTCTGTGTGCGCATCGCCCATGTTGATGAACAAATAATCCCTCTATAATCAACATAAAATTACAATAACCAAATTATGACTTGTATTTTTATTGTGGACACTCCATATGAGCCTACAAGTATTCTCACATCTGTAGAGGTGGTTCTTTGGTCACAGAAGTGAGTGCACATGAAGCCACCTTGGGTGTAATCTTTCTGAAAAACAGCACAGCTAAGAATTATATTTATCTTCTGAAATGATCATCCATCACATTTGTGCCTGCTTCCCAAAATTCTCCATAAACTTCTCTCCCTGTTCAATGCTCAACGAACCACGGACCCAGATATATCACTAGAGGCAAGGTGCTGTCCAAGGTCGTAAATGCAGCATGCAACTCTATAATGATCAATTTTAGCTTAGAAAATGTGGATTCCCTTTAGGTTAAAAGATGTTGTAGCCAAGTGTCCAAATGTGCTCAGAAAGTTAAAGTATTTCTGACTAAAGAAGTGGAGGAAAAAGCAAAGAAAAGGGTGAAATTGATTCTGGCATCAAGAAGTCCATTTAATCAGGCTCCTTAAGCAATTCGACAGTGTTGTGCAGACTGTGTGCTCGATACAGCTCATTAATATTGTCCCACAACTTTGGTCATTCATCACCAGCTTTTGTCCAAGTCACATCCCCCAAAAAGGCCTCAATACAGGGACTTTTCAAGCTTTGAAAGAGTGAAACAGCCTTCTTACTTGAGAAAGACATAAGTTTTGTCTGATATACTGTAGTTCTAATGTTTGACGCCTTTGCCTCAAGAATTAAGGTGGCTGACTTCTATGTTGACAATTTCTGCGCTCATCCAGTTTGTCGGAGAAAAGTGTAGCTGCAGCCACACCTCAATTTACAGTTGTTGCAGAATTTTCTATCCAACAAAAAATCTAAATATTGACTTTGAAAGTAGTGAAATGTGCTTCAAAACCCCATATGATAAATTTTTGGGGGCTCAAAATACATTGTGTATGGAAGTTTCTTAGACCAAAAAGTTCTGCTTGTTCTTTTAAAGACAGTATTAATCATAAATGTATAGTGGCTTATATTACTGACTCTTAAGTTTATCCAACGTGTATACTGTAAATGAATAAATTAAAGATATTTTAGGTAAAGGGGAAGTGGAGCGTCACACTTTAGTGGCAAACTTCCTCCACAGCTGCCGTCACACTAAGCAACAATTTTGAATTTATCTTTTTGAGTCAAAATGATTAAGCAATGCTTTCTCATGTAGATAATCTGAATTTTTAAGTAAGTAAGTTTCTAAGTACAGTTCTGCTGGCATGTCTGAGGAATCAATGAAAACTGGGATTCATTTTTTTTTTCTTAGATACAGGGGAAAAAAAAAAAACATTCAAAACTCATGAATCACTCTGAATCAGGCATAGCCAAAGTGTGGCCTGAGACCAAATGCAGCCCTCAGACAAATCTTGGCTCTCAGATCTCCTGAGAATTGATCCTAACAGCAATGCATTTTTCACAAAGAAACATCCATCCATCCATTTCTTCCGCTTCATCCGGGAGTCGGGTCGCGGAGGCAGCAGTCTGAGCAGGGAGGCCCAGACTTCCCTATCCCCACACACTTCCGCCAGCTCTCCTGGGGGAATCCCGAGGCTTCCCAGGCCAGTCGAGAGACATAGTCCCTCCAGCGTGTCCTGGGTCTTCCTCGAGGTCTCCTCCCAGTGGACATGCCCGAAACACCTCCCGGGAGGCGTCCAGGAGGCATCCGAAACAGATGCCCGAGCCACCTCAACTGGCTCCTCTCGACGTGGAGGAGCAGCGGCTCTACTCCAAGTTCCTCCCGTGTGACTGAGCTTCTCACCCTATCTCTAAGGGAGCGCCCCGCCACCCTGCGGAGGAAACTCATTTCGACCGCTTGTATTCGCGATCTGTCCTTTCGGTCATTACCCAAAGCTCATGACCATAGGTGAGGGTTGGAACGTAGATTGACCGGTAAATCGAGAGCTTTGCCTTTCGACTCAGCTCTTTCTTCACCACAACGTCCGGTACAGCGATCGCATCACTGCAGACGCTGCACCAATCCGCCTGTCAATCTCACGCTCCATCCTTCCCTCACTCGTGAACAAGACCCCGAGATACTTGAACTCCTCCACTTGGAGCAAGGACTCTCCACCCACCTGGAGAGGGCAAGGCACCTTTTCCGGTCGAGAACCATGGCCTCAGATTTGGAAGAGCTGATTTTCATCTCAGCCGCTTCACACTCGGCTGCAAACCGTCCCAGTGCATGTTGCAGTCCTGGTTTGAAGAAGCCATCAGGACAACATCATCTGCAAACAGCAGAGATGAAATCCTGTGGTCTCCAAACTGGACACCCTCCGGTCCCTGACTGCGCCTAGAAATTCTGTCCATAAAAACAATGAACAGAACCGGTGACAAAGGGCAGCCCTGGCGGAGTCCAACATGCACTGGGAACAGGTCTGACTTACTGCGGCAATGCGAACACAGCTCCTGCTCCGTCGTACAGGAAAGAGCAAAGGGCCCCGGTATCTCTGAGCACTCCCCACAGGACACCACGAGGGACACGGTCAAATGCCTTCTCCAGATATGTGGAGTTGGGCAAACTCCCATTCGAGAACCCGATGGAGAGTGTAGAGCTGTCCAGTGTTCCACGACCAGGACGAAAACCACACTGCTCCTCCTGAATCCCGACCAATTCTCCTCTCCAGTGGAGTAGACCTTACTGTGATTCCTCTGTAATTGGAACACATAAACAGAGGGACCACCATCTAATCCAGAGGTACTGTCCCAGTTTGCCAGATGTTGCAGAACGTGTCAGCCAAGACAGTCCCACAACATCCAGAGACTTAAGAGCGTCACCAGCTTTTCAGTGACTTCAGCAAACTTCCTCCACAGCTGCAGCATGCAGTCACACTGAACGGTTTGCAACAATTTCTGAACTTTATCTCTTTTGAGTCAAAATAGATTAAGCAATGCTTTCTCGTGTAGATAATCTGAATTTTTAAGTAAGGGTAAGTTTCGTAACAGTTGCTGGCATGTCTGTTGATCAATCGAAAAAACTTCATTTTTTTTTTTTTAGATACAGGGAAATCAAAAAAAAAAAAATTCAAACTCATGAATCACTCTGAATCAGGCATAGCCAAAGTGTGGCCTGAGACCAAATGCAGCCCTCAGACAAATCTTGGCTCTCAGATCTCCTGAAGAATGATCCAAAACAGCAATGCATTTTTCACAAAGAAACATTTCAAAACCAATATTAAAGATAGATGGGCTAGCTGATTTTCACACTGCAAATACAGTTTAGGTTTAAATCTGACAACTTTCTCTCATAAATCCTTGACGCCTAGTTGATGTTGACATGTATAATTTTTGGTTCCAGTTACAGCTTAAAAACTTCTTTTTACAAATGACATTATGAAATGGGAGAGGGCCACTCAAACACTGCATTCAGCTCCTGATTAAAACTAAAATTCTAATTCAGACATACTCAGTTGTCACATTTTTTCAAAAAGTTATGCATTTATCATGTACCTTTTAGTGGAAACACTAATTTATAACTAAAAATGATAGCTACCCCAACTTTAAGCATATAGAGCAGCCCTGTAGATGTTTTAAGCCAAAATAAAAGTGATGTGGCTCAATTAACACGTTCTAAATGGATTCTTTAAAGTTTTTCATTATATAACCAAGGCCTAGATTGGCCCTCCACTTCTGTTGTGACACCTCTGCTCTAAATACAAACATAAACTTGGCAAATAAGTATGAAAAACTGTTATAACGTGATCAGTTGTTGACGAGAAAAGGAGAACTATAAAAAGACAAGTCACTATACATTTAACAACTGAACTTTTTCAGTCTCACTTCTGAACTCACTTACGGAAGACAAGTCATTTTTCGACTGCAGCCTAAAGCACAATCTGGAAACGAATGGGTCCTGTCCTGCTAATATTACAAAACAGTACATGCATTTTTTTCTGTAGCTAAAATTCGACACTACCTTGGCTGTTGATTGTACATACTAGATGTAGAAACACAATTAAACCAGCTTCCTTGTTGGCTCAGACAGTCACCATCTATTTGCCATCTTTATAAGTCTTCAATATTTCCCATGCATGTTTTATTATTATCAGTTCTATAGCAATTCACTGGCCTTTCTCTTCTAACAGACCCACGTATAGCTGTGTGGCATTTGGAGTGACTGTAAAGAGCAAACCCGTATCTCACTGGGACTTCTCTGTCTCCGAAGCTCTGAAATTTACATCCCTGCCACTGCGTTGTAACTGTGCAAATGTCAAAGTGGAAGTTGACTTTAAAATTAGCCAGTGTAAACATTTATAAGAGGAGAGTGTTTGTTGATGTGATCACGTCGAATAAATGAATAAAAATGTTGGTTTGACTGAGGCAGCTGCTCACCACATGCTCTGTTGTCAGATTGGTTAGTGGCGCAGTCTAATTATAATCCATTTGAACAACAACGCTAACATTTTCAATTGTGGCGTCTTTGATCATGCAGAGTCTGGACGTGCCCTGAAGCATGCATGGGAAATGTATTTAGAAGAATACTCAACGGTAAAAAAGTTGTGAACAAATGTGTCAAAAATTGAACTTAGCTGTGATTAAGAGAAAAGATGGAGAATGTTAGCGTATGAACTGAATGCATAAAACGATCTGAGCGCGGAACATCAGTTGGAGTGTTTATATTAAAATAGCAAACTTTTGTACTTATTCGCTGTTTAACTCATTTCTATGAGAGTTTCACTGTCAGTCTAAAATGAATAAAAATGTGAACAGTGAGTTGTGATTGATGTCACAGAAAACATGTTAAATACTTTACAATATAGGTGAATATTTTACTAATGGCCTCTTGTGTTTTGATAAACTTATGTGTTTGTGCCTAAATGCTAATGCTAACAAGAAAGTCAAGGAGTTAGCTATTTTGAATATAAACAAGCCAACTGACATTCCATGCAGGCTGGATTTTTTTCTCCAACCCAGTTATCACTTTGCATTGGTGGCTTTACTATCAAAAGTTTGTATATCAAAATATTTACTTCAGGGATTTGAATAAGATTAGGGTTAGGTTTACGTTAAGTTAATTTGGTTAAATTTAAAATTTGGGAAAAGTATGCTAACCAGGTAGCGGCATAACTGCGTTGGGAAAATAAAGACGCTGCACAGAGCCACCTAAGTGCTTATCTCTTATGGAAGGTTGGTGCTAGATAGTGGGGTTTAGAGGGACGCAAGTGAGCTGGTTGCCATGGTAATGAGTTTTTTTCGGTTTGCAAATGGACTTTATCTTAGCCTTTAACCTAACCCTTAGCCAGACCCAACTATCTAGCATTATAGAATTACAAAACAACATGCCATTATTGTATGTACAGCCCAGTCTCAGAAGAAAACGTAGATATAAAGCAAATTGTCAAAACATATGATGATGTTTTCACTTCTTTTTTATGTCCATATATTGCGAAAAGCCGAAAGGTAAAATAACCATGAATTTGGTTGAAACTTTGTGAAAGCTTGTCATACGTTTTTGAGCACTGTGTTGGTATGTAGCTCCACAGAAACAACACTGACACCACTGGGCCAAGTTACAGGTTAGACACAAAAAAAAGTTAAAGAACACTATAGGAATATGACTTTCTTGTCATAATGTCTTACTATTTTGAACCAAGGCATACTCAACGATCACCTATAAGTACAGTAAGTTCTTTTCCTTCTTCTTTAATATTCCATCAGCCATTCATCAGACTCCTCTCCTCCGCAGCAACAGAACCATCAATCTCCTCAAACTTTTCATCTATTTATAAAAAAATGCATGACTATGCAAAACTAATTTCTCCCTTCAACTAGAACAGTATATTTCTACTTTCAATGAACATAGCAAAGACTGTGATGCCAGATTTCGTAGTTTGGTAGATCCTTTTGTAGGTTTGTCCCAAAGATTGATCATAGATCCTATTAAGCAAATCATATAAAAAATACATTGTTTGTTTTCAAGCTTACACTAATTGCAATGTATTTCAAGGTTTTCAAATCAAATACACCTAATATAGCAATGTTTTTTGAGTACAATCAAATTTAACTCTTTAGACTTTATCAAATATAATTTCAGTTAATTAGCTTGAAAATTAGTCTACACTAGTTCTAAAAACAAACTAATTGTAAATAAAAGCATGAATCAAAAGTATAGGCATAAAAAATGAAAAAAAAAAATGTAAAAGTAAGAAAAAACTAAACACTATCAAATTTAATAGTATAACAATTATATATTATTTTATTTGACGTTACAATAATTGTGCCATCTTGTCAAATATTCTGTTGTTGTTTTGTTTATTTAACTTGAGTGACAATGCAATTCCACTGTAACCTTGTGGCCAGTTTTCTCTAAAAGCTTTTGCCAATAGGACTGCATGGTGCCGTTTTATTTGTTATGATAACATTATGCAAATTGCAGCTATGACATAGACTGCATAACATTTTTCCCATTTCCCTTTTAAGTGGATCTGTCATATTCCTTCATCAGAAGCTCTAAACTCACAAATGAAAAAGACTAATCCATTTTGGCAAACATCAGCACATCATTACCAAGTAAAAACAAATTATTATTGATTGCGGCGCCTTGATTTTGGCCAGAAAACTTTCTCTCTCTCTTTTATTGGTGATGGCTTGTATCATTCTGCCACTGTGGACTTTATGTCATTTAAATGGAAATGAGAGAGTGCTCAGTATGGATCCAGGATCAAGGTCTGGATGGGGTTTTGGTCCCACAGGCCTTTGGATGCAGAGAATGGGATGTTTTCAGGTAGTTGCAGGTGCACTCTAAACAAATGAAAAGTAACATGCTGAATAAAGCAGATCCCACATATGAAATTATGAAAAAAATGTCGGAGGCCTGATGTAGGGTGGCAACAAAGGGCTGAGTATTGCCAAGATAAAACTTATTGCCAACAAGTTTGTACAGCCCTAGTGGAAACAGATATATGTCAGGAGTGGCACCCACAATTAAGTCTGGGATGAAATTTGTATTAGAAAGTTGTGAATTGTGTCCAATAGAAACTGAATGACAGTAGAACTATTTTTATAATATGCCAAGTTATCCTATTTATTTAAAGCATACTGTAAGTAGCATCTCACTGTTAACAACTGCTGTCAAACCAGTCACACTGCTCCTCTCCATCCACAGCTCCTCCTTTCACCTTCTCCAATATTTTTTCCAGCAGAAATGGGTTTGTGGGTTGGAGTTTAGGCAGCTACCTTCACTTTAACAGTGGACTCACACCAAAAGCGATAAACATGCCCACTTGAGCCCTGGTCACTGCCTCGGCGATGTCGCTCGGAATTTGCATTAAGTTAACTTCATCTCAACTTTGCCGCGCTCGATTGCCTCGACCACTGCTCGTCTCGTCACTTCCTCAAGTCGCCTCTTTGCGCCAGCCTGCAGAGAAATGAATGGGAGCTGCTCTCTCAAGTCGCTCCAGTCTCTTCTGGTGTGAGTCCACTGTAAAGATGCTGTGGCCAATCTGAATTTGTTTATTATTTAGCATAGTCACATCTCAACTATTCTGACTTCTGAGCCTTGCTTTTAGCATTTAGAATTTTATAGATATTTTTCACAACAATCAGAGGCCAGAGTAAAGTTTACTTTCACCGTAAGAAACTATTATCAGTAGCACACAGAGTACTTCTGCTTTGTGGAGAATAAATCACTCTGTAATTATGAACCAGTCTCATTTTAACTAAGCAGTGCTTATGCAAGACATCTGTTCTCAGGTAAAACTAATTTACCTAATACAAATGCATATACTGTATAGTCACTTTTTGTTTAGAATCTCAGATGTTTTCTTTAAATCAACCAGTCAGTAATAACAGCAGATGTCAGCAGATTGCAGAGTTTCTCTCCACGACAAGCCTGGCCTCTCCCTGGTGGAGGAGGTGCTGTACAGATGGAGAGAGAAACACGGAGGAAAATAAGATTTGGTTTATTATTGTCTTGGCTTCACTGTGTGCAAAATAAAAACGTTTTCTAAAAATCAGGGTTGAATATCATTGGTCTTAATTATTTCAAAATGACTATAAAACTTTGCTTTCTATTGACTTTGATATTTTGAATCTTACAAACAAAACAAAAATGAAAATTCAGATGCTTGGTTAACAGTGAGACAAGTGAACTTTACCTGTCTGCAAAATTACAAATGAATTCTCCAATAAAGTAATAATCATGCAGAATATGACTGATATGAGACAGTTTTTATGTGAAAGTTGAGGTGTTAGAGTATTTTTTCTGCAACTTTTTAATGTGAATGTTATATATAATAATTAGGTTTTGTATAATGTATGTTGTATAATCATTTTAATGCATCCTTTTCTGCTACGTAAGGCACTTTGAATTGTTTGTGTATGAATAGCGCTATAAACAAAAAAAACTGTCTTGTAACTGACAAATTATCTTTACAAAACCATTATTTCTTATGAAGCATCCTTAGTGCTAACTGTACTTAACATATTTTTTTCAATAGCTATCAGGCCCATCAGTTCCTCCAGCTTTAGTCTAAAAATACCACTTCCTGTCTGCACACGCCACACAGAGGTAGCACCCGCGCTGAGCAGTGACGAACTGTGAATGAAGCGCTTGATCTAATTTTGGATCGAGATGTGATGAGGGTCCTGATAGATTTTATAGATTTGCTGCCAATTTTCAGTTACGATAAAGTCAATGAAATGGCACATAGGGTTAAATTAAGATATGTGCATTGCCAGATTAACAGAGTCATAGGTCCTTAATTACATTTTAAAATATATATTGTATATTAATCTTTATGATAGAATTGAATTGCATTGACAGGTTATGTTTAATAATATGACTTTCAAGAGGCAAAGCCAGAAAGAGTATGGTTTATTGTTATTGCTATAAAAAAATCTTTTAATAAGTATACACAGTTCAATGGTGATTCAAAGTGTGTTTGAAATTTTGGTATGTTTTGCTAATAACAGCATCTTAATTAGCCTTAATAAAACCTAATTCACAATAAACATTATTACTTAAGCGTAGTAACTTGCTTAGTAGCTATATGATTCATTTTAAAGGGTCATTCCTCTTAAATGTAAATAAATAAATAAGCAAAATCCTCTTTTTTTTGCCAATTTAAATGATTTTGGTTTTAAATCTGACAATTTCCTCCCCTAAATACTTATACACATGGTTATATCAACATGTATTCATTGTTGGTTGCCATTTTGACTTAAAAAACACTTCTTACAAACAACAAAGTGAAACTGGAGAACCAACGCCAAAGCTCAGCCAATCAGAACTCTACACTCATCTACTGATTAAAACTAAAACTATTATTCACTTCAGACGGTGCTCAGTGGTCTCATTTTTTCACAAAGAACTGCACTTAACATACACCTTTTGAGTAGAAAGCACAAAGGTTACTAATTTATAACTAAAAAAGCTAGTTACCTCAACTTTAAAATTGTATTTCAATTATCTCATGTACATTTGAGGATGCTCAAGTGCTCAGAAAATCCTTGTTTTCACTCACCACCTATCCAAGCCACATACCTGTGTTTACTATCACGCCCCTTGTTGTGACCATGGTGCTTCTGTGTTCCTCCCTCTCCTCTCATCTGTCTCACCGTCCGTATCTTCAAGCAACATTCCCATGCTTCAATGCACAGCTCAGCAGCCAGTCAGTGCCACATTGTTTCATCCACTGTGGTGATTTTTCAGATGGATCTCTAGTTTTTTTGAAAAGAAGTATTTTTGTACTTTGCTTACCTTGGTCTCCATCTCTACAGTTACTGGTCGCTGCTCCTGGTCAGTTATTCTTAAGGTCTCACCCTGGGATCTGCCTGCACTCCTCCTGCACCTGCTGAACATTTACTTGTGATTACTCAAGAAATTCAGTTTGGAAGTAAAACAGTTTAAAAAGAACAGCACTGGAATGGAAACATGTAAAAAAAATAGACATTCATTAAAAAAATTAAAGATGGAGTAGCTGATTTTCACGATTTAGGTTTTAAATCTGACAAATGCCTTTCCTTTAACACATGGTTAATATCGACATGTATTCATATTTGTCTACATTTATGACTAAAAACCAATTACAAACTGCGAAGTGAAACTGAAAAGGACACCCAGGCACAGCCAATCAGAGCTCAGCATTCGACTCCTGATGAGAAATAATATTATTATTCAGTTAAGATAGAGGTCTAATTTTTTCACAAAGTGCTGCATTTATCCCATACTTTTAGTGGAAAACACAAAGTTTACAAATGTATAACTAAAAAAAAAGCTTGTTACCCCAACTTTAATTTAGATAACACACCATTCAGGTAAAGCAAAAATATGAAGTTACAACAACCTAAAGCTCCAATGTACATAAAGTTTTTGTTATGACTGAGCTCAATGCTGCACAACATGGCCTCTTTAATGCTTAAGTATAATCAAGATGTATACATAATTGAAGTGGCACATATTGTATTGTTACAACACTGCACACAGGTAATGTTTTGGTTGTAATAATAGACTTTGTCCTATTGCAGTTTGAAACCCTCACATCTCTTTATTAGAGCTCAACCTGCACCGATGCATCAATCAGTGTCAGTGGTTTCTACATCTAAATATCTACATTTTCGCCAATGATTGGTTAGCGTGTCCATAGCAACACCTTTCCACAGGGTCAGTCCACGCTGTGACCTAGTGGTAATCGATTTGCTCCATATTAATATTATATCAGCTGCTCAATAGTCCTGTGACTGCAGAGAACAGAGTGCAATGGCACTGCTCCTCCTCAGGGACATTGTGTGGCCAACCTGTTTGAATCACTCACAATGAATGAGACAGCTGAGAAACCACATCTTCATTAAACGGATTGGAGCTGCACTTAAAAATGTTGAAGGACATTAAAAATAAACCATGATTAAAACAACTGAATCTGTTTGCCTTAATACAAACACTTATTGAAAAAAATGTAGAATTTTTTATATAACAAATTCTTTGTGCACACTTTTCTTTTTCAACAACATAGTGTAATGATTAACAGTGTTATTTACCCAATGGATTATAAATCTGACTGCCATGAACATCCTACTTATTTTCAGTGATGGAGTAGTGTCCAGGTATTGAAACATGTAATATACAGTATTTTCTAAAATATGATTGCAAAGCTTGGCCCATTTTGGGAAAGTACCACAAGCTGTAAGTAAATATTGTAAGTGTCTGGACATAACATCTGATTTAAAGCTTTAACTTCATAAACTTTATTGGCTCCAAAGGGAAGTTGGTATTTTGGTCCAACAGTGTCACTTCAGACTGCTTTTAGAAAAACAAACTATTCATTCCAGAGAAAAAAGAGAACTTAAGTGTGATTTTCTTTTACCTATAGAATTATTTTTGATAACTATGTAATGAGGCTAAAATTATACATAAAACATATTTTTGAAACACATTTTTGACCACATATATAAAACAAATAAATAAACACATTTTGGTTATGAGTAGAACACAATCTTTAAATAAACTAACATGGTCAAAAATAAATATTTTGCCAATTATCAATAGAGAAATAAACCAAAACCAAAAAGTTAGAGTACTTACCATTGATGTTTTAAATAGATCAAAGTAATAAAAATAGAGTTAGATCAGGCTATGTATTACAGTTATCTAATAAAGAGTTAGTTTAGGTCAGATAGCCGATTGTCTTCATGGTGGTTTCTTTCAAGAGTAACATAATTGCATTTATATTACTGACTCTTTAGCTCTGGTTCCACTTTCAGACTAGCTTTTGTCAATGGTTTTACTGTCTATAAAAGAACAGAAACCCACGTGTCTGAGCCACATAATTTGTCACTAGGCCTACTGCTCCATAAAACACGACAGAATGATGAACTCTTTTCTAACATTAACTTTGATGAGCTCAGTTTGTCCCAGCGCGCCCTCTGTCGCTTACAGTTAGACCTCTTTTATGTTCTGTGTGTCCAAACTCCTTCACTGTTCTTTTGTGTCTTAGCGCTGTCATGTGCTGTGTCTTCGGTATCCGAGGCGCCTCTGGCTCCGCCCATCGCCGCTGTGGCCACACCTGCACCGTGACCGTATCACGGCACCAGCAGCAGCAGCGGCACAGGTCTACACCGGGGGAAGTCCGTGCGTGCGCCCGCCGTGGAGACAGCAGCAGCAGCAGGACGCAGAGAGAGAGAGAGGGAGAAAGGAGAGAAGAGGGGACACTGGCACACACGCGAGGATCTAACGGAGAAAGCTCTGGAAATAGCGCACGAGTTTAGACAATAGAGACAGTATCGGCACGTAGATGGTAAAGATCTCCAACAGCGGACACAGAGCTGGAACTCAGAAGAGATAAAAGACGAAACGAGCAGCAAAATGTGGAAGAGGAGACACCGATCCGCGCTGCAGCCTGGACAGGTGAGAACAGAACAGACACCACATGACAACTTTTTTATTCTGTCCTGGCCAGCGAGGCACTTTATATGCGCTAAGTTATATTCTTATACACCAAGTTAGATTAACTTACTTTTTACAAATTGACCATCGTAATGTTTTATAGCATTTATGTAACGCTTTAATACACTCATCAATGGAAACACTTTTTTTCCCCAAGACATTTTGATTTAATAAAAGCCATTGTATTTGTTAGATATTGATCAGAAACTGCAACTACAACACTGGATTTATTCTTATCAATGCAATAAACAAAAACATGGATTAAGACAAATGAGGACACTAGCTAATGGAATACTCAATTATATCTTTCATCCATTAACATTTGGTAAATTTGAACCAATTAATAACATCATATTCTCATATTATCTTCCACAAAATCCTCTGAATGGTATCTGCCTAAACTCTATTGTATTTTGAAAGTTTTTCATGATATTGACAACCATAAAAAACACAGTTATTTGTTATGGAATTTCCCTAAAGCATGAGCAGAGCAGTTCAAACAGGGAAGTAAGCGCACACACAGTGGCGTCATTGTGTGCCATGGCGGTAGGTAACCTTTGTGCGGGGGTGGTCCTCTGCTCCAGCATGTGCCAAACACCTTCTGCCTGGCCGTGTAAATCATCAATTACACTGACTTACCTTCTTGCAGTCAGGGGTCACTGCTGCTGCGTGCGGGAAAATCCATAGAGCAAAGGGATGTGCTGTTTATGTTGTATTCAAGTTGTTACAATTGAGGCGGATCAATGGACTGTCCAGGCATGACCACAGCATGTCCCCATTGTACAGTGTGGGTGGAGCCGTAAGATCTGAAAAATAGTGTAATAAATGTTGTTATCTAGGTAAAGATACAGATAAAAAAGTTGATTGTGGTTTTATTATTTGTTATTGTGTTTAAGTAAGATATGCTGCAGTTCAGAGGTCAATAAAAACACTTAACCATGTTTATTGAATACACTTATGACAATTTGGAGCATGATAAACAATAATAATCCAACAATAAGCTTAGCCCCCTTATGTACAGTGTGTCATTAAATTTGCATATTCCAAAAAGATGACTGTAACAAAATGTAAAAGAGCAAATAACGTCTTAGTTGATGCTGTGATGAGAGCATGTGTGGCTTCTGCTTTTTCTCAGCGCATCATCTTCACCTCAAATTCGCCGGCAGATACAGACCTTCCTCTTTCCCGTGCCCTTCTCTGTGCTCGCTGTGACTTACCTACACCTCCAACACCAACTAAGTCCATAAAATCCACAAAAAACTTGCAATTGTGTGTTGAAAAAGCGAGCCACAGTTTGGGTGATGGTGATAGAAGTTTATCTGAGAAGGCAGTATACTGATACTGTATGTGAACTGCTGCGTGTCCTCCAACACAGACAAAATAAAGCCACAGTGTGTTGTTTTCCACTGAGGCACAGCAGCTGCTCTGTACACTGCTGATCAGCTTGTTCAAATGAGCCTGAGGCGACGCTAATAAAAGCATCATTGATCATGAATAAATAATGGGAACACATGAGTACTCTACTCTTTTTGACAGAAGAGCACAATATAGTAATTTGTTACTTTTCCAGAGCACTACTGAAGTAACTTAATGATTTACTTTTAAGTTACGACGATGACACTAGGGCTGGGCGATATGGCAAAAAAAATGCATATCACAATTGCCAGATCAGGATTTCGATTTGTCACAATTCATGTCTATTTTTTTTTCCTTTTAGGCAAAAACAAGTATCTGAGTTTTCATAAAGTTCCTGCTTCACTGTTAATGGCTAAATCTAGCTGCCAAAGGCTGTCTTGTTGCTAGTTTTTCAGAGAGAAACAAGTGACCAAGCCTTTGAAAATGAATCCCAAAACAGGCAACCTCAGGCCTTTAATAAAACATAGTTAAAAAAAGAATCCATTAAAATTGAACATTGTGTGTTGCCACTAAACAAAGATTAATGATTTTGGCATATTTTAATAGTTTTTCTAACATTAACATCAACTTTTAAGCAAACGACCTTCAAAAGACTTTACTAAAAGAGAGTCACTATACTGTATGACAATTTCATTAAAGACTGTCACAGAGATGAGCTTACGATTTGATTTTTATCACGATATTACCAGCCCTACTTCACACACTGCCAACAAATTACATATAAAAAGGGTTATAGCTTGACAATGACCTGGCTTCTTTCATACATAGACCAAAGTTTATTAGTATATATCTTTCACAAAGGTATCAAAGTGCTTCACAGGTTAAAATATGCCAAAAACACATATCATCATATCAGACTTGTAAAATAGTTTAAATTCAAAATGCCTGACAAAACAAGAACGTTTTTGTTGACTTTTAAAGTACGTACACTGTCGAGAGAACGGGATATCAGGGCAGAGCCATGGGAGCTACAACTTTGAACGATCAGTCTCCTCTGGTCCAAAAACGTATGTGAGGAACCATCGACTCTGATCCACAGACCGGAGGCCATGTAGAGTTTGACAAGTTAGCACCAAAGTTTTAAATTGTATCCAGTAGAAACCAGAAGCCAATAAAGAATTTTAAGAATGTATGTAATGGGTGAATTCTTATGTTTGAGTGGATCAAGAATATCTATCAGTCAGAGCTCTAACTCAATGGCTTCCCTTTTATCGGTTCTTGTGCATGGAATTCCAAAGTGGTCTTTTTAATTTTAATTGTCATTTTGTTAACTGCAATTTTGATTTGCTTGTTATATAACTTATGGCTTGCAGTAGACCGGGACAAAACTTTGACTTCTTGTAAGAGGCCTATTTCTGAGCAAACTCATGCAGAACCATAACATCATAAAAGTCGTGACATAACTATTTCAGCTCATGCCGTTCTTGTAAAGCATAGTGCACATTTCCAGTGTGAAACAATGTAAAAGCATTAGAAGCCCTGCTATGGAGCACTCCCAAAGAGAGCCATCCGAGCTGTCACTTCCACTGGAGCAGCCGCACTTAAAAAGCGTTCTGACTTTAAAACAACTCGAGCTGAAAACAACATGTGATAGAGCTTGTTATAACAGCGCCCTGAGTCCACGCCTCATGAATGAACGAGAACAAGCAGAGTAGATTCAGGTCCCGCTCTGTGGCCTGAGCTGGTCAGTCTGTGTGTGTGATAGGAATAACACAGGATTAAATTTTAGTGTTACAGTGATTGCAAGACAAGTGATTATTCAGCGATTATTCATTATGATTGACTAAGCAACAGTCAAATCTATCATTATTTTTCATTCTTATCTCTATAGTACTTTTTCCTCAAGTATGTGACAGCTTTCTGAATGAAAAATATTAATATGAAAAAACAGGTAGAGTATTTGGTAAAAGACTTTTTCTTCTATTTATATATGTAGGCTGTAGGTGATTGCACATTTTTGCCAAAAATAAACTTGAATAAATGCCATATGTCATTTAGATGCCTTTGTTACATAAAATAATTAATAAAAAATCTGTGTTTTTACTTTGAGCGGACTTGCATGGTCACAAAATAGTCTATTATTTGTCCTAGAGGAGCCTGAACATCTGTTTCTGCAGAAAAGCCGTTCCTTTAGCTGATTTTTTTTTTTTTTTTTCAATTTATAGCATAAAATGTATCATCTCCATTCAGAAATCCTACAGTATAGTTTTAACTTTCTGTTGCTACGAATTGTGTAGATAACTTTTCACTTCCAGAAAGTTACACAGTGCACCTTTAAAGACAGAATATGCTTCTGAGATGGCCAGGTTTAGGCATCTTGTTTTATCTAATTTTGTGGCAACCCATATTTGCTGATACTAGAATAATTTGTATTTTATACTCATAGCAAGTCTCACAAAATCACAAACTCATACACAAATATACAAATAAATACAGACAAATATTCTTGCTTTTGAAGGCATTGAATTGACTTTTATGTAACATCCACATCTGAGTTTTTAACCATGTTACAGCAGTGTAGTTTGCCCAAAGTTGTATTTGGATTAATGTATGCGTGTTTCATTAATGTTGTATTGTCCTGCAGCTGCAGCTCTAGTTTTTAGAAAATCCTTGTTTTCACCTACCACTATTCCACCACTTGTCTGTATTTACTCGTGATTACTGAAAAAAATCAGATCCTGGCTAAAACATGTAGGGTTCAAAATTGTCATGTAGCCACTTTCAACATCAAAACATAGTCATTTAAAATCTGTGGCTTATAAAAGGTACTGTATATTCTACACTAAAGAGGCAGGATTTACTAGTTTTGCAATTTTAAACAAAAAGTCATCGACATGTTTCTATTTCTAAGCTTTTTAGATTGATTTGTGTTTTACAACGAACAAATGTGAATTATTGATCTGCATATGCACAGTTTCTTCCTAAATATACAAAAATCCCAATAGGTCTCCTTTAAGAATAATTTTTTTAACAGAATCAATCTAAAATCACATAATATAAACCTACAGGTCAGTTGATTTCAATGTGTACAAAAGACATACCATTATTTTTATAATACCTAAATAACATTGAGTGCATGTGGTTTTCTGCATCTTTTCCTCATCTATTACAAATGCATGTAAGAAGACTCCATGAGTGAAGCGATACAAGATTACTTGTGTGCTGATTTTTACTTGTTTCTTACCCAGACAGTGTCTATTAGAGCAGTATTGTATTACAGTAGAGCTTGTCACTTCCTCTGAGAGTGACTATGACAAATAGCCTGACAGTTAGACAGGCCACTCATTCATTACTATGACCATTAAGACCAGACATATGATCGAGTGTGCGGAGGTCCACTTCTGAGCCCGGAGGGAGGCGCCGCAGAGGAAGTAATGGAGAAACAAGGACAAAATCAAACGCTCTTTTATGTAGAAGTCCACCGGTGCATTTTGTTTGATTTTATAGATCGCTTCAGAACAGGAGGTGTAATAATTTTAAACAATACTGCAGATATGCAAAAATGTAATACTGAGAGGAAAAAAAAAAAAAGATTAAAATACATTCTGAAAATATGTTCAAATATGGGTTGAAAGTGATATTTCTTCAGAATTCACAATTGTCCTGTAATATTTAAGTTTCAGTTAAAAAGATTATTGATATCTTTATGCACCTCTTTGTTGGGTTAATTTTATATTGTCTGAAAAATGACTCATTGCACGATGCAGAAAAATTTTAAATTTTAACATGTTAATTTCCTTTAGTTCCTTTTCTATGGGGTTTGCCCCACCTCAGTCTAGTTTCCTCTGACAACATGTTAAATATTTTACAAATCAGGAGAATGCTTAAAGACACTGTGTTGTGTGCTTAAACAGACTGTGTTTGTCTGTCAATGCTCAGTAATTTAACAATAAAAAGCTTTAATGCACAGAGTCAATTGTTGTAGGGACACATAACCACCACAACACCAAATTGTATTGTATTGTGAGTACTTGTTCTAGTAAAGCTCAAGATAATTTCACTATTAAGCTGTTTTTTGTCCTGTTTCTCATTCTTTATTATCAATACTAAATCAAAACTAATTGCAATACTACTTTTATTAATGATTAGTTACTGCCTTTCAAGAATTTTGTCAACCCTTCTAAATACACCCTCTTTGAATTGTCTAAAAGCATTGACAAAAATCCCAAATTATTATGTTTTTTTTCTTCACATTCCTAATAAATATTGGTGGAAAAAAAAAGTTTGATTTAAGATATGCCACATCAGTTATTTGAGGGTCAAATAAATGTAAATTACCAGTGTTTATTGTGTTGTGAAAGTGAATGTGCGTTGTGTAGCTATATGCTACTTAACCGTGCTTTAAAGGTGCAATATGTACGTTTTTGTAAAAACTACTCACCTTCTTGTCTCCTTATCTCCATGGAGATGTTTCTGCCATGTTGAGGTGTGTTCCACAGTGTTTTTTGTTGTAGTTATTGTTTTGTTGTTTAGGAAATAGTTTAAAAACAATTTTGCCCCAGCTATCAAAGTATGTGCTCATATATTTGGGTGGACTTTTTTTTTTAATGGTACAATTTAAGTAATAGAGGACAATTGGAAGATCTATTCTTTTTTATATCAACCTGTGTTTTTCTTTCTTTAAGGGACTTGCAAAAGCTATGAGGTCATTTCTGACAGTTTCAATGGCAGGACAGAGACAAAGTTCTGACAAAGGCGTAACTGAAGGTATGATCTCATAGCTCATTATAACTGTCTTATCAGAAGAAAAACACAAGTTAATGTCTGTTAATGTGTAATAGAGGAAACAAGAACTAGACAAGCAGCTTCCTCCATCAAAAAGCCACGTAGTACACCTTTAAGTTTAATGCCATCCAAGTGGAAGTCAACAAGCATGCACACAAAAGCTGTAGTGGGGGAACAAACCAAGCATTAGGGAAGCACATTCACAGATAAAAAGGTGTTTGAAAGTTATAGCCAGTTTGAACGTTGCCCAACACTAAAAAGGACCATTTGGCAGCTAATAGACTCTGAAAAGGCACTTACAAGGCTTAAGTCGGTAATGGCAGAAAGCTGTACTTAGGAAACAAAGAAAGGCCTTGCTGAAATGTTAGGATGCAATACAGATTTCATCTTTAGCTAAATTACAAACCAATCCCTGCAGCAATACATGTAAGGCTGAGCAATACAATATTTATCACAATTCTGATTCAACATGATAAACTTTTATTGTCCTATTGTCTTCGAGGTAAATAAAACTTTTCCAGAAAGTTCAACTCATGTGACTCGTCAGACCAGGACAAAGCCTGACAATAAGAGAAAAAGAGTCTGTATTTGAGAAAGGGCTGCATCATAGAGAAATGGAAAAATCACAAAACGACAACTTCATCAAAAAGTAGATTATCACAGAGATCACAATTGAGTTTGTATTACAATATTGCCCAGACCTACATGTAATTTCATCTGTATATTACCAGATGTAACATTTGGAATAAGCACGGCGCTGTCCTATTTTTACTGTCCAGAAACATACATAACAATGTATCTGTTGTAAATGTATGTCAGACATATGGTTAAGTTTATGATGATCTGCTGTCCTTGTACATATTTAAAGGTGGGGTAGCTGATTTTTACACTACAAACACGATTTAGGTTTTAAATCTGACAACTTCCTCTCATAAATCCTTTGACACATAGTTAATATCCACATGCATTCATTTTGGTTGCATTTATGGCTTATAAACTTCTTTTTACAAACAACAAAGTGAAACTGGAGAGGACCACCAAGGACAGCCAATCAGAGCGCAGCATTTAGCTCTGATTAGAACTAAACTTCTTTATTATTCAGTTACTCAGAGGTCTCATTTTGTAGCACTTTAAAAGACCTCCACGGTACCTACCAGTTAAGTACCGTGTCAGTTACTAGTAACTAACAGTGACACTTACTAGTACTTACTCTGGTACTTACTTGGTACTTACACTGGTACCTAGAGTGGTACTTTGAGTGGTACTTGTACCAGCAGTTACTGGTACATACCAGTGGTAGTTACTATGGTACTTACTGTGGTACTTACACTGGTACCTACAGTGGTACTTGAGTGGTACTTGTACCAGCAGTTACTAGTACATACCACTGGTAGTTACGGTACTTACTGTGGTACTTACACTGGTACCTACAGTGGTACTTTGAGTGGTACTTGTACCAGCAGTTACTAGTACATACCACTGGTAGTTACTGGTACTTACTGTGGTACTTACACTGGTACCTACAGTGGTACTTTGAGTGGTACTTGTACCAGCAGTTACTGGTACATACCACTGGTAGTAACTGGTACTTACTGTGGTACTTACACTGGTACCTACAGTGGAACTTTTACCACCAGTATTGGCATGCTGGTATGGTCGTAGCCATACCAGCATGCCAAAGCCTCATCCAGTCAGATCTCAGAAGCTAAGCAGGGTTGGGCCTCGGCAGTACTCGGATGGGAGACCACAGAAGAACCTCAGGTGCCACAGTGGGGCAACTTCAGTGGTACTTTCTACAGTAGTTGACAGTCAACTACTGTAGTAAGTACCACTGAAGTACCAGCATGTGTCACTTTAGAACAGGTCCCGTTGTTACTAGTACTTAACTGTCAACTACAGTAGTAAGTACCACTGAAGTACCAGTATGTGTCACTTTAGAACAGGTCCCGTTGTTACTAGTACTTAACTGTCAACTACTGTAGTAAGTACCACTGAAGTACCAGTATGTGTCACTTTAGAACAGGTCCCATTGTTACTAGTAGTTGACGGTCAACTACTGTAGTAAGTACCACTCAAGTACCAGTATGTGTCACTTTAGAACAGGTCCGTTGTTGCCAGTAGTTAACTGTCAACTACTGTAATAAGTACCATTGTAGTACCACTATTTACCATTATGTATCATGGTATTTATCAATAAATGTTGGAATTAAGCTAAGATTGTTGTAAATTGTTTTCTGTTGTTTTGTTTACTGAAACAAATAATTACTTTGGTATTTGTCAATACCCAATATTGTTGTGACACAAATAAAGACAGTGGTGCTTTTTTAACATTTGCATTTATTGTTATTCATAATTTATAAGCTCTACTTTTTTTAAATTAGTACCAATAATACCACCACTGAAACATATGTGTGTGCCACAAATTATTAAAAGTGGTAAGTGTACTAATAGTTACCACTGTAAGTACCAGTCACTGATGACACAAGTACCACCTTAAGTACCAGTGTAAGTACTACAGTAAGTACCACAGTAAGTACCAGTAACTATCAGTGTTATGTACCAGTAACTGCTGGTACAAGTACCACTATAGGTACCAGTGTAAGTACCAGTGTAAGTACCGCAGTAAGTACCACAGTAACTACCAGTGGTATGTACCAGTAACTGCTGGTACAAGTACCACTCAAAGTACCACTATAGGTACCAGTGTATGTACCACAGTAAGTACCAGTAATACAGTGGTATGTACCAGTAACTGCTGGTACAAGTACCACTCAAAGTACCACTGTAGGTACCAGTGTAAGTACCAGTGTAATACCACAGTAAGTACCAGTGGTATGTACCAGTAACTGCTGGTACAGGTACCAGTGTAAGTACCACGAAGTACCAGATAAGTACTAGTAATGTCACTGTTAGTTACTAGTAACTGACATGTATTAACTGTAGTACGTGGAGGTCTTTTAAGTGCTACTCATTTTTTCAAAAAATGCTGTATTTACTATATACTTTTTAGTGAAACACACAGAGTTTACTAATTACAACTAAAAAAATTAGCTACCCCACTTTAATTGATGCTGAAAAAATACACACATTATAGCGATTAACCCATTAAAATAGTGGTACTGCACGATACGGATACTGATAAAAAGTGAGTATAGTGGTTTATGTAGCAACATATTTAGTCACAATGATTAAAATGGTAACAGAAACAGATAAAAGAGACATATTTAATTTTCTGTTTCATCCACTTGGCAGTTGCATGGCACAAATATCTCATTTTAATAAAACATTTCTTTGATCCTCACAAACTCAAAAAAGTTTGGAATTAGACATGCATTAATTCATAATAAAAGTTCACTATGTAATGTCTATGACGGGGGATTTATTAAAACATGAAAAGAATGTT